>JAHHFK020004701.1:0-336911 GCA_024533555.2 Aedes koreicus
GACCGGAAGTGTTCAGTGAAATCCCACTCGCAAATGCTATCATATATCTTCCCAACGATGATAGTAGGACGTTGTTCTTCACTTACAGTCAACTATGGAATGCAATAACCGATGTGCGGAAAAAAGCTAGAGTTGCTGTCCTTGTCGGGCTATTATATCGGAGTTGCCTTGGGCCATTTGCCTGCATTGATTGCGATCCTTTCCGGGTAAGTCATTTGCTGCAAATAAATGGGTTATAAATTATGCTGATTTTGTTTTACTTATAGGATCCACCTGAGCAAGTCAGCGTTCTGCTGTTTAAAAGCATCCAGTAATCCTATTCCGTCGGTGAACACCCTGAAACGGATATCAACTACCTATTGCTTTTTCAACAAAGCCGACATAAAGTTTTTGTTAACTTATCAAATCAAGTTCGAAGTCATTGCTGATTTGGAACTTCTACAAGAGCAGATAGTGCTATTAACATTCGAATACGACGCGCCATGTAGCAAGATATTCCATAATATCGCATATTGCGTAGCAACTTCCGGCAGCACCGGTGAACCGAAATTCGTTCGGGTACCAGCAAATTGCATTTTACCAAACTTGGAGGCGTTGGAAAAGCTGTTCAAACTTGGTGGATCGGACCGGATATTGGTATCCTGTCCGCCAACATTTGATCCTTTCGTAGTGGATTTATTTTTGGCTTTGCGAAATGGAGCCTGTTTAATTTTGGCTGCGAATGACATCCGATTGAACGCTTTTCGCTTGCGGAAGATGGTGTTTGAGCAGCACGCTGTGACGTTCATGCAAATCACACCATCATATCTGCAGCAATGGGGTGCTGATTGGATAGTGAATGTTATGCTTGCAAAGGGCAGTTCTTTGAGGTACGTTGCAAAGAGATTTTAGATTGCCAGTTTATGATTGATTAGTTGTGTGCTTTCAGACATTTGGTACTGGGAGGTGAACCATTTCCTATTTGGTTGAAGGTTCCGGCTCAGAGTCCGGTCACCGTGTACAATATATATGGGATTACGGAAGTGTCTTGTTGGGCAACGATCGAGCTAGTTAAAGACGCTGCGAACGATGAAATATCTCTTGGCGAACCAATTGATGAGACGATCAATTTGCAACTTCATGACGTTCATTCTGGACAGGTTTTGGAGTTTAGAACAAAAGCCAATCCGGGGTAATCTACACATAGGAAGCCGTGTTCGGAAATGCGTTGTCGGTAATGAAACTGCGGAAGAGGTCTTCGCATGTGACACAATTTGTTATCGCTCTACGGGAGATTTAGTAGAATTGAAATCGGATGGAAAGTTCTACTACTTGGGTCGATGTGATGATGTGGTGAAGCGGTTCGGTGTTCGGGTTAATCTGGGGTGGTTGGAACGTTGCGTTGATCAATGTAAAGGTGTATTGAAAAGCTGCGCCATTTTTGAACCGGAACGGCATCGGATAGTAGTTCTCTATACAGTGTCTGACAAAAACACACAGATTCACGATTTAAGAAAGCTACTAAAAGCTAAATTAAAACAAGAGGAAATGCCGGACGAATGCATCCAGGTTGGCACGTTACCGTTGTCTGACCATGGAAAAACGGATCGTAAAAAGTGTCTTCAACAACTAAAAGAAACCGATTCAGTCAAAGTTCCTGGTAAGACACTGAAACAAATTTTCGCTGAGAAAATTTTCAACTTGCTCGGAATTCGATTGTTGCCATATGAATCTGACGGAACGAAACGAACTAAATTCGATATCGGTTGTTCTTTTATAGACGCAGGAGGAACATCTGTTCAAGCACTGCAATTAGTTACTTCACTACAAGAATGCTCTGGAACATCCGTTCCAAATTTGATGAGCATGTTGCTGGATAAATCTGTATTCTTCGAAGATATCTTCCAATATCTAAATATAACTAATTCTGAAGCACAAGCAGGCTCGTCAAAAGCTTCAATATATTTACAAGGGCAGGATCAGCTCAGCTTGAACATTTCCATCAAAACCCATTTCAACATGGGCAAATGCATCGATGCAAATCCTACAGAATACAACAGTGAAATACATCGGCGAAAGATCGTTGCAGTCGGAAGTCATTCCCATAAAGTGCTGGTGGTGGATGCTGAAAAAGATGTGATAATTGCGGAGTTGATCCTTCCCGATCGGATAGAAAGTGCCGTCAGTTATCTATTCGGTGAAGATCTGGGATTTGTAGGATGCTATGATGGAAAGCTCTACTGTTTCGACATAAGCACAGGTGCCATTCGATGGAGTTTCGATTCCGGTGGAATGATCAAATGTAAGGCTCTTGTGACAGAATCTGTGATAATCTTTGGATGTTACGCAGAGGAATATAACTTGTTCGGTGTAAATCTGGTAGGTCATTTAATTCCAATTTTTCATTTGAGCGGTATTCTGCCCATAAAAGCATAACAGTCCAGTTAACGTGAAGTTGTGACTGTTCAGTTTTTATGTACAACATTGATTTTGTATTGAGGAATTCATGTAAAGCTAAACATCGTAGTATCTAAAACTGAAATTGTTAATAACCTTCTGGCTATTTCTTAAACTGTATGGAATTGGTCAGTATCGTCATTATCGACGGTTTTCTGCACTTTTTATCACCAATTACTTTGCTTAGGCAGCTCGAAAAACCATGTTTCACGACCGCCATCTACGCCGTTTGACCTCACTGTTGTGTTACCTGGATTCCTCCATAAAACTACAAGTATTTTTATCCGTCATACGGAAGAATTCATTCCACTCCCTTTCATTTGCACTAAGCTGGTTATTGAAGGGTTACCTACGTCGTTAATTATGTTCGTTGTCGGTTGCTTTTTAGGATGGGTCCTACAATTGGAAAAGTCATCTAGGCTCGAAAGGAATTCTCTCATCTCCGGTACTCGTAGATAGTGGTAATGCATTTGTTGCTACTCTGGATGGAACATACTGTAGCTTCAATGGACAAACTGGAGTTGAAGTTTGGCGAGGGAAATTGGAATCTCCTGTTTTCGCGAACACAGTGTACCTTGAACAGCATGGCTTAATTATCATTGCGGAAGTTCAAGGCCGAATACATTGTGTGTCAAACAGACTTGGCACGAAGGTACTGCTGCGGACACTTTAAGATGAAATCAGCGTATGTTTCATCATTTTTAATTTTTTTTTCTAGCTTTGGTGCATTTCAACCGGTGGAAACCTATTTTCTTCGCCTAAAGTTGTCATCACGAACGAGGGTTCCATCGATATCCTAATTGGGTGTCATGATAAACATCTGTACTGCTTCGGCTTCAGGGACGGTAAGTACTCTACCGAGGAACCAAGTTTAAAATGGACATTGCGAATGCAGTCGGCCATATTTGCAACGCCCTGCGTCATAAATCGGTTGGCAGTAGTTTGCAGTACTTCCGGTTGGATAAATGTAATTTGTTTGGATAGGGTTCAATCCATAGGGACTTTGAAATTAGATGGGGAGGTGTTCTCCACACCTTTGATCGTTGATCTCAGTGCAGTCTTTGTAGGCTGCCGTGATAATAAGCTTTATAAGTTATCTTTATGCGGTTAATTCGTTTTAAAATGGAGCATAGAACGTAACTCTTATTTTATTCATATCACAGCCCTTTTGCCTTCAAGAGTTATAACTTTGGGAATAGCCACAGTGCAAAATTGGGAACTTGAATCATGAAAAGAATAATCAGTGGGGTTGTGTACAAGACATGACTGCAGGTTTGACGTAGACCGAGTCCAATTAAGAGAGAAAACTCGAGCAGTCCATTCAAAAGTTTGGCAACAAAAACCGCTTGTTGATTTTTCCGTCGGCGTTCCAAAGTATAGAATTATAGCAGAGTGCAGCGATCGAAATAGGGCGGGAGATTTTGGAAGATGGTAGATCAAGCAATGCCATCCGGATAAACCTGTGCTGTTTACTTTCGATCCTCAAGCTTCAAGTCAATTGATACGGAAGCCAGATCAAGGAGGTATTCTAAATCGCTGAACTGGTCGGTTCTATGAAGAACGACGCCATTGATGGTATAGTCGAAATCAATCGGCTGCTTGATGCGGTAACACGACACGTAATACACTTCGGAATGCTGATCATAAGTTAATTCCGACGACACCAATCAGTGAATAATGATTGATACTAATACAATCCTCGGCAGTTCGTACCACAAAAAAATAGCTTAGTCATCAGCATACGCAAGCCTGCGGCCATCTCCAAGTAGAAGCAATACGTCGTTGAAGTATAGGACAACCAGCATTGTGCCAAGGAAAAAAAAGGGGAAGTGCTAGTATCAAGTTTCAGTCACAGAGACCGGTCTGTCAAATATAAGCACAGTCACGATGTCAATCGTTCCGACG
The DNA here is from genome assembly GCA_024533555.2 of Aedes koreicus. Lineage (NCBI taxonomy): Eukaryota > Metazoa > Arthropoda > Insecta > Diptera > Culicidae > Aedes > Aedes koreicus. The sequence goes on from JAHHFK020004701.1 coordinate 4,342, forward strand.
TACCGAGTTTGAACAGCTTCGCCAACAGATGTCATGGTTGATCAAACGCTTCTTTTAGAACAGTATCTGATCTTGTGCCCCTTTCTTAAGTTGCTGAAAACATCGTAGTAAAATCTAGAAGATTGGTGGCATGAAATCATGTTGGTCGCCAGAGATGTAGCATTTGGTGCGCCCGAGAATGAAACCACTCACTATTATCTCAAACAGTTTAGAGGCAGCTGAGAGATTAGTTATTCCCCGGTAGTTTTTAACGTCACGGTAGTTTTTAACATCTCCTTTCTTGTGTACCGGAACCGTTAATGACTCCTTCCAGACTACGGAAAATTTCGATTCGACAAAAGATTTGTTGAAAATCTCGACAAGAGCTCCAATGGTGCGACAATACACTGAAGACGGAATACCATCTGGTCCAGGCGAGAATGTACATTTAATTTTCTTGATGCCATTAATTGCCATCACGGACGTTATTTCCAAAACATCCACGTCTACAAGGTTCATAGGAACGTCGAAAACAGCGGAATCAAGTTCATTTCAGATAATAGTTTCTGCAGCAAACACTGACGAAAAATGAGTAGCAAAAAGCTTTTTTTAATTATAGAGTATTATTTACTTACTTCACTAGCATCCTTTACTAATAGAGTATTTTTCCTGTTAGAATTTACAATTTAGTTTGTACCCGTAAAACGTACGATTTGTAGAGTGACGAGGTAAGTTTACGATACTCATCACATGCCAATTGAAAACTACGTTTATTTGCCAGGGAACTGTATCGCCGGAGTTTACGCTGCGAAGCATTTCGTGTTCGTTTTCATTTTCGTAGCAAAGCAGTGCTCCAGGGGAGGAGAAACAGAAGGAAGACGAGTTGGAAGATTCATATCCATCCAATCATTCAATACAGCACACAAAATTTCAGCCATCAGCAGTCAGTCCATCAAAAAGAACGTCCCAGTCAATGGCAGAAAGAAAACCCCAAAGAGCACCGAAGTCAATTTTGTTATAGTCTAACGCAGGCTCAACATACTCATTCACACTATGCGATGGTACACCGTCATCAACTAAAGATGGCACGCTGCCAACCAGCGGCGGGTGATGAAGATCAATTGGTAAGAGTGGTGGAACAGAACTCGTGATTCAAGATCCGTTGGGCTAAAGAACAAATCGAGAATGCGTCCTAGGTGCACGAGATTTGTTTATGCATGTTGAGGGAATCCATACCATCAATCAATAACGAGCTGGCTCTTGATGGTTATGTTTCAACATCATTACTTAAACCTCCATTAAACCTATCTCCATATACATATGCCCGTGCCATGGCCTTGACCGTGTTCATTAGATTTTGGGCAAATGGTGGGGTTAACATGTCTCGGCAGTTTCAAAAAATTCTTTCATCACATCCAGTTCATTTTCCAACACCTTAGTTGTTTTGTGGAGATTTGCCTTCATGATGGTTCAATATTTCTCGATTGCGTGAAATTCCGACATGTTCGAACCTTGTAACCGAATCGGGAACGGCTTTTAGCTCCAATGCTCAAATACTATATAAAATTCCACGATAAACGCCAATAATTCTATCTTCCTACCAAAGGAAATCCCCCAATTTAAACTCGCTCTATTCGAATAAGCTTACCCGAAGAGGAAGGTGGTAAGTCTGATATTGAAAACTCAACGGAACGTAAAACGGAAATTGTGAACAGTCAAATCGATCGGAACTGCCCAAAACGGCACGTATTTCAACTCAGTACTTAAGGCTTTATCGATATCTAAAGACATCAATAAGGTTGAATTTTCACCGTTCCATCGCTCCTGAAGAATACGTTGCAGTAAAAAAAAGGTGATCAGTAGTAGATCTTCCAGGCAAAAAGCTGCCTGATGGCTAGAGATGGCAGGGACGAGCTCTCGTAACTTCATTAAAATCCGGGTGGTATAAACTTGATAAACTGTGCAGCTCAGACATATTCGTCGATAATCATCAGTTGTTTTAGGATTCTTCAACTTGGGAATAGGAACGATTAGATCATGTTTACAATCCGTAGGAATCTTCTTTTCGTTCCACACTCTAACTAGGAGCTGATGAAGTTCGTTTATGGTACTGCTATCGCTATACTTGAAGAACTCAGAGTAAAGGAGGCAATCCATCCTTGGGGTTTTTCCATTCTTTATACCATCTACAATATTTTGCACCTCTCTCAACGTAGAAGTTGCCTGCAAACTGGACTCCGGTGGCTCAAATAGTAGGTGAGGAATAAGCGAAGGAGTAGTATCATCCACAATCCAATCATCCAGACGAATATTAGCTTATATGAAGTTTTTTTTTCTTAAATCTCCGAAAATATTGAAAGGTACGATTTATACGCTCACCGGCTGGGTATTGCTGGAGAGAACAGACGAACTGTTCGATCTGATTTTCTTCATATGTTTGGATCTTACGGCGTAGTGTTTTCTTGGCTTCGGTTAACTTGTGTGTCCACTTAGGGTTTAGAGAACGTTTTGCCCAGACGGACTTTTTCCCACATCAGCGAAATCCTTACGACATTCTCTGGTGGACGGAATGGATGAGGTTTTCTCCAGTACAACTTTTACGGAGTCATACACCTTCTTCTTCTTCAAAAGTTGCTAGGTGTCGTCAATAGTTGTTGATGGATTGGGCAACGTAATAGTTGTGTTCAAATGTGCTTGGGACTTCATTCTTATGTCGGATACTTTGAGAAGGGATGGATTTACGTTGATCCTTGGTCTCATAGAGTAGTTTGACTTTGCTTGGCGTACAACAGGAGTAAACCTGTGTTGTTTTAGTTTTTTTTAAACTTTGCATGTAAGCAATTTATGATCGGTGGATAAATTCTTGGGCAGTACACATTGTAAACGTTTAAGGAATAAACCAGATCGTCAAGAGGTCAGCAGATGGTCTATTTGACTATAATGCTTCCCGTTGCACAACGTCCACCGATAGCTTTCATTAGAATTAGTTTGAGTGGAACGTACAGCCAATGAATGAACTCACAGGAACAACTTCGTTTGTAAACCATTCTCATTGAAATATTGATGTCCAGCATACTTCCCTATGAACTGAGCTGCAACCGAATCTAATCGGGCACATGATAAGTGGCTATTGAACAGTACAACAGGTACAACAGTACCAAGTTTACTGAAAAATCTATAAGCATTCCGATTAGGTCCATGAACGATAATTATATCAAACTTAAGGAAAGATAGGTTCAGCTGTAAAATAAAACGTACGATTGAAGGATTTAACGAAAGGAAATAAAAATATTTGTGACCTGGTATGTGATTTCAGCATATTATATATGATGACCAGAAATGATACTCTTCCGAAGAACCGCGTTTATGCCATGATGAATCAAAATTGCAAGCCCCCTTTTCCTATTATTTGCTGGCCCACCCATCTGCCAAAGGAAATTGGCAGTATAAACACACTGGCATTCCAGATTCACCTCCTGTAATGTGGCTATATGCACACGTAGGGAAAGTAATAGAGAATCGACTGCGTCGCGCTTCTGCGATGCTCGACAACCATTGACATTCAAAGATGCGAAGCGAAGACCATGTTTTGAATCTACAGAAATAGTTGGCCGCTCGGTCATTTGCGAATCCGTCTGTTATTTTCTAGCTACTTTTAAAGCAACCATAATTGGATATGGTTGGTGGCGGCGGTGCGGATAAGGTGTAAATAACGTATGGCTCATTGTTAAAATACGACCATAAACAAAACCAGATGGACAAACATTTTCTAAAACGTGGATGGACAAGCTCGACTTCGAAATAGATGGATCATATCGCAGATTACCTTGTTGCAGACTATATGTATATTTGTATGGATGTGTATATGTGTATGGATGTGTATATGTGTATGCTGGTATGTACTGCTGGTTTAAATCGTTTCAAATCGGCTTTCCAGGGGGATGTGAGAGAAAGGAATGCGTCCTTGGCTCGAGTACTACTATATCCAAGCCCTTTGCTCAATCTTCAATACTTCTATTCAATTTTCACAACCTGCAGCTGACGGAACTTTCAACACTTTCTCTTCATATCTTTCATTCTAGCAAACATTACTGTCCACTCTTCGGGCCTCATGGTGATGAGCGAACATTTCCTTCTACATCATAATCGTTACTCCACATACGGAGAATACAAACATAACAATTATAGTAAGAATATAAAAACTATAAGGGACAGCCCAATGGGGTTGTACGCAAAGTTGACGTAGGACTACGCAGCAATCGAATTCCCATACACGTCAGGGCCATCCGCTAATTGATTTAAGTCAGTTCTGAAAAGGGCCAAGAAAATTCTATTGTACACTCTTTAGAAAGCATTTGGTGGCTCTTAATTATGATACGGCCCCGGTTGTATTTTCTACGATGGTTGAGAGGGCCACTATCTCTAACGCGTAGAAGATAGTTATGGATCTGTTGGTTCATTGGTTGTTCAACGCGCTTTGCTATTTATTCCGGGACGCGGCGTTTAAAGCAATGCCATGTTCAGCCGGGCGCGGTAATGGAAATTTCAAACAGCCCAAGAGAAAATGTTAACCAAATAAACTCTTTAATTGGAAAATTGATTTGGTCGTCCTGAAAAGGACGGATTTAGTTGACGGGGGAGAAACAGTTCGCGATTGAACTTGGGCTTTCTTTCTTGGTTCATCTCGTGGGATGATTGATTCTTGTCTCGTTGTCACGGGCGGCTTTTTCCCGCCAAATTGTAGGCTTCAGCAGCCATGTTTCTCGCAGCGAGGTTGACGGGAGCATCGGCAACAACAGCCAACTGCACCAACGCCTCTCCGAGCAACGACTGCTCGCCAGTACACCCTCCATGGTGCTTGCTGCCGCCAACTGCGATCCTACAGCCACCAGCCACTGCGCAGCTCCACGACTGTCGTAAGACTGAATCAAAATGTACTGCTAAGAGCTATGAGGTAAAGGGGTCGGATGCTAGTGCACGAAAGAAGGCGGTACCAACGAAGGCAATGTGATACAAATTGCACCAAAGGGGACGAAATTCAGTTATTGCGCCACAATAATTAGTTTTAATTACTGCACGCTAGACGGATGATTTTCTTAACCGAAACATTTCTAATTTGCTTGCCACCGCCAGCAACTAATCCGCTATGCACAACTAGGAACTACAACGAACTCAACCACATGGTCGGTCTGAAGTGTCACAGTTCGGTTCGAATTATCCGTTCTAGAATTTCGTTCGTTGGTTGTTCAACGTTCTTTGTCATTTACTCCGGGAAGCGGCGTTTAATTAATGCTATTTCAGCCGGGGCGCGGTGATTGAAATTAATTTGAAACAGCACAAGAGAAAATTTTAACCAAATAAACTCTTTAATTGGAAAATTGTTTTGGTCGTCCTGAAAAGGACGGATTTAGTTGATGGGGGAGAAACATGGTTCGCGATTGAACTTGGGCTTTCTTCTTGGTATTCTTGGTTCAGCTACTCGTCGTTGCGGGTGGCCATCTTCAGGTGACGTGGGATAGTTGATTCTTGTCTCGTTGTCACGGGCGGCTTTTTCCCGCCAAATCGTAGGCTTCAGCAGCCATGTTTCTCGCAGCGAGGTTGACGGGAGCATCGGCAACAATAGCCAACTGCACCAACGCCTCTCTGGGCAACGACTGCTCGCCAGTGCTGCTGCCGGCTACGATCCAACTGCAGAACCTACTCTGCACAGCTCCACGACCACCGAAAAACTAATTCAAAATGCGAAGGTGTACCCGTTATATAACATTCATGGCTGCCTAGGAGACGTTCGTTACTTAAATATGAAATCTGTGCTAGAAAAGTACTGTGTATTTGGTAAATTTACTCTGAAAAAATCGACATTATAAGACATTACCTTATATTTGCGTTAATTTCAATAGTTGAATGTTATAAATCAATAGATTTAAATATTGGAATCGAAGCGTAGAAAATGTCCCGATCGATTGGTGAAAACATTTTGTAAATCGATCGTGAAATGACTTAGTTATTAACGTTCAAAACCTATATATTTTTCGTGACGCTCCAAATTTTCGCAATTCGAACGTGTACCCCAGTATTGAAAACACAGACGTAGTCCTACGTCAAAAAACCCTCTATCGGACCTGTCGATACTTTCTCTTCGCATCTTTGGTTCTAGCAGAAATTGCTGTTCACTACTGGGATCCCATGATGTTGGGAAGATATGCCCAATTTCAAAGCATTATAATTTAAATTTGGCGCACTGTACGCAATAAAAACATAATTAGTAATGTGAACAAATAACTTACAATTTTGAACACGAAACTGAAATTTTGAGCACGAAAACTTCAAGAGCACTAAATGACAACTAGACACAATGTTTACATTCGAGAAAGTTGCAGAATATAGGTTTTGAACGTTTATAACTAAGTCATTTCACGATCGATTTACAACATGTTTTCACCAATCGATCGGGACATTTTCTACGCTTCGATTCCAATATTTAAATCTATTGATTTATAACATTCAACTATTGAAATTAACGCAAATATAAGGCAATGTCTTATAATGTCGATTATTTCAGAGTAAATTTACCAAACACACAGTACTTTTCTAGCACAGATTTCATATTTAAGTAACGAACGTCTCCTAGACAGCCATGAATGTTATATAACGGGTACACCTTCGCATTTTGAATTAGTTTTTCGGTGGTCGTGGAGCTGTGCAGAGTAGGTTCTGCAGTTGGATCGTAGCCGGCAGCAGCACTGGCGAGCAGTCGTTGCCCAGAGAGGCGTTGGTGCCGATGCTCCCGTCAACCTCGCTGCGAGAAACATGGCTGCTGAAGCCTACGATTTGGCTGGAAAAAGCCGCCCGTGACAACGAGACAAGAATCAACTATCCCACGTCACCTGCAGATGGCCACCCGCAACGACGAGTAGCTGAACCAAGAATACCAAGAAGAAAGCCCAAGTTCAATCGCGAACCATGTTTCTCTCCCATCAACTAAATCCGTCCTTTTCAGGACGACCAAATCAATTTTCCAAATAGCAAATAGCATTAATTAAACGCCGCTTCCCGGAGTAAATGACAAAGAAGGTTGAACAACCAACGAACGAGATTCTAGAACGGATAATTCGAACCGAACTGCGACACTTCAGGCCGACCATGTGATTGAGTTCGTTGTAGTTCCTAGTTGTGCATAGCGGATTAGTTGCTGGCGGTGGCAAGCAAATTAGAAATGTTTCGGTTAAAAAAATCATCCGTCTAGCGTGCAGTAATTAAAACTAATTATTGTGGCGCAGTAACTGAATTTCGTCCCCTTTGGTGCAATTTGTATCACATTGCCTTCGTTGGTACCGCCTTCTTTCGTGCACTAGCATCCGACCCCTTTACCTCATAGCTCTTAGCAGTACATTTTGATTCAGTCTTACGACAGTCGTGGAGCTGCGCATTGGCTGGTAGCTGTAGGATCACAGTTGGCGGCAGCAAGCACCATGGAGGGTGTACTGGCGAGCAGTCGTTGCTCGGAGAGGCGTTGGTGCAGTTGGCTGTTGTTGCCGATGCTCCCGTCAACCTCGCTGCGAGAAACATGGCTGCTGAAGCCTACGATTTGGCGGGAAAAAGCCGCCCGTGGCAACGAGTCAAGAATCAATCATCACGCGAGATGAACCAAGAAAGAAAGCCCAAGTTCAATCGCGAACTGTTTCTCCCCCGTCAACAAAACCCGTCCTTTGCAGGACGACCAAACCAATTTTCTAATTAAGATTTTTTTTTTGTTTTTTTTTTTGGGTGGGTTGGTTTTTTTTTTCCATGGCCCGGCGCGGGTGGGGATGGTGTTGTTATAGCGGCCGCGGGGGGAAAAAAAAAGAAAAGGGCGAAAAAAAAAAAAAAAACAAACAAAGTGGCCGCCTCACCCACCGATGAAAAAAAAAAGAAACAGGGTATTTTAAGAGCCACCAAATGCTTTCTAAAGAGTGTACAATAGAATTTTCTTGGCCCTTTTCAGGACTGACTTAAATCAATTAGCAGATGGCCCTGACGTGTATGGGAATTCGATTGCTGTGTAGTCCTACGTCAACTTTGCGTACAACTCCATTGGGCTGTCCCTTATAGTTTTTAATCAGTATTTCGAAGCAAACGTACACACTTTTGCCAAGGCAGGAACGGGAACATCAATGTCGAAAAGCTTTCTGATGTGTGATGAGCATTTTTAAATGCTTTGTTTAACACTGGCAATGAAACAAGTAGAGCGCCGCAAGATCATCGTCGCCATATGGATGAAAACTCGGAGCGCCCATATAATTTCATCACAAACGAATTAAATATGGCGAGGAATACCGTCGACGGCGTTTTGAAACCGTATTCTGAACGCTTGTCAACAATAAAGATGGACCCAAAGTTGTTTCTTCTAGAATCTTGGGTTCCGAGTTTGGACAAAAAAGTTTCTACAACAATTCTCCGAAATCGACAGTTGTCAGTGAGAGATGTTGCGAAAAACGCGGAACCAATGAAGCAATGGTTCAAAGAGTCAAGAAACAATGTGGAATGAAAATGTACAAGAAGCAGAAGGCAGCAAAGCCGAGTGACGTGATCAAGACTCGCGCTCGAAAGCTTTATGATTTTCTCAGAAAAGGCCATTTTCATCTGACTCTTGACCGTAATACTACGATGACGATGACCGTAATACTACACAAAACTAGAATGAAAAACGCTTCCGAAATCCAAGACTACTTGAGCCTTGAAAAGTTTGGAGGAAAGTAATTGGTTGGCAGGCAATCTATCAATGCGGAAGTCGGAGTTCTTCTTTCGTGACGAGCAGAAAAATCAATAAAGATGCGTATATTAATGAATGCTTGAAAAAATGTTCATTTGGAGGCAGACCGAAAGCACAATGTTTTGGCCAGATCTCGCGACGAGTCAGTACGCTAAGGATACGCTGGCATTTATGATATAAAATGTGTGCCCAAAAATATGAATCCACCAAATTTACCCACAGTGTCGACCCATCGAGAGATACTGTGTAATTATTAAGGCGATACTTCGGAGTTTAATAAACACATTCATTAAAATGTGACGACCCTATTTGTATGCTTAATTGTCAATATATAGTACTATGATGAGTGCTGTCAGTGTAAGATGTATCTTAAGTTGGCAGCTGAGCAAACTTCGGTCAGAAGAATCAAATGATCACCGGCGCCAGGCCGGACATCCAAAAAATTCGTTCAACGGCCATGCTGGTTTAACACATCTCTAAATATTCGCACAATTGTTACGCCATCACGAAATATGGATGAAAAGAAGGGCCTTCACAAAAAAAGCTTTGAGTAGACATTGTATACAATAAAGAACGATTTGGGAATAGTTTTAGTTCACCATCTCTTTCGCTTACCGATCTCAAGCAATCACAACTAGTCTATTCCCTCATCCTTATGCATCGTCATACAACGTTCTGGACATAGCTGTTGGTTGTAATTAGACGTTATCACACTACAGTCTATCATGGGCACTTCATCAGAGTATCACCTTTTTCAAGCCTCCAACAGAGCAATCCAATCCAGAGATCCAATCTCCTCACAACTTCACCAAACATTAACCCTTACTATGAATTTATGCCAGTCAGGCTATTGATCTTGATCGAGTGCAGTCGCGCTGCCTGCTTGGCGATGAACTAGCAACTGAATCCCAGTTCGAATTTGGAAATAAATTTTTCTACCGATGCAATTATTTGTCTGTACAACCTTATCTCTTCCATGGTGATAATGAGAGGGTGGAGCGTTTTCTCGGAGACAATCTGTAATCTGAGAAAAAAAAATCATACGGAGGTTCCCAATAAGGAATTATGGCGCTCCCTACCCATGAGACTGTGATGCCATTAACACATTGATCGACCCCACTTTATCTCCACTTTCTGCTCTTATAATGTAAACAAATAGTTCCAAAGTCCAGACGCTGATATGTTCTGCTTTTCTGTTGTGTATTTGTGTAGTGATTAATACATGGTAAGAACAATGAATTTACACTTCTATTTTGCAATAGAGTGCAGGTTACAAAGTATCGAAGCATCTAGAACAGTAGAATTTATGATACTACAGTGCGATGCATTCGTTTAGCCACACCTGCATTGAATTATGTTTCTCAATGAAAGTAGTTTGAATTTTTTTTATTTTCTCTCTAATTTAATTACATTTGGAATCCAAATTTTCACCATCGTTTCTTCAAAAATAGTTCATACGTCTAATTTGAATCATTAAAACATAAAAAAAAGTGGTGCTTTCGTTTAGCCGCACTTCGAGTTCAGTTATAAAAAATAGATTTTTGATATCGAATCACCACCCAATACTTGGTTGCTTCTCCATCGCTGAAAATCTCAATAGAGAGAATGCTGAAAATCTCAATGCCATAGAGAATGGCATTGAAGTTACAAGCTTTTGGATCAATTTGTTCCCAGCATTTCTTAATGCATCGGTTTAGCTCGGCCACGGTGCTGAATAGGCGCCCATTTGCATAAACCTTTTTGGCCAGAATGCCCCAAAGGTCATCAAATGGGATACAATCTGGATTCAAGTACGGTAATATACGCGAATCATTCCATTGTTGGCCGTGAGACGTGAATTGAAGCGTTATCTTGCTGGAAAATTACCGAATCATCACAATTATTCTTAAAATTCTGTCATCCGACAGCTTGCAATTAGACTTGAAATTCATTCGAGTAGTATCCATCAAATTGGCAACAGGGTATTGTACGAAAAGGCAATCAATACCATAACAAGTTCCCTACCGAAATTTCTCTTGGATCGCGTTACAGATTTATCCCTCAAATCATGTCAATCGTGACTATAGCAGTCCGGACCATCCAAGTTAAATTTCTTCTCATCGGAAAATATCGCCTGGCGCCATTCATCACTCCACTGCATGTGCTTTTGAGAAAACTTTAGCTGGTTGTCTTTATCCAAAGATGTAAGTTTGGGTTTCGGTTTTGGTTTCGTCCGTTTAATGATTGGTGTCGCGTTGAGAACTCGGCCAAATTTGTCCTTTTTGTTGGGCCGTCAACTTAGGGTCTCTTTTAGTACGTGCCTTTATCCCATGTGTTTTGGAATTTTTCAGGTAGTTCCGAATAACTTCTTCGGACATTTGCACGCCTGTATCCATCAAAACCCGAATTTGGCCCCTTTCCACTTCACTCAGACGTATGTCCTTCCCATTCCTAGGAGCAGTCCAAATAATTTACAGATTATGTATCAATTACACAGAGAAGAAGCAGTAATTATCTCAAAAAACTACAAGGTACAGCCCAATGGGGTTGTGCGCAAAGGTGACGTAGGACTACGCAGCAATCTAATTCCCAATTGATTTAAGTCATTCGGGAAGCTACGCCTTCAATCCGCTCGGAAATATCATACACGAAGCTGTTCATATTGTTTATCGCTTTGAAGAACGACAGTATCGGGTTAAAATGCTTCAGCACGCGGTAGATGTGGTGCTATACGTTTTCTTTTTTCCGAACTTTGCTACTGGAACTGTTTGCCTTCCGAGATGGTGGAGCGAGAATGCACCATAAGAGCACATCCTGTTGATATGATCGACCACCTGGAGATCATTATCCTTATTGCGTTGTAGATGGTTGTGGTCTGTTTGGGAATTCAAAGTCTATTATTGCCGATAGACGGCTAGGTCGAAAAAGTGCTAATGGAACGTTCGACCAGCTCAAGTAAATATGTAAGAAAATTCTATTGTACACTCTTTAGAAAGCATTTGGTGGCTCTTTATGATGATACGGCTCGGTTGTATTTTCTACTACGGTTGAGAGGGCCGCTATCTTTAATGCGTAGAAGATACTTATGGATCTGATGGTTCGTTGGTTGTTCAACGCGCTTTGCCATTTACTCGGGGACGCGGCGTTTAAAGCAATGCCATGTTCAGTCGGGTAATGGAAATTTCAAACAGCACCAGAGAAAAATTCAAACAAACTCTTTAATTGACAAATTGATTTGGTCGACCTGAAAAGGACGGATTTAGTTGACGGGAGAGAAACATGGTTCGCGATTGAACTTGGGCTTTCTTTTTGGTATTCTTGGTTCAGTTCCTCGTTGTTGCGGGTGGCCATCTTCAGGTGACGTGGGATAATTCTTGTCTCGTTGATGTCACGGGCGGCATTTCCCGCCAACTCGTAGGCTGCAGCAGCCATGTTTCTCGCAGCGAGGTTGACGGGAGCATCGGTAACAATAGACAACTGCACCAACGCCTCTCTTGGCAACGACAGCTCGCCAGTGCATCCTCCAGAGTGCTTGCTACCGCCAACTGCGATCGTACAGCCACTGCACAGCTCCACGACTGTCGTAATACTGAATATAAATGTTCTGCTAAGAGATATTATAGACTGTTCAAGAAAGTATAAGCACACTTTCAAAATAACAAAAAAGTCATGTTTTTTTTAGTTTTAATAATTTGATTTGGCTAATCATATTTGTATTTGTGTTTTATATGATATTTTACTCTCGTTTAATCAAAATATTTAATCATAGCCAAGACTCCTAACTTTTCCTCGAACATGACCCATTAGCTTCTGCACAGTGGTACTTCCCACCATTTTGACCACTTTTGGCCAATCTTTTTTAAATTTTTGGATGTCGTCCGCTGGTTTTATGAATTTTCGAAGCTTTGCTTTGGTTAAAGCCCAAAAAGTCTCGATTGGCCGTGCCTCCGGGCAGTTCGGCGGATTCATGTCTTTCGGCACGAAACATACATTTTGACTTTTGTACCATTCTAAAGTGTCCTTTGCGTAATGACATGACGCCAAATCAGGCCAAAACACTACTTGACCTTCGTGCTGCCTGATAATCGGCAATAATCGCTTCTGGAGACATTTCTTAACGTATTTCTGAGTGTTCATCGTCTCCGTTGTGATGTACGGACTAGATTTTTTGCCACATTCGCATATTGCCTGCCAAACCATAACCTTCTAAACGAATTTTTCGGTAAAAATGGCCTTCTCCGTTTCGGGGATGTCTTTGTCTTCGCTTGCAGTATAGAATTGTGGTCCGGGAAGCGTTTTGTAATCTAGTCTCACATACGTTTCATCGTCCATTATTATACACCCAGAATTTCTACACAATAACGAATCGTAGAGTTTGCGGGCCGTGGTTTCACGGACGCGACCTGTTTTGGGTTCCTTTTGGGTTTTTTCTGCTTCCGGTATGTTTTTAGCTCTTTCTTTGGCACGCATGACGTTACTCGACCCATTGGGCTGTCCCTTATAGTTTTTTCGCAACATCCCGAACGGAAGTCGCTGGTTTTCGCTTGTAGGCATCCCTGATCTTTTTATCGATATCCGGACTAACAGGACCGGATTTCCGACCACTCTTCGGCGCATCTTCAAACGTACACTGTTCTCTATATTTTCGAATCGCAGATCGTACTGCTCCGACGCTTACACCCTCTTCCTTGGCCAATTTTCTCAAGGAGAGTCCGCTCACAGTGCACCATTTGTGCACGATACTTTTTCGTTGTTCCGGAGTAAGACCGCGCATTTTGATAGGTAACAAAACTGAGCACTTTTTTGATGCTATGTCATTCAGAAATGTGCAAACAAAAGGACGCAGCCAAAACATGTTGAAATATTTCATTATATTCAAAGTGACCGTTAAAATAAGGTGTGCTTATACTTTCTGGAACAGTCGTTAGGTAATGGCGTCGGATGCTAGTGCACCAAAGAAGACGGTACCAACGAAGGCAATGTGATACAAATTGCATCAAAGAGGACGAACTTTAGTTATTGTACAACAATTATTAGTTTTAATTATTACACGCAAAACGGATGATTTTCTTAACCGAAACATTTCTAATATGCTTGCAACCGCCATCCGAATTATCCGTTCTTGAATTTCGTTCATTGGTTGTTTAACGATCTCTGTCATTTACTCCGGGACGCGGCGTTTAATAAATGCTATTTTCAGCCGGGGCGCGATAATTGAAATTAATTTGAAACAGCACAAGAGAAAATCTTAACCAAACAAACTCTTTACTTGGCAAACTGATTTGGTCGTTCTGAAAAGGACGGATTTAGTTGACGGGGGAGAAACATGGTTCGCGATTGAACTTGAGTTTTCTTTCTTGGCTCAGCTCCTCGTCGTTGCGGGTGGCCATCTGCAGGTGACGTGGGATAGTTGATTCTTGTCTCGTTGTCACGGGTGGCTTTTTCCCGCCAACCAAGTGGTTGACTCCCGCTCAACGAAGTGGTTGATGGTAACTGGTTCTTGGGCATAACAGTTGTACGTGGCATGAAGATGGGTAATTATGGTGTTTTGTATCATTCTCCCAGTTCTAGTGACCAGCGTTTTATTGAAATTTTAGAGGACTGGCTTGAGGTATTTCTTGATTTGAGTAAATTAAATATATCCATCAAAACCCGAATTTGGCCCCTTTCCACTTCACTCAGATGTATGTCCTTCCCATTCCTAGGAGCAGTCCAAATAATTTACAGATTATGTATCAATTACACAGAGAAGAAGCAGTAATTATCTCAAAATAAGGAATAAACCTTTCAACAGCAGGAACATGTTTGAACAGAAAGCGCTTGAGCTCAATCAAAGATGTCACTAACACATGCATATGTAATCGGATTTGTGGCACTGAAACAAAACTTAAACGACTATTTTTTTCGTGTGCGGCTAAACGAATGCATCGCTCTGTATATCTTGAAATCTTGATTACCTGCAAAAATGTTGACTTGAGCAATGTTGTTCAGAAGTGGTTCAGAGTGTGGTTCAGAATTGTGTCACTACGTGGTGCTAGTAGACATGAAATGGAGAACGTATTTCAACGAGTTTATATCGAGATCCAGACCACTTAAGAAGTTGAAAACTCCAGAAAAGTTGTTGAAAAGGTCAAGGACTTTCAAATAGTTGGAAACTGATGAGCCACTGCCGGTACAACTTTCTTGCGTGGGTTTTGACCATCGTGTTCTGCTCATGGCTCCGGTCTGGTGCCTTCCAAACATCGTATACGTGTATTCCACAACGTTTCATTTCTTCCGGGCTGGCCACATATTGGAGCCAAACGTGGGGCATAAGTGTTTGAATTTGTAGCCAGAGACACAACACAGCTTCTTCGGTCAAAAACGGTACCAAACAGCTTCTTCGGCCTGCTGAGCTATTTGTATGAAAAAGGTTTTTGTACAACAGTTTCCAGTTTGAGTGAGGCTAGTCGATTAAACGCAATTCTTGCAATTGCGCTTACCATGGAGAGACCGCACGTATAGACCCGGGGGTTGACCCTTGGATACCTAAAATAAGTGTAAGGAACAGAGGGTGAAATACATTGAACAATTACAAATAAAACATTTGTTTTTATTATTAGTATCTTTTTACTTTATTTTATTAACGTTTTCTTTGAGGTGACATTCACATGTTTCGCATTAATTTTACATCCTGATAAAAAATAATAATATTACACTGGGAAAATTCGCGTAGACTACCTCGCGGGAACAGTTTTGAAATATAGTTTTGTTTAATTATCGCGTCATTACCTCATTTAATGTTAATCCAGTCTTAATAGTTGACATTATTATTATCAGTTTATAGTTTTTAAACATAAATATTGTAGCGTAGGAAGCCATCAGAACGAAACAAATTTTGAAACCCAAAAATAAGTAATTTCCAAAAAAAAAAGTTAAATTAAGTAATAGGTAGTTGATCTGCCAACTCGAAAATTCGAAATCACACGCATTTGAGTGAGCGCTTCTTTAATTTTCCACGCGCATGGTGCAGTATTTTGGAAGGGCAGTATAGTTTCACGGTGGTTAGCAGCAGTATGGTTTCGGAACAGTTAAATTTATCTACTAAAGCAAGGCTGCTCGGCCCGCCTCCGATTCCTGCAGAAACTGGGAAACGAAAATAGCTGAAAGATCGCTGCTTCTTTCACATTTTCGTTTTTCAGCTGCCGTTGAGAGCGGATGGCGAGATGAGGACACCCACAGCTTTACCGTGCATTAAGTGGGAATTTAAAAATGGCAGTTTTTCATAGGTATATAGTTTCGCGGGCGGCAAATCTCGTACAGTTTCGTTTATGTTTTAAATGAGATAGATTAGCTATAAAATGACTACGTTGTGCGTTATGTTTTCGCTGCTTTTTCGTATTGTTTTTTTTTTGTTATATTACACGTAACGTTTCAACTATAAATTTCTCTCTTTTATTTTCACTAACATAGCTATGACAAATCCTCCGGGGGCCGAGTTTAATGGTTTTTTTTTCTCTCCTGTATATTCATAAAATTTTCAATAAATTACAACTAAAACAATTATATTAAAAGAATAACACCGATAACATTGTTCATTCCGTGTGTGGATTTGTGCGTAAAGGATCGAATAGAGTTTTCTTAATTCGTTGAAGCTGAAAGATTCAATGAACAATATATGGCAATGCACGATAGTTGTTTCGTTGTTGAGCCAAAAACAAAAACTGGATAGAGATAGTACGGTAGGAGAACTGTGACCCTCCACCATGTTTTCCATGGAGAAATAAGAAAGTAACTAAAGCGTTATTTTTTTTTTGGAAAAGAGTGTTTCAATCTCTTACTAAATACAATAATAACATTAATAAATAAAAGACTAGCAACGGCCCGCGGAGGAGATGTTCGTTTCTGTTTCGGGGAATACTGCCAATCCGAGGGAGGAGTTCCTTCGCAGGTCCCAGCAAACGATACCACCAAAGTAGGGTTTATCGAGAAACGAGACAAATGGTGTTCTATTTTCTAACGAGGTTGAGGTTTGCATTAAAGTCGTCTCGGTTTCTCGATTCTATAAATTGCTTTTTACATGAGGTGAACTAGTTGCGGGATCGTTGCTGGGATGATTGGCGGATTGGCAGTTTTCCGGATTATTTCATAATAAAAACGATCTATGCCTAGGATTTTTGTTTTGCTTTGTCACGGGTGGTTGCAAACTAATAATGGACAGCGTCGGGGGTAATTTGATTGAGGTTAAAGCACCATTCTTCAATTCTTCTGCATTTGATTGGTGTCGCTGTCCAGTGTAAGAGTACGATTTTTAAAGTATCTATTTACATTGTTGTCAACTGTGTTATACTCTATTATTTCTACTAAATCGTTCGCATTCGTTGTATTCTTGGTACTTCGGTACTTGACATATTCACAGTAGGTTTTACAGTTAGAATTTACAATCTGTTTGCCACGGAAGCTTCTCGCGAAGTCTCGCTCTTCTATATCTTATGTCATGTAGTCGTGCGAAGGCTCCGATGGTTCGTGGTGGGCAAACAGAGGATTCGGGAATTCGGGCGGATGCGGCAGTGGTCCGGTTACCGTTGGACGTCTTCTGTAGGCCATTAGCCAACAGGAAACTGCCACAGCCACCGCTACCAGTGCCAGCAGCGCTGTTATCACCAAAGCAATGATAAGACCAATCATCGATACACAAATATCTTCGACACGTTGAGCGGCGGGAGTGACTGAAATGGTAGAAAGACTTTGAATACGCTGCCCTTGATACACCCCATCGTCATCAAACTTACTGTTATCTGAATCGTACGACCGTTCCTCCCTTCTTTCCAGCGTTAAAATTGCATTCGACTGGATCGTAATTTCCTCTCGCAGTGTTCCCTCAATACCAAGCGCATCGTCGGACGCCAACGCCGTATTGCTGTTGCTGTTGCTGCTACTGCTGGCACGTCGAGTTCTGTTGAGCATCATCTCAATTTCGTTCATATCGGTAATTGCACGACGTCTGCGTTTGCCGTATGCATCCGCTCCGTGGCAATTGACCGGTTGACACCGGCCGAAGCAAACTCTTATGTTGCACTGGAAGCGTATGTTGTCGCTCGATGGGAACTTGAACGCGTTGAAACTAGCCAGCAGGCTGTTCGTTTCCGCCTGGTATTCCCAATCACCAAAGATGCTCGGTTCCGTTGCGCAGCCATTTTCGTCCGTCACGATGTACTCGTTTTCTACGCTGTCCTCCATCGTCTTGGCGACGCAGCTTCGTGCGAATCCTCCGTAGATTGCTACAGGGAAAGGAAGGTATTAGTAAGAATGCATATTAAGATGGGTGTGGCTGCTCATGGCATCGTGAAGTTTTCGTAATTGCACCATCAGTTAAATGTACATAGCAGAAGATTCGGACGTCAATGTTTTGTTTCACTAGTTATGCTAATCATGCTAACGAAGGTAGGTGGTTGAGGCATGGAATTACGAATTGCCAGCGTTATCACGGACCAGATTTCTTCGATTCGGTTAGTGTTACATAAATGCCGTGAATGGAACATGCCAACTAGACCGATATATGTTCGCTCTACTGTGCTTAAACGATTGCAAATTCCATCCTGATTGCCTTCGTAAAATTTGAATTGATTTGGTTACAGACTGACATTGCACAACTTGTTAGAAGTTTCCATGGAAAATAATATGGGATAAACAAACTTTTCGTTGATTGTAAACTGGCCTTTTCCCAAATTGTTCTGATGAAAAGTTATATAACTAAAGGGCGAACACGAAATTATTGCGACACATTCAACAGGGCATAACTTTTTTACTATTGGGTAAAAATCAACCAAATTTTGCACACTTTCTCATTGATGTGTATTGTTTACATGCTGTCAAACTCGAAGTCGTGTTTTTCGATTCAACGAAAATGGAGGTGAACCAACGCGAGTCGAGAGAACAAATTTTTTCCAAACACCTGGAATTTCCTGACCTGTCGCACCGGCAGTTGGGAAAAATGTTGAAAATTCACCAGTCAACCGCCTCCAGAGTGTTGAAGCGGTTCCAGGAGCGGTTGACGTTGGACCACGGCAAAGGAGCTGGAAGAAACCCGGGACCGGAGAACAAAAAGACGGAGGGAAAGGTGAAGCGGATGATTAAAGCAAATCCCAACGTCTCAAGCCGTGATTTGGCTAAAAAGATCGGCATGTTGCAGAGCTACGTCCAGAATGCAAAGAAGAGAGCTGGACTACATACATACAAGGTACAGAACTTCCCAAACCGCGATGAGCGGCAACAATCGACGGCTAAAACTCGGGCACGGAAGCTCTACGAGAAGATGCTGACAAAATATGGCTGCTGTGTGATGGACGACGAAACGTATATAAAAGCCGATTTTAAGCAAATTCCGGGGTTGGAGTTTTTCACCGGCAAGGGCATGTTCTATGTGGACGACAAATTTAAGAAGAAGAAAATGTCGAAGTTCGCCTCAGAATATCTCATTTGGCAGGCCATCTGCTCTTGCGGACTGAGGAGTGAGCCTTTCGTGACAAAGGGCACTGTAAATGGCGAGATCTACAAATCTGAGTGCCTCGAGAAGCGCCTTTTGCCGTTCTTGCAGCAGCACGACGAAGCTCCGCTATTTTGGCCAGATTTGGCATTATGCCACTATTCTAAAAGTGTCCTGGAGTGGTATGAGGCCAATTCTGTCCATTTTGTTCCAAAGGACATGAATCCGCCAAACTGTCCGGAGCTGCGCCCGGTGGAGCAGTACTGGGCAATGATGAAGCGGGAACTTCGGAAGAGCAAGAAGACAGTCAAAGACGAGAAGGACATGTTAAGAAAATGGAAAAAAAAACTGAGAAACTGGTACCGGATGACACTGTAAAGACTTTGATGGAGGGCATCAAGCGAAAATGCGTTCAATTTTACACTCAAGGCTCCATCGATTAACTTTTCTTTTGATTTTTGAAGTAAATATATGTATAAAACTACCCTAAAATTTTGGTTTGATTCTAAACATTATAAGAAAATTGGCATGACATTTTCGGTGTCGCAATAATTTCGTGTTCGCCCTTTTTTGTTATTGACATATTTCTTAACTACTATTTTTATTTCAGACCGTTTTTAATTAATTTAGAGATTGATCTTTTGCATGATCAAGCAGCTTGCTAACCAGCAACCCTGTTTTGTGCTGTTGGGTTTTTGCGCTCTGATCAAATGGCCGAAATAAAGCTTGCTTCAGATAGAATTGGAACAAAAACAATTGCCTGTATTTCAGTTATTTATTATTGAATTCAAGATCTTTTTTTATACAAATGTAGCGTTTTCTTCATACTTTTAAGAAAAAATACGGATAAAATTATTCGTCACGGTTTCGAAGGAATTCTCGAATTTTTCCTGTAACACGGCTCATTAGGCGGCGCACACCTTCTTCGTCCATAGTTTTAGCTATCTTACTCCACCAGGTCTTCATCTGATTGATGTCTTTGACAACCTTTCCCTTTGCCTTGAGTCTCCTCTTCATGATTGCCCAGTATTTCTCAATAGGGCAATAGCGCAATCGCATATTTTTTAAATAGATTGATGACGAAGCTTTGGAAGGTGTGATTCGAAGAGCGGAAATAAACAGTCGCTGTGGTCTTCGCCAATTGTTCCGGTCCGTATTCCCTTGTTGATTTAGAAGATTTTGTACGGTTTGGCTTACAGGGCCTGACCAAGTAACCTCTGGTTCTTTCCGGAGAACCAGAGCTTACTTTCCCGGAAGCCGAAGCTACGGGTTCTGCATTTGCTTTTTCTCCAAATGCAGGTTTTTTAATGGGCGCAAAGCAGATAACGTTTTACCAGAGCTTCCAAACCCCGTAAATAGACAGGTGTAGTGTAGTTTCCAAGAAGCCCGTCCAACTTTTTTTAAATAAGAACTGTTCATTAAAGAAAGGGGACATCTGTTTTTAATGGTTTAGGGTTAAAACTTAAAGAAAAATTGTTAATTTTCGCTCAGTGTGTAAAACCATTGTTTACTTTGGCAACACAACTGAAAAATCGAAAAAAAGTGAGAAATTTCGAATGATGAGTCGGATCAGCTTATCAACTCGCAGATAAATTCTGCACAAATGGATTTGAACTTTTTTCTAGGTATGTATTTAAATTTTCATTTATATAAAGCAAACTTATGAAGTTGTTAGAAATAAATATTTTCCTTTGAGAAACAGGTGTCCACTTTCTTAAATGAACAGTCCTTACGATGAATGGAGTGAAGTGTAGTGTTTGAATATCAGGACCATTCGAATGCAGGAAGGGATTGAGACAAGGCGGTGGTCTTCCCTGTTTCTTGTTCAACATTGCGTTGGAAGGTGTTGTACGGAGAGCTGGTCTAAACATGCGGGCACGATTTTCAATAAATCCGGTCAGCTCGTATGCTACGCCGATGATATGGATAACATTTACGACAGTGGCTGACCAACTCGACCACAATCAATTACAGAAACGTGAAGCAGTACAAATTTGGGCTATAGGTGAACGCGTCTAAAATGAAGTACATGCTGTCAGGTGGCTCTAAGCGCGTGTAACAAATTTATTGTTTCTTTTATCGTTTAAAATAACATCCTTCTAGGTTTTGCCACTTAAAACGCAAAACACATAAAAAAAAAAGATCAAATTACACCCTGATACATTCCAAGCAGTTCAGTACCCTCTCGTAGGTCAAATTTGTCACCTTGTCGACGGTGAGAGGGCTTATCTCATGCTATAAACATGCATGTGAGACCAAGAATTTGACCAGTAGTGAAAGTATCACATTTTCTAATCATTTTTTCACAGCCACGTCGTAGAACGTTTATATAAAGGCACTAACATCAGGTGTGATACTGGCGGGCTATGCCGCAATTCACTCTTAGACTTCTTACTATCAATCTAAGGGAAACGACTAAAAGTACACTTTTTATTTTATTGACAACTTATGTTGTTACTCATCCATTTTTTTTATGGAATGAATAACCGAAATACCTGATTTGCTCATGGTATAATAACTAAATGTAATTGCAACATTTTCGAAAGGGGTGAATGTTTTGATCAGGGTAATTATCTGACTGTTCGAAATGAAGCACATAGTCATAGAAAAGTGTTACTTGAGACTGACGATGACAAGCATGTATATTAGAGATAGGACGCGGAGGGCCCGCTTAGGGAACACCATTGGAAACAATAGAATAAACCTTTCCATGTCTGAATCCTGGAAAGTGTGAGCTTTTTAGTGGAATACCTGCAACTGGAAAATTAGAGGAGGAATTGGTAGTTTCCGTTTGATCTCAGCTACATTTGTTGCTTGTCTTGACGGATACGCGTGTTTCGTCAACGGTGTGCGGACTTCTTCAGTGTCGTGTACTAATATCGCCTCTCGAGTATTGGTGCACGACACTGAGGGGGTCTGCGCATTGTGGACGGGATGCGCGTGTCTGTCGGGATAGGCGATGGAGGTGGTTGGGGTTGGATGGGGGTTGCTAGTCTTTCTTCTTATTTTATCGTTACCTTTCCATGTAGTTTATAGCATGTATCCTCCATACCAGACAATAAATAAATAGAACAAAAAACTAAATAGGAAATAGAACTGTTCTTTTCCAAGTGTCAGACTAGTTAGTCAGTGATTTGAAATATTGTTAAATTTGGGATGGGGATGGTAACTAGATCCAAAGATAGAGAGTAGGCTAGAATTTAAAATGTTGTTGTCTAAATTTAATCCAGTATTTTTTTTTTAATCCTTTTTGATTCAAACATCATTGCTTCTGGTTCATGCTGTTCAAGTTTTGTTAGGTTAGGAATTCGGAATTCTTAGTCAGAGAAACGAAAATATCGTCTTGAAAATATCACCAATAATCTCTCACCTAAGCCC
The DNA here is from genome assembly GCA_024533555.2 of Aedes koreicus. NCBI lineage: Eukaryota > Metazoa > Arthropoda > Insecta > Diptera > Culicidae > Aedes > Aedes koreicus. Next base: position 26,895 of record JAHHFK020004701.1, read on the forward strand.
TGCACACCATGAAATACTAACATCCTCTTCTCTCTTCTTTTCTTATTGACTTCATGATCGAGAACGGCTGTGAAATGGATCGATTTAAGTGCGAAGGACCTGCTCAGCTCTAGGCTACATGCGGTTTTGACAAGGAAGTGATCATTTCAAGAAAAAGTACTTGTGGAGCATCCTCGATAAAATCAAAGACAGCACACAAGATAAGTATATGCGAAATCAAAACTGTCAAACTATCAAAAACATTCATCTTACTTAAGATGAAAAAGTTATATTATAGTCACTACTAGTTTCAAATCAAAAACAAATTAAACATTTCAGATCATTTTGTAGCAACGCGGCCATCTCAATCCAAAAAACACTACAAACCCCTTACCCCAACCTAATCCTTATCACCTCCCATGGCGTTCAAGTAGTCCGCATAGACCAGTTCGCCATTACCCCTCCCTAACCCTCGGCTTTGGATTGACTTGTGCTCTCATTGCCCCACCAAACGCTGCAAAATGAAAATGAATGAAATGATACATTCCAAGCAGTTCAGTACTGGCTTGACACATAGTCTATGTTATACATTGTCATCGAAATGCACAACGAAACTAAAGAAGTGCATGTAGATGGTATTGGTGACGCATCTTTTCCAAACACACTTTGACGAATAACCAAATCGAATCCGATTGGTTGATCGAAACTTATGAAATATATAGTTCTGTCCAGTTAGAATCCGGAATCACTTATTGTGTTGCAGCGGCACGGAAAGTGACCGCTGCAAGAATTCTTTTACAGCGGTTTGTTAGCCTAAGGCTTGCTTCATTTAGAATTGGAACAAACTTTTCTTCATATTGTGGCGCTCCTGGTGGACGGATTTGGAAGTTCTTGGCGCCCACGTTTCGGAAATTTTGTCAGCTTCACGTATGTATTTTTGACATTCCGAAAATCGACTGTACTATGTAAACAATCAACATGGAAGCCGAAAGAATTGAAAAAATTGTGCACAGTTATTTGGAAAATCCATTGTGGTCTGCATCTAGGCTAGCTAAACAGCTGAAATTGCCCAGAAATACCGTATGGCGCGTTATCAAACGGTATAAGGAAACATTGACGACGATTCGGAAGCCTCAAGCCAATCGTCGGAGTGGAACTGTTGACCGGAAACTGCGTGGTAAGATTTTGAAGACGATTAAGAGGAATCCCAATCTGTCGGACTGTGATTTGGCCAGAAAATTCGGTGCTGCCCATAGTACCGTGAGGAGAACTCGACTCCGGGAAGGAATCAAGTCGTATCGAGCTAGCAAACAGCCAAATCGGACCATAAAACAGAATAGTGTGGCCAAAATCCGTGCTCGGAAGCTATACGACCAGGTGTGACCAAGTTCGACGGGTGTGTTCTGATGGACGATGAAACCTATGTCAAGGCTGACTTCGGGCAAATCCCAGGTCAAAAATTTTACTGGGCAACGGCTCGGGGGGACGTTCCAGCCAAATTTAAATTTGTTTTTGCCGACAAATTTGCACGAAAATTCATGATTTGGCAGGGCATTTGCAGCTGTGGCAAAAAAACGAAAGTTTTCGTTACAAAGACAATGACGTCGGAACTATACCAAAAAGAGTGTCTCCAAAAACGAATTTTGCCGTTCATTCGATACCACGACCATCCCGTAATGTTTTGGCCAGATTTGGCAAGCTGTCATTACAGCAAAGTCGTTCATGAATGGTATGCAGAGAAAGGGGTCCAGGTTGTTCCGAAAAACCTTAACCCACCGAACTGCCCCCAGTTCCGCCCTATTGAGAAATACTGGGCAATCATGAAGAGGAGACTCAAGGCAAAGGGAAAGGTTGTCAAAGACATCAATCAGATGAAGACCTGGTGGAGTAAGATAGCTAAAACGATGGACGAAGAAGGTGTGCGCCGCCTAATGAGCCGTGTTACAGGAAAAATTCGAGAATTCCTTCGAAACCGTGACGAATAATTTTATCCGTATTTTTTCTTAAAAGTATGAAGAAAACGCTAATTTGTATAAAAAAAGATCTTGAATTCAATAATAAATAACTGAAATACAGGCAATTGTTTTTGTTCCAATTCTATCTGAAGCAAGCTTTAGGCGCCCGCTTTCTGTGGTATAAGTTTCATGGTGTTTCGTGCAGTGAGTCAAAAGTTATTCCAGATGGAGGCCGAGAGGAGAGACAAAATTCTGCACACCCACGTTGATAATACAACGTGGTCCGCAATAAAGATCGCAAAAACGTTGAAAATCGCCAAATCAACCGTGTATGATGTGCTCAAACGTTTCAGGGAGCGAAAGAGCGTGGATCGAGTGCCTCAAGGTAAGCATCGTAGTGGAACATATGACCGCAAGCTGAACCAGAAGGTGTTGAGAACCGTCAGAGCAAACTGTGGACTATCAGATAATGAAATCGCACAAAAATACGCTGCTGCTTGCAGTACCATTCGGAAAATTCGTAGCTGTGTCACGATTTACGGTGACTCGGCTTCCTTCTGACTGCGGACAATGATGTGAGTCGCGAAATTCGACGAAAATTTGTGTTCTGGAAAACTTCAATTCCATACAAAGCACACAATATACAAATCGTTAATTAGACCAGTTGTTCTCTACGGGCATGAGACGTGGATGATGCACGTAGAAAAACAGCGTGCGCTAGACGTGTTTGAGTGACGCATATTACGAACTGTTTATGAAGGTGTATATGAAGAATGAACCACGAGCTAGCGCAACTATACGATGAACCCAGCATCCAGAGAGTGACAAAAAACTGGTAGGATGCGTAGGGCCAGGCATTTCGACAGGATACCGGAAAACAATCCGGCCAAATTGGGTGGTTCAGCAAACTGGAGCCATGGACCGACTACCGTGGTGGAGACTAGTGGAGCAGGCTATGTCCACCCGGACGTAAGTAAAGTAAGTATAAATGTTTGATAACTGATTTTGTCATCATTCAGGCCAGAATAACAGATAACAAATGAATATTAGTTGAACATCACAGTATTAGCACGTTACATTATCATTGAGTTCAATCTGATCAAAAAATTCTGTGATGTGATAAAATTTTTTGAAATAATTTCAAACTATGTTATCAATATTAAATTCATCCATTAATAACTGAAGTAGCACTTCTGGCGAAGAGCACAATTTCATATCCGTAACATGTTGGTAATTTACATGGTTTCGTAACGTTTATCAAAAATCGCTTTTCAGATCATAAAAATGATAACAAATATAAACAATTTTGAAAAATAAATTTGTTATACGATAACAGCTAACTTCAAAATTACGTTTGAGATAACAGAACTTGTTACAAAACAAAAGGCGCGCAGCGAGCAAGGTGGATTGACCAAGAGGTAAGCTACCTGTGGACCCTTTGTAGACTGCAAGGCTAGCAATGTTCAGGCATACCGTGTGATTTGGAGACGACTTCGGTGTACAGCAGCGGACACCCTGGCCTTAGCCTGACCGGTAATGTAAGCTATGGAAAAGATTTAATCCAGCTTGACAAATGATACGAAGCATTAAGTCGAATTGTGACAACTCCGGTTTTTTTAGTAGGCGTAGACTTGTTGGAATATTCCACAATATAAATTATTTTCGAAGAGTGGAAGTCAAACATAAATTATTGACGAAGTATCCGCGTGCCTTTCAGCTGCATTTCATCCTAGAAATTGAAGTGTTAAACGTATGGGGAAAGGTAGCTCATCAAATCTTCCGGTCCACCTCTATGCATCTTGCTATGGGTCTCCACCTGGCCTGTCGATCTGCCAAATTTAGAAAACGTCTCCATTGAGTTTTCTCAAATTATAATAATACGTCCACTATATCACAAAACATTGCGATTGGTTAAGCAGATTGGAGATAATGAAATCATTGAGTATAGGACCAAGTCTCGCCCGGTTGGTGCTAAACCGATGGGCTTGTGTGAACTGCATCTACGGACTCAATCGTAATTTTAAATGGTTCAGCATAGATTGTTCTTAAGAAGGTTCTTCTTGATTGATGCAGCCCTTGGTTACAGCAGTAAAATAGTTTGTAGAATGCAGTTATAAAAATTGAAAGTTTTCGAATGGGTAGAGTTTGCTTCAAGCATCGGCTGAGAACGATCGTGTCGATGCTTTGTGGTTCATTATTTTGTTTTTGATTATGGTGCGGTTCGTATTTTTTTGGTTATCTATTGTTTGGCGGCGCAAGTTTACTAATGATTATGAATCATAAATTTGATCACATTATTTATCACGGTGAATCCTGACCAATCTAGCCCTACCCTACTAACATAAAAAAACCTCCTTCCTGTGACCTTTTTGGATAGAGAGTTAAACACGGTCCCTAAACAGCAAAGGTCACACTAACATTCCTTCCATTTTTCCACCTGATTGCAAGGACGTGGCCGGCGCCGTTATTGATTACAAAAGAAATTGAGTCAGTGAAACGTGTACAGTGAGAATAGTGGGTTACTCCAAGCGCCATGCAGTTGATTCATTGTGCAATTTCACTGATTCTGATCAATCACGGAGTACACACCAGTCAACGTGCAGTCAGTCAACCTAAGCTAAGAAATTGAAATGTTAGCCGTATGTTTGTAGTCCTCTTTTCGGTAAATGCACAGTAACAAAGTTACACCATGCCAGTGGCGATTTTCGCAAAGGAAAACTTCTCGACTCCCTGGGGTTGTCTTTTCCAAACAATCATACTATTGCATAAATGGTACAGTCATCGAACGATCTCATGGAAAATAGGCTGTGACTTTGACCGAAATTATCGTGTTTTTGACCGAAATTGATGTTGAAAGTGTTCCAAGGAACCTTTGACCGGGGTATGGCAAAATCTGTGCATTCCCGGTCGAGCTTTGGAGGAACTTCCGTATCGTAAAATAAAGGGAGAATGTTTTTCCGCGAGTGAATCGATAATTATTATTGCCGATCTATTTAAAGGCTTTTGAATTTCGATAAAAGAGTCGTTCTATAGTATGAAATTTTGACTTGCCAGAGTGTGGAGTGAAAAAATTATTTATAATGAAAAGAAGAACGGGCGGTTAAGCAACGTATATTAATGTATAGACTGTGTTTAAATCGTCGCGAGAAATTAAGTACGAATCTCCATCGGAATTTTTATAGTTTTTACTACTGAACAAGCTAGAGTTATTTCGGGTGCGGCTTTTGGTGAGATCTATCTGACAATAAATATATTATAAAAAACACGTTTTCAAATATTACCAAATACATGCCTGGTTTGGAATTTTTAAATTTACAAATCTGGAAGTGTGCTGCAGTTACCTTCCAAATGATATCGGTAATGTTTACAAGTAGGTTATATTGTATGTGAAAGTAAACTCGGGATGGGCGTAATTCTTCAGACATTCCGAAATGAGGTGCTGGATCTGGATTAGAGCTATTAATTAAGGGGTTGTTGCAAACCGATTTTTTCCATACTACCATTGCCGGCCAATGGGTGTTAGATTGAAAACACACAGTCATCGAAAGATTTCAATTGATAACTGTGAAAGCGCATTCACAACATGTTTATTATGTCCTAGATAGGGTAGATTGGCTCTGCTTAAATTTTGACAAACGTCAGTTAGTTCGTATGCACTGATTTGAAGTAGTGTTTAAATTGTACTTTATTCGGATAAAAGAATAGCTACCGACAAAGCTAACATTCAGCCGATATGCTTGGACTTAAGTTACAGTTGTTAACAATTTGGTCTGATTGGCCTACACACTTAGAAATTATGACTTTTACACGAGACTTACTTCATGTTTGTAAAAAGTCGGGGAACGTAAAGAAAGATTTCGTGTAAAATTATGTCTTCTGTAACTGACACATACGCAAGTCAACAAAAGGTGTGTTCGATTGAATTTATTTTCTCATCTATTTCAACTCATTCTTATGTGCTAAAGGACGCTTGTATGTGTCGGTCTCAGGAGAAATTTACATGACATTTTGGTAGTGTGTATGTTCACACACATTTGGAGGTGAAGGAACAAAATGAATCCTGCAGGATAAGATAGAGTTCATTTTTAGCACGACAGTTCAAGACATTGAGGTCCTTTTTAATTTATCCAATTTTATTACCGTATCATATTTTTTTCTGACGGCAATTTGAACTACACTCCCGCTTTATTTTACTCAATTTTTGAGTACAATTGTATACTATCTCTTTTTCTCTTACGGAAATGTTACTCAATTTTCGTAAAAAGTGGATCTACTCATAAAATTGAGTAGATCCACTTTTTACGAAAATTGAGTAACATTTCCGCGAGAGAAAAAGAGATAGTTTACAATTGTACTCAAAAATTGAGTAAAATGAAGCGGGAGTGTAGATCCTTGCGATCAATGCTGGCATCAAGATGCATTTTAATTTGCATTTACAGTAACAGCATTTGGCAAATGTCATTTTGTGTTCATCAACTTATTTTTACGTCTTGTCATGTAAGTTATCATAGCGATGTTTTATGGTCTTGTAAATTTAAGAACAGACGCAAATTTCTGTCTAACGGGCCTCTCCTTTTATGTGCATCCAAGTAGACATAAATTTACATGATTTTTTTCTAAGAGTGTATCCATTATAAGAAATATGTAGGACTATTCGAACAAATGAAAGCATTTGCTTTGAGTTCAAATATGACTATGATGGGCAAGCTTTTTCTTGAAGTTAACAGATGCACTGCCAATCATCGCACGACATTTGAACGATTCAAAATCATTTGGTCCGAGTTCTTTTGTAAATAACGCGCCAAAATCTCCTTGAAATAATCTCTATAACTACTTACTTGCTGGTTGCACCTCGACCTGCAGCCGCAGATTATCACCAATTTCGGCCGAGTTTATCTCCTCGCCATTGTAGGCAACAATCCGCATGGCACACGTTGGCGGTGGACCGGTATTCGCGATCGTACCGGCTGTCGTCAACATCTGCACGTTGAATCCAAGCGTCACGTTCTTCTCGCCGGTCTGATAGACACACTTGATGTGATATGCCTGGGCCTTGTATGTGACCAGCTTGGGGTGCTTCTGTATTACCAGTATGAAACTAGCTACGCCGTTGACGTGAATTAAGCCACAGCTTCCGAAGTGCACCTTGAATATCTGCGTGCGTTGAGATGAATCTCCGGCAAGGTTAACCACTCGCCGACACTCTTCGTCCTTGCTGTGGCCCTTCACATACAGCACTCCATTGAAGTTGGATTCCATCAGATCGATGACTACCTGTACGCCGTCAGCTTGACAAGTGACTTGCATTTCCGGTTGTGGGAAGTCTGTACGGAAGTTAGTTGTTTGATCTGCACGAGAAAAAAAACAATCAATGAGATTAAGGAAGAAAATAATAATTTCGATTTTACTATTCTCGACACTTACTACAATGCTCCTCCGGGTTTCCGGTGTATCCTGCGATGCAGTGACAGATAGCTTGATGATTTGTTGCATTACAGAACGTGTTCGTTCCGCAATGTTTCGAATCACAAGGGTTTTCGCATGTCCTGGTCTGTTGGTTACAGTACTTCGAATCCGAGCAGTCACTGTCTCGCGAGCATTCAGGTACTGCCGTGCGAACACATTCGCCATGTTCCGTTAGGCGGTATCCATGATCGATCGGACAAATACAGCGACCCCTCTCGTCAATGATCATTCCCCGTTCCAATGCACACACGCAACGGCCAGTTTGATCAACCTTTAGTCCATCCTCTTCACGGCATAGTTGACAGTCTTCATATATGCTTAGTCCGTATCCTGGTGGACATACACATTCACCGTTGGAGTTGCGAATAAAACCTCGATCCGTTGGACATAAAGCCACTGCGAAAAAAAATGTCCAATAAACACTAAATCTTACTTAAAATTTATTGTAAAAACTACTTACTCTTGTCGCATTGAATTGCTGCATTACCCTGGTAGCCAGGCAAGCACTCGCATATCATCGTACGAACCGGCAGCGTATCCAGTACCTTGCACATCGAGTTGACACCACATGGTTCAGTAACGTTGCAAGGGTTGACACACTCGCCTTGAATGCATGCCGTCTGTGATGGACATTCGCCGTCCGTTCTGCATCGATCGTCCTGAAGTACACATCCTCTGGTGGGATCTGCCTCGAACGGTGGTGGACAAGCACACTCCGGACGATGTTGGTACACCTGGCACAGTTCGTTCTGGGCACATATTGCTTGGCTTTCACATGGGTTTTCACATTTACTGTTGATACAAGCCTTGTCCAGAGGACAGTCTGAATCAGCACGACAACCCAGAAGTTTACAACTGGTTCGTGCATCTCCTTCGTATCCCGGTAGACATTCGCAGATAGCTCGATGGTTCTGTGCATAACACTCAGCTTGTTTACCGCAAGAATCAATCGAACAAACCGGAACACACTGTCGATTGATACACGAATGCTGCCCTGAACAATCATCGTCCTGTCGGCAGCCAATCTTTATGCATTCGATTTCTGGATTGCCATCGAACCCTTGTTTGCACGAGCAAACCGGCTTGTGATCTTTGATTCTGCATTCCGCATTAGGGCCACAGTTGCAAGGGTTTCTACAAATACTGTTAATACAGGCTGTATCGCTGGCACAGTCCGAATCCGAAATACATCCTGATTTGACAACTGGTTTACATGTACCGCTTCCGCTGCTCACGTAGCCATCCGGACAAACGCAAATCATCGTTCTGACTGGCGATGACGGAATAGCTTCGCATCTTGCAGGTAAGTTACAAGGCTGGAGCACACCGCATGGTTCCACGCACTTGCTCTCTATACAGGCCAGATGAGATGGGCAATCTGTGTCGTAAACGCATTCCGGAATGATCTCTGGGCGACAATCTACGTACGGATTGCCTACTAATCCCGGAGGACATCTACATACTGCCAAGTGATTCTGTGCCTTGCACTCAGCTCTAGGTGAACACGAGCTATCGTAAATGCATGGATCAACGCACTGTGAATTTCGGCACTGCTTATCATTTGGACAATCGTTGTTGCTACGGCATTCAACAACCATGCATTGAACCAACGGATTGCCACGATAACCGCTTAAGCATCTACATTCAGCTTGGTTTGATACAGCATAACATTCGGCATTAATTCCACATGGATCACTATCCAGACATGGGTTAACGCAGTTTCCGTTAATACAAGCTTTACTAGATTCGCACTCTGAGTCTACACGACATCCGATTGTTCTACAGGCAATGTTCGGGTTTCCTTCGTAGCCAATTTCACAGGAGCATACTCCTCTGTGATTTCTGACGGTGCACATGGCATTTTCTCCGCAGTTGCATGGATTTCTGCACTGTCTGTTAATACAAGCTTCATTTTCTGAGCACTCCGAATCACTCGTACATTCGGGAGGTGTATGCATAACTATGCGCTTACATTCGCCATTAACATCAGGCACATGAAGTTCAGGGCATTCACAAACCATGGTTCGTACTGGAACTGAATCCAGCACCGTACACTTGGCCGATCTTGCACATGGTACTAGCTCCCGACATGGATCCACGCACTTGTTGTTGATGCATGCTAATCTGCTTGGACAATCCACATCTACCGTACATTCTGGTTTATCGTGCACGACTCTACGTTCACAGTACGAGAATGGATTACCATCCGGTAGGTTTTCAGGGCACTTACAGTGCGCTGCATGACCACGAGTAAAGCATATTGCATTCTGAGCACATGGAGCCATTTCAGTGCATGGATCAATACACTGTTCTTGAACGCATGCTCGATTGTCAGGGCATTCTCCGTCAAAGTGACATTCAACTCGTCGGCATTGTACGAACGGATTACCTTCGAGTCCGGGCAGACAGCGACACACCGCTCGATGTTTTTCGCCGTAACATTCAGCGTTTAATGCACATGGATTTTCCAAGGCACATGGATTCAAACACTCCCCATTGAAACACTGTTTATCGTTGGCACATTCGCTGTCTGAACTACAACCCAATTTGAAGCAACCGAATTGAGCGTTTCCTGTATATCCAGGTTTACAGCTGCATACGGGATAATGGTCCTTGACGTAGCAATCGGAATTCTGACCGCAGTTACATGGGTTAGCACAAATTTCATTGACACACGTCTCACTTGATGTACAGTCCGAGTTGGATTGACATTTTGGCAAGTCGGCAGATGCTGCAATAGAAAATTTAACAAATGATAAGGTCCCTTTTTTTAAGTGATTATCGGCGAAATACTTACGTGGTACGCAATTATCATTGCTGTCCTTGGTGTAGCCAACTGGACAATTACAAACAGCATTGTGTTTTTGAACGTGGCAAATGGCTCCGCGTCCGCACACGTCTCGAGTGCAAGGATTTATGCAACGTTCATTGTGACACGATCGGTCCAGTGGACAATCACTATCTACAGTGCATTCCTTGTAGCTTGGTACTCTTGCTTCCGGTGCACATTCAATGTGTGGGTTACCGATGTATTCTGGTGGACACGTACACCGACCTTGATGACCACGTGATTCACACAATGCATTGATTCCGCATGGTTCAGCTCGGCAGGCGAGCATACATTGGCCTCGTATACAGCGATCCGTATCAGGACAATCTCTATCCGTACGGCATCCTTCAACTACGATTGACTTACACTGTCCGTTATCGTCGATCAACATGTCCGATGGACATGCACAAATCATTGTTCTCAGTGGCAAAGTATCGACAACGCTGCACGTTTGTTGTTGTGAGCATGGATTGATTTGCGTGCATGGATTTCCACATCTGTTGTTGAAGCATGCCTGTTGGGATGGACAATCGCTATCAGTTCGACATTCTGGTTCTGGTTCGTCTCGAAGGCACTCCACGTATGGATTGCCTCTTGTTCCTGGTGAACATTCACACGTTGCTTGATGGTTTCGTCCAATACAAGTTGCCTTGGCCGTACAAGTTTCATCATCACATACAGGTCGACAAACACGGTTCAACCTATCACAAGCCTCGTGATCTGCGCAGTCTTCATTGTACTGACAAAGTCCCGTTACACATGAAATCAAAGGATTTCCTTGGGTACCCGGTGGGCAGATACAGTTGGCACGATGACCTTGTGGCATACATTCAGCGTCTCTTCCGCACTGTGTTGCTCCATACGTGCATGGGTTCAAGCACTTTTCGTTGTAACAAGCCTTATCGTACGGACAGTCGCTGTCGGTTTGACATTCCGCTGAAATGAAAAAGGAATTGATGTTTTCTACCTCTACTTGCCAAAATTATGCTACTCACGTCTGAAGCACTGCAATTTTGGATCGCCACCCCATCCTCTTGGGCACATGCAGAGTGGCCTATGGTACAAAGTGCGACACTCGGCATTACCTGCGCATGGGTTACCTTCGGCACACGGATCCTGGCATTTTTGATTGATACAAGCTCGATCGTTTGGACATTCAGTGTCCACGGTACATTCAACCGTAACGACTGGCTCTCGGTAGCAGTTCTGGAACGGATCACCAACCATACCGATCGGACAGGAGCAAATAGCCTTGTGACTCTGTGCCAGACACTCGGCGCTTCGGGCGCATGGATTGAACTCTGTGCAGGGATTCACGCAAACTCGGTTTCGACATGTTTCTGTTGCGGCACATTCAATATCCGAACTACATCCTGGCACGACGGTAGATTCTGGATAAAATAATAAAATATTAGCTTTATGTGGCAATGGTAATCCTGATTATACGATTAATAAGCGTTTTGAATAGATGTTATATAATAAGATTTTGCTAAGGATGGTCTGGAATGATTGTTCTGGAAATGTAAGGTTATGTCATTGAGATTTCTGGAAATGGAAGCGTATATAATTAAAAGCATAGCTCGGAGAAAAAAAGCATGTTCACTCATCATAAAATCTGACAAACCTGGCAGGCACTGATTCTCTGCGTCGCCTATGTATCCTTCTGCACACACGCAATACATCGTACGCAGTGGTAGTGTATCCTGAACCGTACAAACGGCATGTTCAGCACAAGGTTTCGCTTCGTAGCATGGATTCTTGCATACTCCATTGAAGCAGGCCAACTTGCTTGAACAATCGGCATCGATTTTGCATTGATCAGGGTCTCGAACTGGTACTGCAAACAGACAATAAAGTTATATAATTTTGAAAACTTCAACTGGACAAATCTATCTTACTTTTTTCGCAAGCAAAACTGGCATCTCCTGTGTATCCAGGAGGACATCTGCACGATGCACGGTGATTATCAACTCTACATTGGGCTCCTGGTGCGCAGTTGCAAGGATCTCTGCATTGCTCATTCTGACAGGAAAGATGATATGGACATTCATCATCTTTGGTACATTCTGGTCTCGTACATCCGGTCAATGGGTTTCCTCGATAACCATCCAAACAATGACACCGAGCGTTGTGGTTGTAATCGGTCCTACAAACTGCATTCCTTCCACACTGAGTGTACTTGCATGGATCAACACAGTTTCTGTTCACACACGCTTCTGCCGCCGGACAGTCCGAATCTGCGCGACAACCAATTTCGTAGCATACAACCTGTGCGTTTCCGGTATACCCTTCACGGCACGTGCAAATCGCTCTGTGGAATTGCACTCGGCACTCGGCATTTAAGTTGCACAAGCCACTGTTGGCCGTACATGGGTTGACGCATTGTTGATTTATGCAGGCTTTATCGTTCGTACAGTGTTGATCGGCTGTACACTCTGGCTGTGGAATTGGATCCATTTGCCTGTTGCATTGCACGAATGGTGATCCAACGTGACGTTCCGGACACGAACAAATTGGAGAATGATTGACAACATTACAGAGAGCGTTGACACCACATGCTCCAGCGCAAGGATCACTGCACTTTTGGTTGAAACAAGCTCGGTTTGACGAACAGTCCGAGTTGATTACACATTCCGGATATTGGCATTCGGCTCTTCCACCGATAACACGACATATTCCATTAGCTCTACACGGTGATGGGTTGCATGGATCTTTCGGTGGAGCTTCTTTGCATTCTACGAATGGATCACCTATCATATTGTTCGGGCAGGAACAGACTGGGCTATTGTTGATTGCATGACAAACTGCTCGGTATCCACAGACGCCAGGGCATGGATCAACACATTTTTTGTTAACGCATGTTTTGTCGCGTGGACAATCAGAGTTGATCGTACACTCTGGGTAGCAACCTCTTCCGAATGGGGTTCCTTTGAAATCTGGCAAGCACTCGCAAACGGCGTTCCCGCCTGATGAACGGCATACCGTATTCAGTCCACATGGTGATGGATAACAAGGATCGGTTGGTGAGGCTTGCGTTGGTTTCCTGGAACACTGTTCGAAAGCATTACCGACCATTCCTTCGGGGCAGGTACATGTTGGCGTATGATTGATAACACTGCACTCGGCACTGTATCCACAGACTCCCGGACAAGGATCCTTGCAACGATTCTGTATACAAGCCGTATCCCTTGAACACTCGGAGTTCGAAACGCACTCTGGACGGCAAGCAACGTAAGCGTTACCGAAATAATTTTCGATACATTCGCATACGGCGTTACCGTCGATTGGTCGGCATCTTGCATTAGTGCCACACGGTGATGGATCACAAGGATCTTCCGGTGTTCGCTGTGGCGGTGGTGTAGCAACTATGGGAATAAATAAATTTAATATTAATCAACCAAATTTAAATCATAACGCAATTCACACGCTGTCTAACAAACGCAATCGAAACTCACTTTCCACGGAACAATGGACGAAAGGATTTCCTGTGTAACCAGATGGACATATACAATTGGCAATGTGTAATGAAACACGACATTCGGCATTGGCTCCGCACGCATTTGTGCATGGATTTTGACATTTTTGATTAATACAGGCCAACGTGTTTGAGCAATCTGAATTACTGATGCATTCGGGTCTACAACTAGGCGGTGAGCCAATCATTTCCGGTTGACAAGAGCATGATGGGCTACCATTTCGATTGACACATACGGCGTTAGGTCCACATGGTGATGGATTACAAGGGTCACGAGGAGTCTCTTGAACGAAGGGCTTTTCTACTGTAAAAATAGTGTGAAAGTTAGAACCAACCAGAGTTGAGCTAAGCTAGATTTAAAAATTACCAATCTCATAACACCTAACGAAAGGATCTCCAGTCATTCTTTGAGGGCAACTGCAGATTGGATTGTGATTGACAACATTACATCTGGCTCCAAGCCCACAGGTGCCAGGACAAGGGTCTTTACATTTGAAGTTCGTACAAGCCATATTTTGGACACAATCCGAATTAACGGAGCATTCCGGACGACAAGATGGTGGACTACCGACATAACCAACGACACACGAACAAACCGCTTGTCCATTGACATTTCTACATTGACTATTCTGGCCGCAAGGAGATGGACTACAAGGGTTTGTTTCGATTGGAGTTCGTTGAGGTATGCATTGCACAAATGCATTGCCTGCCATTCCATTAGGACAACTACAAATTGGAATGTGATTCATAACTTCGCACAAAGCATCTTGACCGCAGGTTCCCGGGCAAGGATCGACACATTTGCTGCGAATACATGCTTTATCTCGAGGACATTCGGAATTGAGCACACATTCAGGTCGGCATCCACGATATGGATCACCCTGATATTCTGGCAAACAAGAGCATACTCCATTGGAACACTGTGCATTTGAGCCACACGGAGATGGATCACATGGATCGTCCTTAACCGGTTCTCGTGGAGGCGGTGGTATTGGATAGCAATTCATGAACGGATCTCCAGTATATCCATCCTGACATGTACAAACTGGTGTATGATTAATGACATTACAACGTGCTCCTATACCACACGATCCTGGACATGGATCTCTACATTTTTCATTAATGCATGCTTGGTTGCCAGCACACTCTGCGTTGATTGAACACTCGGGTCTGCAGTTCGGTGGTAATCCTATGTAGTTAGAAAGACAAGAACATGATGGAACTCCATTCACATTTCTACACTGTGCATTTGGACCACAGGGCGATGGAATGCATGGATTTCGATCAATTACTTCAGTATCCCTTGGAGGCGCTGTTCAAAAGGAATTATAGGTAAGTTACAGACGTTCTTTGAATCAGAAAAAAAAATCTTACGTGGATTAGGATAGCAACGGGTGAAGGGATCTCCAGTGTAATCAGATTGGCAAGAACAAATGGGACTATGGTTGTTGACATTGCATCTAGAATTGGATCCACATGTTCCCGGACAAGGGTCGGAACACTTTTGATTGACACAAGCCTTATCCAGAGAACATTCAGAACTTGTGACACATTCCGGACGACACCCAGGTGGTGATCCTATATAGGTAGGTAGACATGAGCATACAGCTTGTCCGTTTATCTCGCGGCATTGACTGTTGGGGCCACAGGGATTTGGCTGACATGGATTGACGTACTCTTTCACAGCTGTGGAGAAGTGTGTACATTAAGTCATGAACAAACAATAAGCGAAGCAATTAAAAAAGGAGAAGCGTGTAAAAATGTATAAGTGCTTACGTTCTCTCTGCACGATGTTACAATAACGGAATGGATCGCCCTCATAACCAACCAGACAAGTGCATGAAGGCAGATGATTAACTACTTGACATTCAGCATTCTGTCCACAGGTGCCTGGACAAGGATCCTTACATTTGCTGTTGGTACAGGCTCGGTTCGACTGACAGTCCGAATTCAAAACACATTCCGGTCTACATCCCTCGTATGGATTTCCAAAATAGTCCTTAAGGCACGCACAAGAACCCGCACCATTTTGTTCTCTACAAACTGCGTTGGACCCGCATGGGTTTGGTACACATGGTGATGTTTGTTCCCTTGGAATGTCATGTTGCACTGGTAAACATTGCGTGAATGGATCTCCCGTAAACCCAACAGTACAGATACAATTGGGAGTATGACTCACGACACGGCACTCTGAATTGGCTCCGCAAGCTCCAGCGCATGGATCCTGACATTTTTGTCGGATACATGCGAGGTGACTTGAGCATTCTGCATTACTGACGCATTCTGGGCGACAATTCGGAGGAATTCCAATCATGTTATCCAAACAGGTACATGATGGAGAATCACCTACGGGTCGGCATTCAGCATTAGGACCACATGGATTTGGTTGGCATGGGTTAGTTGGTGTCATTTGAATAGGAGTTTCAACTGTAAAAAATATATATGATTTGCTATACATTGTTGTTGGGTGGGTATTTATATTGAAAATCTTACTTATTGCCTGACAACGGACGAACGGGTCTCCTGTAAATCGATCTGGACAACTACAAATTGGACTATGGTTCACAACCGTGCACCGCGCTCCTACTCCACATGTTCCAGGACATGGATCTCTGCACTTTTGATTGTTGCAGGCATGATTTTGCGCACATTCAGAACTGACGACACATTCTGGTCTGCAAGCTGGTGGACTTCCTATGAATCCTGAAACGCAGGAACACACGGCTTGACCGTTGATCTCTCGACATTGGCTGTTTGGTCCACATGGAGATGGACTGCATGGATTGGTGACTGTTGGTGCTTGCTGAGGTCTGCATTGTACGAAGGCGTTTCCAGCCATTCCGTTCGGACAGCTGCATACCGGTACATGATTTACCACTTCGCATATGGCATTTAGACCGCACGTTCCAGGACAAGGATCAACGCATTTGCTTCGTATGCATGCTCTGTCACGTGGACAATCGGAGTTCAGAACACACTCTGGTCGGCATCCTTGATATGGATCGCCCTGGTATTCTGGTAAGCAAGTACAAATACCATTGTTGCATTGTGCGTTCGATCCACAAGGTGATGGATTACAAGGGTCATCTCTCACTGGCTCTTTTGGTGGTGGAGGAGTTGGGTAACAGCTGGTGAATGGATCCCCGGTATAGTCTACCTCGCAAGTACAAACTGGAGTATGATTAATAACGTTGCATCTTGCACCAACACCGCAGGATCCAGGACAAGGATCTCTGCACCTTTCGTTCATACAGGCTTGGTTACTTGGGCATTCGGCGTTGATAGTACACTCCGGTCTGCAGTTGGGAGGTTGTCCAATGTAGTTGACTAGACAAGAACACGATGGTACTCCGTTTATGTTTCTGCATTGTGAATTGGCGCCACATGGAGAAGGAACACATGGATCACGGATGGCAACCGGAGTGTCTTGAGGGGGCGCTGAATAGAGGAAACGATCATAAATATGATAACAATTGAGTAGGTAACGATAAGCTTACGTGGATTGGGGTAGCATCGAGTGAATGGATCTCCAGTATATCCAGATTGACAAGAACAAATGGGACTGTGATTATTAACGTTGCATCTAGCATTGGTCCCACATGTTCCAGGGCATGGATCAACACATTTTTGATTGACACAGGCTTTGTCCAGAGAACATTCCGAACTTGTGACACATTCCGGACGACAACCAGGAGGAGATCCAATGTATGTGGGCAAGCACGAGCAAACGGCCTGTCCATTAATTTCCCGACATTGACTATTAGGACCACAAGGATTTGGTTGGCATGGGTTAACATACACTTGTGCTGTGGGTAGAAAAGAATTGGTCGTTTGAGTAATACATTACAGAGGTAATGCTTGGTTTTGTGTCTCATGTTTTGAATACTTTTCTTTTCGAAAAGTATTACAACGTTTGCATTGAAAAAAAGAGAATGTTTTCATAGACGTTTGAAGCGAAAATATTCATTTTTTTTATGAAAACGTTCGGGTAATGTTTGTCTTGTCACTAGTCTTTAAAAAGGTAAAACAATTTATAAGCTTACGTTCGTTTTGTTTAATGCTACAATATTTAAATGGATCGCCTTCGTATCCATTGTAGCAAGTACAAGAAGGAAGATGGTTAACGACTTGGCATTCCGCACTTTGTCCACACGTTCCTGGACATGGATCTTTGCACTTGCTACGAACGCATGCTAAATTTGATGGACAATCGGTGTTGAGAACACACTCTGGTCTACACCCTTCGTATGGATTTCCAAAGTGATCATCGATACAAGAACACGATCCTGCGCCATTTTGTTCCCTGCAGACTGCATTGGCTCCACATGGACTTGGAATGCAAGGTGAGGTCGGTTCCCTTGGGACATCCTGTTGAACTGGCAAACACTGAGTGAATGGATCGCCAGTGAATCCGACTGAGCAGATACACATGGGTGTATGACTGACAACTCTACATTCAGCGTTTGCTCCACAGGCTCCCGTACATGGATCCTGACATTTCTGACGAATACATGCACGGTTGCTGGCACATTCCGAGTTGCTGACGCATTCGGGGCGACAGTTGGGAGGTGAGCCAATCATGTTATCCAAGCATGTACACGATGGTGAATCACCAACAGGTCGGCATTCAGCGTTTGGACCACATGGAGAAGGTTGGCATGGATTGATTGGGGTCATTTGAACTGGTTGTTCAACTAAAAATGCATAGTTTTGTAAAAAAAAGTGTTTCTAAGGGTAACTTAAAAGGTAACATACTTATGGGTTGGCAACGAACAAATGGATCTCCAGTGTACCGCTCTGGACAAGTACATATAGGGTTGTGATTGACGACAGAGCATCGAGCTCCAACGCCACATGTTCCAGGACATGGATCTCTGCATTTCTGATTGTTACAGGCTTGGGTTTGTGGACATTCCGAGCTGACCACACATTCCGGTCTGCAAGTTGGTGGGCTACCGATATATCCAGGCACGCATGAGCATACGGCTTGATCGTTTATCTCTCGACACTGACTGTTAGGTCCACAGGGTGATGGATTGCAGGGATTGGTAACAACAGGTGCTTGTTGTGGTCTACATTGTACGAATGCGTTTCCAGCCATTCCGTTTGGACAACTGCACATCGGAATGTGGTTGATGACCTCACACAATGCATCTTGTCCACATGTTCCTGGGCAAGGATCAGTACACTTGCTTCTAATACAAGCCTTATCTCTGGGGCAATCTGAATTGAGTACACATTCAGGTCGACAGCCCTGATATGGATCGCCTTGATATTCTGGTAGGCATGAACAGATTCCATTGTTGCATTGTGTGTTTGGTCCACATGGCGAAGGATTGCAGGGATCATCGTTGACAGGTTCTCTTGGCGGTGGAGGTGCCGGATAACAATTCGTGAATGGATCTCCCGTGTATCCGATACCACACGTACACGTCGGTGTATGATTGATGACATGACACCTAGCGCCGATTCCGCATGATCCAGGACAAGGGTCACGACACTTTTCGTTCATGCAGGCTTGATTGCTTGGACATTCCGCATTGATAGTACATTCAGGTCTACAGTTTGGAGGAGATCCAATGTAGTTGACTAGACAAGAGCATGACGGCACTCCATTGATGTTCCTGCATTGTGAGTTTGGTCCGCATGGAGAAGGAACACAAGGATCACGAACAACAACAGAGGTATCTAGTGAAGGGGCTGAAATAATAAATTTAGAATCACATTCGTCATCGTAATAAGCAACAATCTTACGTGGATTGGGGTAGCATCGTGTGAATGGATCTCCAGTATATCCAGATTGGCAAGAACAAATCGGGCTGTGATTGTTAACGTTGCATCTAGTATTGGTTCCACATGTTCCAGGACATGGGTCGACGCATTTTTGATTGACACAGGCCTTATCCAGAGAACACTCAGAGCTGGTGACACATTCCGGTCGGCACCCGGGAGGAGATCCAATATATGTTGGCAAACAAGAGCAAACAGCCTGTCCATTGATTTCCCGACACTGACTATTTGGTCCACATGGGCTAGGTTTGCATGGGTTGATATACACTTGTGCTGTTTTAGGATAAATTTGGTTGCTTTAATATTTTGTATCGAGTTATAACAATGATCAGTTAACTAAAGCTTTGTTTTGTGTAGGAAACCAGTCAATAGCTGTCCTTCAGTTATGATTGGTCGTTACTTATTAACGAGAATAGAGAGTGAGAGAGATATAGAGATGGTGTTATATTCGTCATGTTTCGAAATCAATAAGTCGTTGAAAATGTCGCTCGTTTTTGAGGACTATTACTTAGTTGAAAAAATAAATAAATAAATAATATGATCTTCGAACTACTGAGCATTTTCCCCGTAAAAGTCTAAGCACTAATCAATCTATTGTGGATAAGCCGCTTACGTTCTCTTTGCTGTATGCTGCAAAATCTATATGGATCTCCTTCATATCCTGTAATGCATGTACATGAAGGAAGATGGCTGACTACTTGACAATCGGCGTTTTGTCCACAAGTCCCAGGGCATGGATCCTGGCATTTATTACGAACGCATGCTCGATTGGAGGCACAATCGGAGTTCAATACACATTCCGGTCGGCATCCTTCATAAGGATTTCCAAAATGGTCATCAACACAAGTACATGACCCTGCGCCATTTTGTTCTCTACAGATAGCATTAGCTCCACATGGACTTGGAATGCAAGGTGAGGTCGGTTCCCTTGGAAGATCCTGTTGAACTGGCAAACATTGAGTGAATGGATCGCCAGTGAATCCGACTGAGCAGATGCACATGGGTGTATGACTCACAACCCTACACTCAGCGTTTGCTCCACAGGCTCCCGTACATGGATCCTGACATTTCTGCCGAATACATGCACGGTTGCTGGTACAATCCGAGTTGCTGACGCATTCTGGACGACAATTGGGAGGTGAACCAATCATATTATCCAAGCATGTACAAGATGGTGAATCACCAACAGGCCGGCATTCAGAATTGGGCCCACATGGAGAAGGCTGGCAGGGATTTGTAGGGGTCATTTGCACAGGAGGTTCAACTATAAGAAATGGCAATGATGATTGTTAGGAAATGACACTAATTATTATGTTTGGTTTATAATACCTATGGGTTGACAACGGACGAATGGATCCCCACTGTACCGGTCAGGACAACTACAAATTGGATTATGATTGACAACTGAGCACCGAGCTCCAACGCCACATGTTCCAGGACATGGATCTCTGCACTTCTGATTGTTACAGGCTTGGTTTTGTGGACATTCAGAGCTTACAACACATTCTGGTCTGCAAGTTGGTGGGCTCCCAATAAATCCTGGCACGCATGAGCATACGGCTTGACCGTTGATCTCTCTACACTGGCTATTTGGCCCGCAAGGTGATGGATAACAGTGATTTGTGGCTATTGGGGCTTGTTGAGGTCTACATTGTACGAATGCATTTCCAGCCATTCCGTTTGGACAACTGCACATCGGAATGTGATTGATGACCTCACACAATGCATCTTGTCCACATGTTCCTGGACAAGGATCAATACACTTACTGCGAATACAGGCCTTATCTCGATGGCAATCTGAGTTCAGGACACATTCAGGTCTACACCCTTGATATGGATCACCCTGGTATTCTAGCAGACAGGTACATATTCCATTGTTACACTGTGCGTTTGGACCACAAGGTGATGGATTGCATGGATCATCGTTGACAGGTTCTCTTGGCGGTGGGGGCTCGGGATAACAATTCGTAAAGGGATCTCCTGTGTATCCAGTATCACACGTACACGTTGGTGTATGATTGATGACATTACACCTAGCGCCGATTCCACATGATCCAGGACATGGATCTCTGCACTTTTCATTCATGCAGGCTTGATTGCTTGGACATTCCGCATTGATAGAACATTCAGGTCTACAGTTTGGAGGTGATCCAATATAGTTGGCTAGACAAGAGCACGATGGCACTCCATTGTTGTTACGGCATTGCGAGTTGGGGCCACACGGAGAAGGAATGCAGGGATCACGAATGACAATTTGGGTGTCTTGAGGAGGTGCTGCATTGAGGAATTGTTCATAAATGTGAGAATAGTTGAGTAGATTAAGATGAGCTTACGTGGGTTGGGGTAGCATCGTGTGAACGGATCTCCAGTGTATCCAGATTGACAAGAACAAATGGGGCTGTGGTTGTTGACATTGCATCTAGCATTGGTTCCACATGTTCCGGGACAAGGATCTACACACTTCTGATTGACACAAGCCTTATCCAGAGAACACTCAGAGCTTGTGACACATTCCGGTCGACATCCAGGAGGTGATCCAATGTATGTGGGCAAGCACGAGCAAACGGCTTGTCCATTGATCTCTCGACACTGACTATTGGGCCCGCACGGACTTGGTTGACATGGATTTATGTAAACAGGCTCAGCTGTCAATGAATAAATGATTTTATGAGCAAGAGAAATTGTTGTGCGATACATGGCTGCTTTATTTGACTCATAATTGCGCCGTTTTTGACTCAATTTCGTCAAATTTGAGTCAAGCTTGTTTGGATTGACAAGTCGCCAAATCAACAAGATCAACTTGAATCAGACGGATATTGTTGGATTGTGGACTTAAATTTACTCAAATTTAAGTGACTCCACTTTTATCGAATTTGAGACAAAAACGACTCAATTTTGAATCACGTCGAGCGGCGGTGTAGGTATTCATATGTTTGCATGATAACACATAGAATCTAGCATGTCTAAGCTTTAATTGTATAGATAGCTATTAAAGCATATGCGTTCTAGAAAATTGTCGTTCATCATTTGAGAAAATAGTGTTCTTTTTTAAAAACTATTTTTTGTTTGAGTTTTATTTCGGAATGCATTTT
The DNA here is from genome assembly GCA_024533555.2 of Aedes koreicus. Taxonomy (NCBI): domain Eukaryota; kingdom Metazoa; phylum Arthropoda; class Insecta; order Diptera; family Culicidae; genus Aedes; species Aedes koreicus. The sequence goes on from JAHHFK020004701.1 coordinate 49,482, forward strand.
TGCAAATAAATAAGTTAAATCAAGCAGAAAGAAAAAAATGCGAAGCATAAAAGAAGTGTATCAAGCATATCTGAATTGTGGCTTACGTTCTTTTTGTTGTACTGCGCAGAATCTAAATGGATCACCTTGATATCCATTGTTACATGTACATGAAGGTGAATGGTTAACAACTTGGCACTGTGCATTTTGCCCGCAGGTTCCCGGACATGGGTCCTGACATTTGTTGCGAACACAAGCCCGGTTAGATGGACAGTCTGAGTTAACGACACATTCTGGCCGACATCCTTCGTATGGGTTTCCAAAATGATCATCTATACAGATACACGAACCAGCATTATTTTGTTCCCTACAGATTGCGTTGGCCCCACATGGGCTTGGCATGCAAGGCGAGATTGGTTCTCTTGGTAAGTCCTGCTGAACAGCAGTGCATTGGGTGAATGGATCACCAGTATATCCAATCGAACAGATGCACATTGGGGTGTGACTGACAACACGGCATTCTGCATTAGCTCCGCAGGCGCCTATACATGGATTCTGGCATTTCTGTCGAATACATGCAAGATTGTTTGAGCACTCCGAGTTACTAACACATTCTGGTCGACAATTCGGAGGTGTACCAATCATATCTTGCAAGCAGGTACAAGAAGGAGAATCTCCAACCGGTCTGCATTCGGCATTCGGCCCACAAGGGGATGGTTGGCAGGGATTTGTAGGAGTCATTTGAACTGGAGGTTCAACTGTAAGAAATGGCAATGAGGGTTGTTAACACGAGTAAATAGGAAATAATTGAGAAGTAACATACTTATAGGTTGACAACGGACGAACGGATCTCCAGTGTATCGTTGAGGACAGCTACAAATTGGATTATGATTGACGACAGCGCATATAGCTCCCACGCCACAAGTTCCAGGACATGGATCTCTGCACTTCTGATTGGTACAGGCTTGGTTTTGCGAGCATTCAGAGCTGACGACACACTCGGGTCTACAAACGGGTGGGCTTCCAATGAATCCTGGTACGCATGAACATACAGCTTGACCGTTGATCTCTCTACATTGGCTGTTTGGACCACAAGGCGATGGATTACAAAGGTTGGTAACAAGTGGTGTTTGTTGAGGTCTACATTGTACGAATGCATTTCCAGTCATTCCATTTGGACAACTGCACATCGGAATGTGATTGATGACCTCACACAATGCATCTTGTCCGCATGTTCCCGGACAAGGATCCATGCACTTGCTTCTAATACAGGCCTTATCTCTGGGGCAATCTGAGTTCAGGACACATTCAGGTCTACAGCCCTGATATGGATCACCTTGGTATTCTGGCAGACAGGTACATATTCCATTGTTACACTGTGCGTTTGGACCACAAGGTGATGGATTGCATGGATCATCGTTGACAGGTTCTCTTGGCGGTGGGGGCTCGGGATAACAATTCGTAAAGGGATCTCCTGTGTATCCAGTATCACACGTACACGTTGGTGTATGATTGATGACATTACACCTAGCGCCGATTCCACATGATCCAGGACATGGATCTCTGCACTTTTCATTCATGCAGGCTTGATTGCTTGTACATTCCGCATTGATAGTACATTCAGGTCTACAGTTTGGAGGTGATCCAATGTAGTTAACTAGACAAGAGCATGACGGCACTCCATTGTTGTTACGGCATTGTGAGCTAGGGCCACACGGAGAAGGAATGCAGGGATCTCGAACGACAATTTGGGTGTCTTGAGGAGGCGCTGCGTTGAGGAAATGTTTTTAAGTATGATAATGATTGAGTAGGTTAAGATGAGCTTACGTGGGTTGGGGTAACATCGTGTGAACGGATCTCCAGTGTATCCAGACTTACAAGAACAAATGGGGCTGTGGTTGTTGACATTGCATCTAGCATTGGTTCCACATGTTCCAGGACAAGGATCAACACACTTCTGATTTATACAAGCCTTATCCAGAGAACATTCCGAACTTGTTACACACTCTGGTCGACAACCAGGAGGAGATCCAATGTACGTGGGCAAGCATGAGCAAACAGCTTGTCCATTGATCTCCCGACATTGGCTGTTCGGCCCACACGGGCTAGGTTGACATGGATTCACGTATTCTTGGATGGCTATGAAAAAACAGTTGTTTTAGTTCTTAATTTTCGTGTATCAGGTGCATAACTAAGTCTGCTTTGAAATAGAATTATTTATGAGTTTTTTTAATGGTTAAATTTAGTTAACCTTTTTTGGAGCCTTCTTTATGAAGATCGATAACCGGTTTATTTCTCGATTTTGCTTCCAAATAAAAAAGAAGCATTAAGTTTAAGACGTTGCCTTTCATCCTAATTGAATAACATATTTCTTCTGCAATCTATATAATTTGATTGCCAATCGCATAGTTTTAAAATGAAGCTCGAGAAAACTTAAACTTGTGAATTGCTGCTCCATGTATTTTTTCCTATCTTTTATCTCTCTCTCTCTCTCTCTCTCTCTCTCTCTCTCTCGCAAACTAACCTCGCTATTTCAAATTGATAAATCTCGATTGTAAGTGAATGAACATCGAATCGAACTCCATCAGACTGCTCACAGCAAGTACGCATACAAACTAATGTGATGAAATATTCAATATCTAGTACAGATTCTGAGTTATATCAATTCTAAATTTTGAGGTAATGGCTGCCGTCGAGAATACTTCAGCGTAAGGCCTTAATCTTATGTGATTTGTACGTTTAAAGCATTAGTAAGAAAGGATAATTTAAAAAGCTTACGTTCTCTTTGCTGGATATTGCAAAATCTGAATGGGTCTCCTTCATACCCAATAAAACAAGTGCAAGAAGGTAGATGGTTGACTACTTGGCATTCGGCGTTTTGTCCACAAGTTCCAGGGCATGGATCCTTGCATTTATTACGAACGCATGCTCGATTGGAGGCACAATCGGAGTTCAATACACATTCCGGTCGGCATCCTTCATAAGGATTTCCAAAATGGTCATCAATACAAGTACATGACCCTGCGCCATTTTGTTCTCTACAAATAGCATTAGCTCCACATGGACTTGGAATGCAAGGTGAGGTCGGTTCCCGTGGAACATCCTGTTGAACTGGCAAACATTGAGTGAATGGATCGCCAGTGAATCCGACTGAGCAGATGCACATGGGTGTATGACTCACAACCCTACACTCAGCGTTTGCTCCACAGGCTCCCGTACATGGATCCTGACATTTCTGCCGAATACATGCACGGTTGCTGGCACATTCCGAGTTGCTGACGCATTCGGGGCGACAGTTAGGAGGAGAACCAATCATATTTTCCAAACATGTACAAGATGGTGAATCACCAACAGGCCGGCATTCAGAATTAGCACCGCACGGGGAAGGTTGGCAAGGGTTTGAAGGGGTCATTTGTACTGGCGGTTCAACTGTAAGAAATGGCAATGACGGTTGTTAGCACGTGTAAATGGCAATTGATTAAGATATGACATACTTATAGGTTGACAACGAATGAATGGATCACCAGTGTATCGTTGCGGACAACTGCAGATAGGGTTATGGTTGACGACTGAACATCGAGCTCCAACGCCACATGTTCCAGGACATGGATCTCTGCACTTCTGATTGTTACAGGCTTGGTTTTGTGGACATTCAGAGCTGACGACACACTCCGGTCGACACATAGGTGGGCTTCCGATGAATCCTGGTACGCATGAGCATACGCCTTGACCGTTGATCTCTCGACACTGGCTGTTTGGCCCACAAGGTGATGGATTGCAGGGGTTGGTGACCATAGGCGCTTGTTGAGGTCTACATTGTACGAATGCGTTTCCAGCCATTCCGTTCGGACAACTGCACATCGGAATGTGGTTGATGACCTCACACAATGCATCTTGTCCACATGTTCCTGGACAAGGATCAATGCACTTGCTTCGTATGCAAGCCTTATCTCGAGGACAATCTGAATTCAGAACACATTCAGGTCGACAGCCCTGATATGGATCACCTCGGTATTCTGGTAGGCAGGAACAGATTCCATTATTGCATTGTGCGTTTGGACCACATGGCGAAGGATTGCATGGATCATCGTTGACAGGTTCTCTTGGCGGCGGAGGTTCGGGATAACAATTCGTGAATGGATCTCCCGTGTATCCAATTTCACACGTACATGTCGGTGTATGATTGATGATGTTACATCTGGCACCAAATCCGCATGATCCAGGACATGGATCTCTGCAGTTTTCATTCATGCAGGCTTGATTGCTTGGACATTCCGCATTGATAGAACATTCAGGTCTACAGTTTGGAGGTGATCCAATATAGTTGACTAGACAAGAACATGCCGGCACTCCATTGTTGTTACGGCATTGTGAGTTGGGGCCACACGGAGAAGGAATGCAGGGATCACGTACAACAATTTGAGTGTCTTGAGGAGGCGCTGCATTGAGGAAATGTTTTTAAGTATGATAATGATTGAGTAGGTTAGGATGAGCTTACGTGGGTTGGGGTAGCATCGTGTGAACGGATCTCCAGTGTATCCAGATTGACAAGAACAAATGGGACTGTGGTTGTTGACATTGCACCTAGCATTGGTTCCACATGTTCCAGGACAAGGATCAACACACTTCTGATTGACACAAGCCTTATCCAGAGAACACTCAGAGCTTGTGACACATTCTGGTCGACATCCAGGAGGAGATCCAATGTACGTTGGCAAGCATGAGCAAACGGCTTGCTCATTGATCTCTCGACACTGACTATTGGGCCCACATGGACTAGGTTGACACGGATTTACGTATTGTTGGATTGCTAGTTAAAAAACCAAAACACGTTTAAAGTTATTGTTTCTGTTGTGTATACTGAATGAATGTTATCTGATTTTAATGATTAATTTGCATTTGTTTGTTTTGTTTTGTCTTCGACAACTTGTAAGCCAAAGTTTGGATTTTTAAAATATTGGTGACAAATGTCAATGTATATATTCGATGGCTGCCTCAAAACTCCAATATGCTCATGCTATGTTTAGACTACAAAGTTGTTTTACGTTAGTAGGCTTGATCTTTTTGATGTTTTTCCTATCGATACTTTACACAACATCTATAGTCTGAAGCATTAGATATCATTGCTTCAATATTTTGAAAGTGGGTATTCTGGACGTAAAGCATAAGACGGTTGCATCCAATATTTAAAAAAAAGTCGCTCATCAATGCTTTTGAATCAGTTGTGTGAACATCTTGCTGGAAGATTTTTCACTGTCCGTTGGAGAAATTTGACCGAAATTTTCTAATATTCCACCGAAATTATCTAATAATACACCTATGCACAGGTTATCAGGGTGAAGGTCCACTTCGAATGTGGCACGTACCTATGAAACTACGAAGATTTCATGTGCCAAAATTTAATAGAATTCTTGGTACACAACAAATAATCAAAGTTTGGCATGTGAATTCTTTGTAGTTTCGTAAATTGTTGTGTCCAAAGATTCGAACTGGGAGTGCAAATCGGCCTATATTTTTATTCTAGCGACCCTCACCTAAAGCTTGATCTAGTCAAACAAAGAGGACAGTTCACAACTATTGAACTAGTTTTGGTGCTACTTTGAATGTTAGACAAATATCAAACATCATCACTATACATCATACTACAGGTACTCTAAATTTTCAAGGTTGCTTGATCGTTAAAACAGAATAAATAATAACCATTAACAATTTGTATCAGCATTGCGTGTGGGTTAAATATTGAGTAGAGATTCCGGCATATTTTGCGCGTTGTTGGAGGTTAAACGAGTCTCTCTCACCTACCAGATGACAATTGTCATCTCGGCTGAAGTAACGCTCCATTTGAAACTCACGGAGAGTCACCGCATATGAAATGACAATTCTCACCTCATTAGTAGCAAGTAGAATATGCCTGATGATGTTGAATCTTCATTAGATAACTGATCCGTTTTTCAGAAGCTATAGAATATAAAGGTTTCTTACGTTCACGTTGCTGCACACTGCAGAATCGGAATGGATCTCCTTCGTAGTTAACGAAACAGGTACAGGAAGGCAGGTGATTGACGACTTGGCAATCGGCATTCTGTCCACATGTTCCTGGGCATGGATCCTGGCATTTATTGCGCACACATGCCTTGTTTGATGCGCAGTCCGAGTTCAATACACATTCTGGTCGACATCCCTCATATGGGTTACCGTAATGATCCTCCATACAGGTACACGAGCCAGCACCGGTTTGCTCTCTGCAGATAGCATTAGCTCCGCACGGACTTGGGTTACATGGAGATATTGGTTCTCGAGGAACGTCTTGCTGTGTTGGTAAGCATTGTGTGAAGGGGTCTCCAGTAAATCCGACCGAGCATATACACATGGGCGTATGGCTGACTACTCTACACTCAGCGTTTGCTCCACAAGCACCATTACAAGGATTTTGGCATTTCTGTCGAATACATGCAAGGTTATTGGCACACTCGGAATTACTGATACACTCTGGTCGACAATTAGGAGGTGAACCAATCATGTCCTGTAGACACGTGCATGACGGTGAATCTCCAACGGGCCTACATTCAGCGTTCGATCCACAAGGTGATGGCTGACAGGGACTCGCAGGTGTTGTTTGAACTGGACGTTCAACTGAAATTCGAATGAAAATTAACCAAAAAGGTTCCGAAATAGCGGAGTTGGTTAAAACATACCTAAAAGTAAACATCGGATGAAAGGATCTCCAGTGTATCGTTCAGGGCAACTACAAATTGGATTATGATTAACGACTGAGCAGCGTGCTCCAATGCCACAAGTTCCGGGACATGGATCTTTACACTTTTGGTTGTTACAGGCTTGGTTTTGTGGACATTCAGAGCTCACGACACACTCAGGTCTGCAAGTGGGTGGGCTTCCAATGAATCCTGGCACACAGGAGCAAACTGCTTGTCCATTAATCTCTCGACACTGGCTATTCTGACCACAGGGTGATGGATTGCATGGGTTGGTGACAACAGGTGCCTGTTGTGGTCTACATTGTACGAATGCGTTTCCTGCCATTCCACTTGGACAACTGCACATCGGAATGTGGTTGATTACCTCACACAGTGCATCTTGACCACATGTTCCTGGACAAGGATCAACGCACTTGCTTCTTATGCAAGCCTTGTCTCGGGGACAATCTGAATTCAGCATACATTCAGGTCTACAGCCTTGATATGGATCGCCTTGATATTCTGGTAGGCAAGAACAGATTCCATTATTGCATTGTGCGTTTGGACCACATGGCGAAGGATTGCATGGATCATCGTTGACAGGTTCTCTTGGCGGTGGTGGTGCCGGATAACAATTCGTGAATGGATCTCCCGTGTATCCAATTTCACACGTACAAGTAGGCGTATGATTAAAGATGTGACACCTAGCACCGATTCCGCATGATCCAGGACAAGGATCTCTGCACTTTTCATTCATGCAGGCTTGATTGCTTGGACATTCCGCATTGATAGTACATTCAGGTCTACAATTTGGGGGTGATCCAATGTAGTTGACTAGACAAGAGCACGATGGCACTCCATTGTTGTTACGGCATTGTGAGTTAGGGCCACAAGGAGAAGGAATGCAAGGATCACGAACGATGACTTGAGTGTCTTGTGGAGGTGCTGTATGAGAGAGATTCAATGAGAACGGCGTCATTTCGAATAAATGAATAGTCTTACGTGGATTAGGATAGCATCGTGTGAATGGATCTCCAGTATATCCAGATTGACAAGAACAAATGGGACTGTGGTTGTTCACATTGCATCTAGCGTTTGATCCACATGTTCCAGGGCAGGGATCGACACATTTTTGATTGACACAGGCTTTGTCCAGAGAACATTCCGAACTAGTGACACACTCTGGTCGACACCCGGGAGGAGATCCAATGTATGTGGGCAAGCACGAGCAAACGCCCTGTCCGTTGACTTCTCTGCATTGACTATTGGGGCCACATGGACTAGGTTGACATGGATTGACATACTGTTGCATTGCTAAAGTCAATTTGAATTGTTAGTTCGACTATGCTGACGTTTTCTAATCATATTTTATTATCATCCGTATTCTATTCTTTGTTTAAACCTTTTTTTTCATACAAAATAATGTTTTGTTTTTGTACGTCCCAAACGGTTTACACGAAGACGAGAATAAGGGTGTATCTAAGCAAGTTTTATTGGTTAATTTTTGGAAGCTAGTAATATGGTATTCTTACGTTCACGTTGTTGTATGTTGCAGAATCTGAACGGATCTCCTTCATATCCTGTAATACATGTACATGAAGGTAGATGGTTGACTACTTGACAATCGGCGTTTTGTCCACATGTTCCAGGGCATGGATCCTGGCATTTATTACGAACGCATGCTCGATTAGAGGCACAATCGGAGTTTAATACGCATTCCGGTCGGCATCCTTCATAAGGGTTTCCAAAATGGTCATCAATACAAGTACATGACCCTGCACCATTTTGTTCTCTACAGATAGCATTAGCTCCACATGGACTTGGAATGCAAGGTGAAGTCGGTTCCCGTGGAACATCTTGTTGGACTGGCAAACACTGAGTGAATGGATCGCCAGTAAATCCGACTGAGCAGATGCACATGGGTGTATGACTCACAACCCTGCACTCAGCGTTTGTTCCACAGGCTCCCGTACATGGATCCTGACATTTTTGCCGAATACATGCTCGATTGCTGGCACATTCCGAGTTGCTGACGCATTCGGGGCGACAGTTAGGAGGAGAACCAATCATATTTTCCAAACATGTACAAGATGGTGAATCACCAACAGGTCGGCATTCAGAATTAGCACCGCACGGGGAAGGTTGGCAAGGGTTTGTAGGGGTCATTTGTACTGGAGGCTCAACTGTAAGAAATGGCAATGACGGTTGTTAGCACGTGTAAATGGGAATTGATTAAGATATGACATACTTATAGGTTGACAACGGACGAATGGATCACCAGTGTATCGTTGCGGACAACTGCAGATAGGGTTATGGTTGACGACTGAACATCGAGCTCCAACGCCACATGTTCCAGGACATGGATCTCTGCACTTCTGATTGTTACAGGCTTGGTTTTGTGGACATTCAGAGCTGACGACACACTCCGGTCGACACATAGGTGGGCTTCCGATGAATCCTGGTACGCATGAGCATACGCCTTGACCGTTGATCTCTCGACACTGGCTGTTTGGTCCGCAAGGTGTTGGATTGCAGGGGTTGGTGAAAATAGGCGCTTGTTGTGGTCTACACTGTACGAATGCGTTTCCAGCCATTCCATTCGGACAACTGCACATCGGAATGTGGTTGATGACCTCACATAATGCATCCTGGCCACATGTTCCTGGACAAGGATCAATGCATTTGCTTCGTATGCAAGCCTTATCTCGGGAACAATCTGAATTCAGAACACATTCAGGTCGACAGCCCTGATATGGATCACCTTGGTATTCTGGCAGACATGTACATATTCCATTGTTGCATTGCGTGTTTGGACCACATAGCGAAGGATTGCAGGGATCATCGTTGACAGGTTCTCTTGGCGGTGGGGGCTCGGGATAACAATTCGTGAATGGATCTCCCGTGTATCCAATCTCACACGTACATGTCGGTGTATGATTGATGATGTTACATCTGGCACCAAATCCGCATGATCCAGGACATGGATCTCTGCACTTTTCATTCATGCAGGCTTGGTTGCTTGGACATTCCGCATTGATAGAACATTCAGGTCTACAGTTTGGAGGTGATCCAATATAGTTGACTAGACAAGAACATGCCGGCACTCCATTGTTGTTACGGCATTGTGAGTTAGGGCCACAAGGAGAAGGAATGCATGGATCTCGAACAACAATTTGGGTGTCTTGAGGAGGCGCTGCTTTGAGGAAATGTTTTTAAGTATGAGAATGATTGAGTAGGTTAAGATGAGCTTACGTGGGTTGGGGTAGCATCGCGTGAACGGATCTCCAGTATATCCAGATTGACAAGAACAAATGGGGCTGTGGTTGTTGACATTGCATCTAGCATTGGTTCCACATGTTCCAGGACAAGGATCTACACACTTCTGATTGACACAAGCCTTATCCAGAGAACACTCAGAGCTTGTGACACATTCTGGTCGACAACCAGGAGGTGATCCAATGTATGTTGGCAAGCACGAGCAAACAGCTTGTCCATTGATCTCCCGACATTGACTATTGGGCCCACATGGACTAGGTTGACACGGATTGACATATTGTTGAATTTCTGAAGGCAGTTGTAAATTATTATTGATAGAATCAAACTATTTGCTAAACGATTCAGAAAATATTGTTAGTTAAGTTCAGTGGGTCTGACTTAAATTACCGTCATAATTTGTATTGTTTGGAGTCATTAAAAATGCAACATTCAACTCAATATAGCAATTTTCTCAGCAACCAATTGATCAGTTTGTTTTGCTAAAATTAAATATTGATTTTTAGCAGCTTTTCTTTTACTAAGAACACTCAACTTAGATATCTCAAATCATTTGCTGGGTCTTAATTTAAAGTTTCGTAAATAGCAATGCGTTGAAATTTGCTTTTTGAAGGTGTCGTAACTGTTTTTTTTTCAATATTATTGAAGTGTTCAAATAGCACTTCAGAAGTAATTTCGATCTCGTTGAATCACTAGGAACTTCGTTGTTTACAAAGTGTTTTACTCTTTACACCTTCGTAAATTTATTAACATCCTTTATTTTGTAGCGGATTTAGCATGTCAATAGTTTAGGCTACGTCTTGTCTTGTTGAACGATACATGTAAGTAATCCTAAAAACTTATTTAAAATGCTTACGTTCACGTTGTTGTAAGTTGCAAAACCTGAACGGATCTCCTTCGTATCCTGTAATACATGTACATGAAGGTAGATGGTTGACTACTTGACAATCGGCGTTTTGTCCACATGTTCCAGGGCATGGATCCTGGCATTTATTACGAACGCATGCTCGATTAGAGGCACAATCGGAGTTCAATACACATTCCGGTCGGCATCCTTCATAAGGGTTTCCAAAATGGTCATCAATACAAGTACATGACCCTGCACCATTTTGTTCTCTACAGATAGCATTAGCTCCACATGGACTTGGAATGCAAGGTGAAGTCGGTTCCCGTGGAACATCTTGTTGAACTGGCAAACACTGAGTGAATGGGTCGCCAGTGAATCCGACTGAGCAGATGCACATGGGTGTATGACTCACAACCCTACACTCAGCGTTTGCTCCACAGGCTCCCGTACATGGATCCTGACATTTCTGACGAATACATGCACGATTGCTGACACATTCCGAGTTGCTGACGCATTCGGGGCGACAGTTGGGAGGAGAACCAATCATATTTTCCAAACATGTACAAGATGGTGAATCACCAACAGGCCGGCATTCAGAATTAGCACCGCACGGGGAAGGTTGGCAGGGATTTGAAGGGGTCATTTGTACTGGCGGTTCAACTGTAAGAAATGGCAATGACGGTTGTTAGCACGTGTAAATGGCAATTGATTAAGATATGACATACTTATAGGTTGACAACGGACGAATGGATCTCCAGTGTATCGTTGCGGACAACTGCAGATAGGGTTATGGTTGACGACTGAGCATCGAGCTCCAACGCCACATGTTCCAGGACATGGATCTCTGCACTTCTGATTGTTACAGGCTTGGTTTTGTGGACATTCAGAGCTGACAACACACTCCGGTCGACACATAGGTGGGCTTCCGATGAATCCTGGTACGCATGAGCATACGCCTTGACCGTTGATCTCTCTACACTGACTGTTTGGTCCACAAGGTGTTGGATTGCAGGGGTTGGTGACAATAGGCGCTTGTTGTGGTCTACATTGTACGAATGCGTTTCCAGCCATTCCATTCGGACAACTGCACATCGGAATGTGGTTGATGACCTCACACAATGCATCTTGTCCACATGTTCCTGGACAAGGATCAATGCACTTGCTTCGTATGCAAGCCTTATCTCGGGGACAATCTGAATTCAGAACACATTCAGGTCTACAACCCTGATATGGATCACCTTGGTATTCTGGTAGGCAGGAACAGATTCCATTGTTGCATTGCGTGTTTGGACCACATGGCGAAGGATTGCATGGATCATCGTTTACGGGTTGTCTTGGTGGAGGAGGCGTCGGATAACAATTCGTGAACGGATCTCCTGTATATCCAGCATCACATGTACACGTCGGTGTATGATTGATGACATTACATATGGCACCAAATCCGCATGATCCGGGACAAGGATCTCTGCATTTTTCATTCATGCAGGCTTGATTGCTTGGACATTCCGCATTGATAGTACATTCAGGTCTACAGTTTGGAGGTGATCCAATATAGTTGACTAGACAAGAGCATGATGGCACTCCATTGTTGTTACGGCATTGTGAGTTAGGGCCACAAGGAGAAGGAATGCAGGGATCTCGAACAACAATTTGGGTGTCTTGAGGAGGCGCTGCTTTGAGGAAATGTTTTTAAGTATGAGAATGATTGAGTAGGTTAAGATGAGCTTACGTGGGTTGGGGTAGCATCGCGTGAACGGATCTCCAGTATATCCAGATTGACAAGAACAAATGGGGCTGTGGTTGTTGACATTGCATCTAGCATTGGTTCCACATGTTCCGGGACAAGGATCTACACACTTCTGATTGACACAAGCCTTATCCAGAGAACACTCAGAGCTTGTGACACATTCCGGTCGACAACCAGGAGGTGATCCAATGTATGTTGGCAAGCACGAGCAAACGGCTTGTCCATTGATCTCCCGACATTGGCTGTTTGGGCCACATGGGCTAGGCTGGCACGGATTGACGTATTGTTGTAGCGCTGAAGGCAGTTGTAATATATTAGTTAACTATTGAAAACTTCTGTTCCGTATTTGGAATATCGGTGTGTTTCAATTTTTAGTCCAAGTATTGCGTTTTTTGTTGTTTTTAGATTCTTGTATAATAATGAATAACTGTTTCCAACATCGCGGTTTTTTTCAGTTGTTCTAATAATGTCCAATATACTGTTAATTCTCTACTTGAGAAAAAAAGTATAGAGATTCGACCTGGTATACATTTGTTCGTTACTTTCTGTCAATTTGTTTATAACAAATTCGTTCATGTGTAATGCGCTCTATCTTAACTCAATGAAAGCAGCTCAAATGAAAATTCCACTAAAACTGTTGTTTCCATTATTTTGTCAAATGAGTTTGTAAAGTCTTGTTAGCTGATGGCCACTCAACACACAATTTGAGTTCATATAAGTCAAAAATAACAGTAAAAAAAAGGGTTTTTTTTGGATAAGCTTATTCTGCAGCTAAGATTGTTAGCAGCTACCGAACAATGAATAATGGTTTAATCAGAAATCATATAATCTTTCGCTGGAATAGATTTGAAATGTTGTGTAAATGTTCATATTTCTTGGATTTCTGTAAAAGTATAATCACTTCGAAAGCAAGAAACTTTATTCTATACCCAAGCAACACACAAGTTTTAAAACGGTTGAAAATGCTTCTATAGGACTAGATTTGGTTATAGAGAAGCTTACTCAACATAAAAGCATGCATATGTGTTACTCGGGTAGTTGTGGGATATCCGTTATTAGTAGTATATCAAACTGTGTACTCTGCGCGCAATTAAAACCGCGCGAATTAAAATATATTTACAAAACCGTTCAATGAATTATGTTAATCGATTTTAATGCCAGAATTATTTCAGGTATATACATTCTGTTTTCTTCCTATACTCTGATTTCTCGCATAATTCGTAAGAAGTGCCTTTCCTTGTTGATCAATTCTCTTTATCGACTTTCTGTGCTGTGAATCACGTGGCTGTCTATTTTCTTGCATTCGCTATTCGAGCAACATTTTAAATTACACTGTGTCTAAATTGTTGTGCGTCTGCTTTGATGCAATATTAATTTTTATTTTTTGCTGTGTAGTTTCAGTAGTTTACACAGTTCGAAAAAATCACGTTTACACGTTGGCTTGAAATTGAACTAGGGTTTGCACACTTGTTAATAATTATCGTAGGTATTATTTCTGTGTAAAGATAACAATCGTTTGTTCGGGCGTGGTTAGCCAAAATGAAAGTCAATGAAGAGAATCGATCATTATAAGGTGACCCCTTTGATATATTTCTTCGATTTTCTCATTCGTGAATAATATTTTAGATGCTAAATACAGGCCGTGACAAAGCACAAAGAGAATGTAGGAATTTTGTCAGCATTTTGTAAGACCTGGCAGCATTCATTTTTTTTTAAAGTCACAGATATATTTCTTTTCAACAAAAATGAACTCAGGAAAATATGCGTAGTTATTGGAAGAAGTGTGGATTCCATTTGCTGACACCGTATTGGACGAAAACATGCTTTTGCAGCAGGATAATGCAGCATGTCACTCCGCGTGTAGGAGCAAATCTTCTCTTGTGAGCAGCGATGTTTCTCTCCTTGAGTGGCCTGATAGCAGTTCAGATCTAAAACCTTTAAAACATGTTTGAAAGTTCTGGTCGACAGCAATTTCAAACATGGACGTAAATTCGAAACTTTTTTTCAGCTCCGAAATACCATTGTTGAAGAATGGAACAAATTAGACAAGAATTTACTTGAATCGTATATAAATTCCATGCCAAAACGAATGACGGAAATGATTCAGAACAGAGAAGGCGCAACACATTATTGAAATTTGCTTAATGCCTGGGACAGACAGCGTTGTACTCCTTTAGTCTAGTACCTGTTTTTTTCAGTACTGGATTAAGGTATTTGACAGTTTGTATAATTCTTTACGTTGTATGTCTGTCCCAGGCATAATGGTCCAATGAATTAAGATTGTTTCCAAAGTCTAACTTTGTTCTTATATTTATTTCCCATGAAAAAAATAATTCAATTACAGTAAAAAGAACCGTAAAACAAAAATTTATGTTTCGCTTGTATTTAAGTAATTTTATATGTAAAGTAAAACTAAAAAGGTTACTTGATCAACATTTTAAGGTTGTCCTTATACTTCTTTCGTTCAGTGTATCCGGCTATAAAGACCACAGAGACTGTTGGACAATGATCAGACCAGTGGTGTTCTATCTTGTCTTAAACCTATACCGGCAAACTTTTTTTTTCATATATTGCTCATGACAACCCTTTGAATTGGTATTTCAGGAAGAGTAGCAGGGAACAGGTTTCGTGAAACGATTTGTTTGATGTTACAATTAGTGATAGTCTAGGGAGTACAGTCCTAGCGATCATAGCGTCCATGGTTTGAACCTGACTGGATTGTATTTTTTTACATTTGCCTCGTATATCAATACATAAGCACGACCGTAACTGTTAGTAATTCTGTTATTGCTCGGTTGTATGTAGGGGAATTTACATATTCTCCGCATCTCAGCAAATTTAATCCTTTTCTGAGTGTTTTATAAGCGTCGTACACAAACTAGACGTTTATTATGCTCCTTGTTCCTCTATCTATTGTAATTAAACACATTATCCACATATGCTTGAAAGTGTTGTTATAGAACGAAAAACTTCTCAAGTGATTGTGTTTATTTCCGGCAGTCTCTGTTTTATTCGACAATCATTCCCTTTAAACTACTTGTTGAACAGTTGTTCTATTGTAGGCAATACAAAAACAGCTGAACTTTCCTGGAAAATCATTATTCAACTTTTAATCAGCCCAGATTGTTTGTTTGAGATCATTCTCTTTTTCATAGATCTTATCAGAAATACAACAGTTGCTTAACAGTTGCTTCTAGCATTGTTTTGCATTACCGTGTTTGCCTATATCGACTGAGTTTAAAATGTGTTTAAGTACCGCACACATCATATTTTTGGGAGTTCTTCTTCGGGATATGGTTTTGATTATGTATCACTACTTGAGCGCACTTCTGCTGAACATTCTCATACAGTTACAGTTCAGTCGATTCACTTCAAATCAAAATGTGCAACTTCAAAATGAAACTAAGATACGAAAAAAACGGGTATTGTTTCTTTAAATATACAAATTCGCAGGGAATTCGACCATTTTTACTGTCAAAACAACAATGAAAACAATAATTTGTGAATTTTATCAACTCCAAAAGTTTCCTTATCGTAATCAAGTCAATTTGCACTGAGATCCTTGCTATTGTGGAATTGATGGAAACGAGAGAGCCGATGAACTAGCAAGACTCGGATCAGCTCAACAGTTCGTAGGACCTCTCTTAGAATGGAGATGACAGCCTGGAAATTGTTGAAAGTGGAGCCAAACTGGAACAACCCTTGCACAGCTAGGCAATCAAAGTGGTTCATTACTCCAAACATTTCAATGACTCGCAAATTACTTGATCTTGTCAAAAAAGATCTAACCAGGCCTTATAACTGGCACCTGTCCGAGTAGTAACTTGAAGCTGATAGGAAAACTTCAAGATGATTCATGTTGATTTTGTCAAAAGATTTAAGTTCTTCAGCAAAGGGCTACTCGAACCCTTTGAGACCTGGAGAACAAACCCCAGTACGGTAGTGCACTTTATTCGGTGTGTTATACCGTCCTGGGACGTCAAACATTGGCGATTCTTCTAGCAATATTGATGCGTCATGCTGGCAATATCTTAAGCAAAAAAAAAAAAAAGAAACGAGGAATATATAACAATAGATCTAAAAATTGGTCAAAGTGATGAAGATACCCGACATGGAATAAAAAAAAAGATGGCTCAAAACACGTTTAGTAGTTTTCCGCTGTCTTGCTTATTATAGAATGTTATCTGCAGTTATTATAGAATGTTATCTGCAGTGTTGCGACCATTCATTTTGATTTACTTATATTTGTTTGTCGATAGCTTATTCCAGAAAGCTTCAATTTAAATAAGTGAATCAAAGTGAATGGACGCAACCCTTGTTATCTTAAATTCTTACGTTCACGTTGTTGAATGTTGCAGAATCTGAACGGATCTCCTTCATATCCTATAATGCATGTACATGAAGGTAGATGGTTTACTACTTGACATTCGGCGTTTTGTCCACATGTTCCAGGGCATGGATCCTGGCATTTGTTACGAACGCATGCTCGATTGGAGGCACAATCGGAGTTCAATACACATTCCGGTCGGCATCCTTCATAAGGATTTCCAAAATGGTCATCAATACAAGTACATGACCCTGCGCCATTTTGTTCTCTACAGATAGCATTAGCTCCACATGGACTTGGAATGCAAGGTGAGGTCGGTTCCCGTGGAACATCCTGTTGGACTGGCAAACACTGAGTGAATGGATCACCAGTGAATCCGACTGAGCAGATGCACATGGGTGTATGACTCACAACCCTACACTCAGCGTTTGCTCCACAGGCTCCCGTACATGGATCCTGACATTTCTGCCGAATACATGCACGGTTGCTGGCACAATCCGAGTTGCTGACGCATTCGGGACGACAATTGGGTGGTGACCGAACCATATTTTCCAAGCATGTACAAGATGGTGAAACACCAACAGGTCGGCATTCAGAATTGGGCCCACACGGAGAAGGCTGGCAGGGATTTGAAGGGGTCATTTGTACTGGAGGTTCAACTGTAAGAAATGGCAATGACGGTTGTTAGCACGTGTAAATGGGAATTGATTAAGATATGACATACTTATAGGTTGACAACGAATGAATGGATCACCAGTGTATCGTTGAGGGCAACTGCAGATAGGGTTATGATTGACGACTGAGCATCGAGCTCCAACGCCGCATGTTCCAGGACATGGATCTCTGCACTTCTGATTGTTACAGGCTTGGTTTTGTGGACATTCAGAGCTGACGACACACTCCGGTCGACACATAGGTGGGCTTCCGATGAATCCTGATACGCATGAACATACGCCCTGACCGTTGATCTCTCTACACTGACTGTTTGGTCCACAAGGTGATGGATTGCAGGGGTTGGTGACAATAGGCGCTTGTTGAGGTCTACATTGTACGAATGCGTTTCCAGCCATTCCATTCGGACAACTGCACATCGGAATGTGGTTGATGACCTCACACAATGCATCTTGTCCACATGTTCCTGGACAAGGATCAATGCACTTACTTCGTATGCAAGCCTTATCTCGGGGACAATCTGAATTCAGAACACATTCAGGTCGACAGCCCTGATATGGATCACCTTGGTATTCTGGCAGACAGGTACATATTCCATTGTTGCATTGCGTGTTTGGACCACATGGCGAAGGATTGCAGGGATCATCGTTGACGGGTTCTCTTGGCGGTGGGGGCTCGGGATAACAATTTGTAAACGGATCTCCTGTATATCCAGCATCACACGTACACGTTGGTGTATGATTGATGACATTACACCTAGCGCCGATTCCGCATGATCCAGGGCATGGATCTCTGCACTTTTCGTTCATGCAGGCTTGATTGCTTGGACATTCCGCATTGATAGTACATTCAGGTCTACAGTTTGGAGGTGATCCAATATAGTTGACTAGACAAGAGCACGATGGCACTCCATTGTTGTTACGGCATTGCGAGTTGGGGCCACACGGAGAAGGAATGCAAGGATCACGAACGACAATTTGGGTGTCTTGAGGAGGTGCTGCGTTAAGGGAATGCTTTTAAATATGAGAATGATTGAGTAGGTTAGGATGAGCTTACGTGGATTGGGATAGCATCGCGTGAACGGATCTCCAGTGTATCCAGATTGACAAGAACAAATGGGACTGTGGTTGTTGACATTGCATCTAGCACTGCTTCCACATGTTCCGGGACAAGGATCTACACACTTCTGATTGACACAAGCCTTATCCAGAGAACACTCAGAGCTTGTGACACATTCCGGTCGACAACCAGGAGGTGATCCAATGTATGTTGGCAAACAAGAGCAAACGGCTTGTCCATTGATTTCTCGACACTGACTTTTGGGCCCACATGGACTAGGTTGGCATGGATTTATAAATTGTTGAATAGCTGTTTGGAGTGAATTTATGTTGGGTTTGAATACTCATTGATTAAATAAGCGATGTGTTAGGTGATTTTCTTAAGTATTGGTTTGGCATTGCAGTTGAGGGAAGTATTAGCAATTGATTTTTTTATTTTACAAATCAGGTGATTATTTGTACTCAATTATTTGTACAAATTTATAAAAGAAAATTAGGCACGTACCCTTACAGTCTTGCGTATCACTTCAAGTTATTAAGGTTTTTTTTTGAAGATTTAACGAGAATGAAAACAAAGAATAAAGCATATCATAGCAAGTAAAGTCTTAGGGTAAGCTTGATAATCTTACGTTCTCTTTGTTGTATGGAGCAATATCTGAATGGATCTCCTTCGTATCCCGAATTACATGTACAAGATGGAAGGTGGTGTACGACTTGGCATTCTGCATTTTGTCCACATGTTCCTGGACATGGATCCTGACATTTGTTGCGGACACATGCTCGGTTAGAAGCGCAATCAGAATTCATGATGCATTCCGGTCGACATCCTTCGTATGGGTTGCCGAAGTGATCATCAATACAAGTACACGATCCTGCACCATTCTTTTCCTTACAGATAGCATTAGCTCCACACGGGCTTGGAATGCACGGTGAGGTCGGTTCCCTTGGAACATCCTGTTGAACTGGCAAACACTGAGTGAATGGATCGCCAGTGAATCCGACTGAGCAGATGCACATGGGTGTATGACTCACAACCCTACACTCAGCGTTTGCTCCACAGGCTCCCGTACATGGATCCTGACATTTCTGACGAATACATGCACGATTGCTGACACATTCCGAGTTGCTGACGCATTCGGGGCGACAGTTGGGAGGAGAGCCAATCATATTTTCCAAACATGTACAAGATGGTGAATCACCAACAGGCCGGCATTCAGAATTAGCACCGCACGGGGAAGGTTGGCAGGGATTTGAAGGGGTCATTTGTACTGGCGATTCAACTGTAAGAAATGGCAATGACGGTTGTTAGCACGTGTAAATGGGAATTGATTAAGATATGACATACATATGGGTTGACAACGAATGAATGGATCTCCAGTGTATCGTTGAGGGCAACTGCAGATAGGATTATGATTGACGACTGAGCATCGAGCTCCAACGCCGCATGTTCCAGGACATGGATCTCTGCACTTCTGATTGTTACAGGCTTGGTTTTGTGGACATTCAGAGCTGACAACACATTCCGGTCGACACATAGGTGGGCTTCCGATGAATCCTGGTACGCATGAGCATACGCCCTGACCGTTGATCTCTCTACACTGACTGTTTGGTCCACAAGGTGATGGATTGCAGGGGTTGGTGACAATAGGCGCTTGTTGAGGTCTACATTGTACGAATGCGTTTCCAGCCATTCCATTCGGACAACTGCACATCGGAATGTGGTTGATGACCTCACATAATGCATCTTGTCCACATGTTCCTGGGCAAGGATCAATGCATCTGCTTCGAATACAAGCCCTATCGCGAGGACAATCTGAGTTCAGAACACATTCAGGTCTACAACCCTGATATGGATCACCCTGGTATTCTTGTAGACATGTGCATATTCCATTGTTGCATTGCGTGTTTGGTCCACATGGTGACGGATTGCATGGATCATCGTTGACGGGTTCTCTTGGCGGTGGGGGCTCGGGATAACAATTCGTGAACGGATCTCCCGTGTATCCAATCTCACATGTACATGTTGGCGTGTGATTGATGACGTTACATATAGCACTAATTCCGCATGATCCAGGACAAGGATCTCTGCATTTTTCATTCATACATGCTTGATTGCTTGGACATTCCGCATTGATAGTACATTCAGGTCTACAGTTTGGAGGTGATCCAATGTAGTTGGCAAGACAAGAGCATGATGAGACTCCATTGTTGTTACGACATTGTGAGTTGGGACCACAAGGAGAAGGAATGCAAGGATCCCGGATTGTGATTTGTGTATCTTGTGGTGGAGCTGTGATTTTAAGATGAGTGGTTAAATTTAAATTTATTTTTAAACATTTTTTTTCGTTTCTTACTGGGATTTGGATAGCATCGGGTAAATGGATCTCCAGTATATCCAGATTGACAAGAACAAATTGGACTGTGGTTGTTGATATAGCATCTGGCATTGGATCCGCATGTTCCCGGGCAAGGGTCGACGCATTTCAGATTGATACATGCCCTGTTTGGAGAGCACTCAGAACTGGTGACACATTCCGGTCTACAGCCGGGCGGAGTTCCAACGTAGGTAGGTAAACATGAACAGACAGCCTGGCCGTTGATCTCTCGGCACTGGCTGTTTGGGCCACATGGGCTAGATTCGCAAGGGTCTTGGCTTATGACAGCTGTGGATGTATCTTATTTGAGTATCTTTATATTTGCATATTGGAGCAAAAACAGCGCATAGAGTTTAGCATACAGCGTAGAGAAAAGCTTATTATTCAATAAATTTGGCAAATTTGACCGGAACGCTTTTGATACAAAGTGTTCATGACGATCAATAGCTTAGCTTTGGGCTATAAATTTGCTTATTAGTTGTTTCAAGAGCTTTTGAGTTTTTTTTTGACATTTGAATTTTAATTTTGTTATTATTGTTTGCTATTTGACAGATTTAGTTTACTTCTGATTGTTCCCTTCTGTTTAAATTTTTTCAGCATTCTTTAGGCTTCAGTTCTTGACATTTAGGAGGTCTCCAAATAGAATAAGCGTGTTTGTAGAAATATTAGAGATAATGATGGAATAAAAGCCATGTAATTTTCATCCTCAAAAGCTCTCCATAGGTGGAAAGGTTCGACAAACAAGAAAGATCGTTGTTCAACCATTGCTGACTAAGCGAAGTTTGGTTAGTCACTTGCTTCACAGTTCGAAGCTAAGCAGGATTCAGATGTTCTAATGTACTCTTATATCAAAGCTAACTAAATTCCGCTAATCAAGCAAAATTGTCGTTTCAACAGAACGGGCACATATACGTAAGCTTTTAAATTGTCATAACTGTCACTGTCGAGGTTTTAGTAGTCGCAATGCAAGAAACGTACAGTCTAGTGTTGGTGCGAAAAAAATAGTAAGGAAGCATGATCTTACGTTCTCTTTGTTTGATATGGCAATATCGGAAGGGATCACCCTCGTATCCTTCGATGCAGGTACAAGATGGAAGGTGATTAACAACTTGGCACTCGGCACTTAGACCACACGTTCCGGGACACGGATCTTGGCACCGATTTCGAATACAGGCCCGGTTCGAGGGACAATCCGAATTCAAAACACACTCGGGACGACAACCTTCATAGGGATTTCCGAAATGGTCCTCGATACAGGTACACGATCCAGCACCGTTTTGCTCCCTGCAGACGGCATTAGCGCCGCACGGGCTGGGCACACAAGGAGACTGGTTTTCTTTGGGAATATCGGCTGGAAAATGAATCGAGGGGGTAAAGACACTTGGTATCAATCGAGTTTGACGGTGGTGTGGAAGCGAAGCGGACCAAAGCGACCAACTATATAACGTAATAAGCACCGAAGCAAGGGGGCGGGGTTTGCGTTGTTGGAGGAGGAGGTTTGCGATTGCGTTTGTTAGATTTGCGTGAATTGCGTGGTTGCGTGGCATATTTTTGGTTTGCACTAAAATAACAACTATTTCTGTGATATTGTACGGCTATTTGCAAATGCGGCAGGCAGTGTTATAGGTGGAGAATTCGACAAACTTACCTTCGTGAATTCTCGTAAGGCTTTGAAGCTGAAGCTGAAGCTTTGGGGACGCATCATTAGACTTTTCGAATGTTTTTTTTTTAAGTTTTTCAGCTCGAAAATATTTCTTAGGCAGTCCAATGATGGTCCCCTTGTGAGTGTTTTCACCGTGAAGCATAAAGAAATTTGCGAATAAATGTATCCATTTATTTGAATATTTTGGAAAAAAAAATTACGGTCAATTTGGATTGCAAGGATAGAAAAAGCCAATTTTTTTTTCGATACATTACATCGCTGATTCAATTGGTCTTAATGCTACATTTCTGACCCATCTAGGTTCTAATAATTTCTTTTCACCAATTTGACTGTGCTTCTATCCACAGTTGTCTTGTGATATTCTGCCGAGTTGATTGTTGCGAAAGGGAATTAAATTACTTAGGCACATTATTAGGAGGAATCGAGAAAATCGTGAATCGTGAATCGTGAGAAGCTTCGTAAACTTTAAAATTACGTTCCTTGATTTGTTTGCTTGATTTAATATCCTTCTATTTGCAATTATTGGTTTAACGTGAGTAGCTATGCAATTGTTTCATTCGAATAATAAATTAGGGTGCTCATAGAAATTCTTGCAAACCAAATCAATTACTATTTTGAATTGAATTAGTTTTATTTTGCGTGACTGAAATATTGGTGTTTGGTAAAATATTGAATAATCCTAAATAGTTGTTGAATTTGTTCCTTGAGTATAGCTTTTTTTGCGGAGCGAGAAAGGTTGTTAATGGATTATTGTGAGCAATTGAAGATTGTTGTTGTTGTTTGTTTTTATTTGAGAGACTTTCAGCCGGTGGCTAGTTGGTCTCTTAGCGGCAAATGAAGATTCTCAAAATTCAACTAATAATTATTACCATTCTATTTTTTTTTGTTACTTCTAGTGTGCGTAACATAATTACAAAGTATTGAAGGATATATTTTCATATCATTCGGGGCTTTGAAAGTGGAAGTTTGTTCTTTAAAGAAGGATATGATATGTACGCGGAAGTCTGAAAGTAGAAACCTAAAGTTCTCGAATTTGAGCAAAGGGCTATTTGTCCTGATTTTGAAGCTGTTTATAATGTGTTTTCGACTCCATATTGTACCTAAGCAAATGTAAGGGTTTTCGCAACAATTGAAACGGCATTTTGTGATATTGTTTATTCTCCCTGTTCCTGAATTCTGTGGAGACAACTGTGGTTATGAATTGGTGAAGTGCAAATTGATGATCTCCAGAGTGCAGCCCGAGTATGTCGATGTGCTTCTGATATTAAAAAATAAGATAATATACATATTTCATAGCCGTCAGTATACGGCGATGCCAGCCAGTGAAGATGGAAACATAATTTGAGCGTCTTTGATTGTTCAGATGCAAGTTCAGATGATTTTTTTTTTTTGGAAGGGGGGGGGGGGGGTCTGAGATTTTCAGAAATGAGTCTACGTAGTTTATGACTAGTCCCTTAAGGCCTCCCCAAACTGCATCGTTTTTCTGCCGCCGCCGCAGCGAAATCGCGGCGAAAAACGAGGCAGTTTGGGGATGCCTTTATTCCGTGTACGAAGTAATTCGCATTCGATCATATCAGTTGCCACGGGAGTGTGAATGGAACTGAGTGAGTGGAGGACAGCTAGAAAAGCATTTGTTCTCATTGCTCGCTAGCAGTGCCGGTAAAAATCAATCCATCTGCTGTCAAATGAGCTGAAAATGAAGAAAACCTTAACGGACAGACCAACGGTCTTCGTGAATTTGAATTTTGAAATAACAGTATTCCCTTGACCAGCAATCGCTAAATTTCGAAGTCATTATTTGATTTTGTTCATTCGTCGATGGATGTTCATTATCGCCTGTGCTGTTGTCAATATCAATATCCAATTTCATGTACACACTTAGAAAAAGTCATGTTAATTTAAGTCTACTTGGATGTACATAAAGGGAGCGGCTCATTGAACATAAATTTAAGTCTGTTTTAGAAAATTACATGACAGTAAAAAGTAAAATTGAAAGTTTATATGTCATTACGTAAATGTAAGTTATAATACACAAAATTATATTTTCTTAATGCACCCATGGTTCACGCAATTTAAAATGCATTGCTCTGCCTTCCTTTGATCATAATTAATTTAGATTAATTTAAATTCAAAAATCGATTTTTAAACATAATTTTAACTTAACCCGCCAACGGCACGAAAGGATCACTAACTGGGAAGGCGTACTCCATTTTTAAGAAACTATGATCTTCGAGCAGATGGCACCAAAATATCTTACAATGCACTTGAAATGCGCAGTAAAAATCAATTTTCAGACTTCGTGAAGATGCAAAAAAACGGCCCGTTCAATGATTTAGATGGCCAGAAAATAAGCATCCTTGTGGGCATGTGTTACGTCTCATATTGTATCATTCACAACCGAGTGTCGGACAGTGATGGTACATTTAGTTTCTTTTTTTTTGATTCTTTGGCGATGGCGGTGCTTCCCTGACATAATAAGAAGGTTTTAAATTCCACTTTGAAATTAACTGCGCACTGGCATGATTCTAATAGCGAATTCGTTTTTGATCCTTCAAATTATAAATAGTCTTTCCGAACACCAAATAATAACAAATCAAGACACCATTCCGGATAAACTTTTCACGACGTGTGAAATCGACTCTAGGAATTGCACAACGCTTATGCTGAAGTCGGCGATAATGACTTGACGTGTACTTGAATGCGTTATCAGGTGTTTCGAATGAGGATTTAAGAATACATCCAAATAAACTTAAAACGGAAGCATGTGTAAATTTAAGTTTAAAATTTACAGGTTGTAAGGATAACGTCACGCGCAAAATTCATTATTTTTAAGAGTGTAGGTGTGGATGGATTTGAGTATCAAGTGAAGAAACAATATTTGTTTCTTTGATGTAGACCATGATGTGTAATACTGTAGGCTCAGATCGATAGGTTACAATTACTACAAGTTGTAATTATGATAATAGAGGGTTGTAAGACTCCGCGACTGTGTCCCAGTTATACTATCCTTTTGTTTCCGTGCTACTTGTACCTGCCCAAGAAGCTGTGGTCACCCATCTGCGGCTTAGTTCCTTAAAGGGACTATAGGGATCGAGGATTTGATAGATCTCGCAACCACGAGCAGCAAATAATACCTTCAATAAGTTACCTGCCTAGCCCCTTCCAAACAATAATGTAACCTTGAGCTAGCTACGTAATACATTGTTAATAACAATATTTAATATCGGCTCCGTAAAGTGTTACACACGCCTGAGCCTAACAAATAAACGAACTAATTAAAAAAAAAGACTCCGCGATTGACACTATTCAAAATAATCATTTTGCTTGAATTGAAAATGACTTTTTGATGTTTGATGATCACTTGCGATTTTAACAAAGCTGCCCTGGAAACTCAAACTCTAATGAAGATCAAGAAATGAGTAGTCATAGAAGCATAATGAGTTGATTACACAGGAAATCGAAAGCCGGAAGTCCCACTAAAGAGAAAAAGTGTCCAGTTTTTCACGCGGAACCAAATGTCGCAAACAAGCTGTTAGTGTCAAATACATTGATGTATTAAGGTAAAAAATTAACCGGACTGTCGACTTATAAGAAAATAGTGACTCAAACTCTCGAAAATAAACGGCCAAAATACGATCCCGGAAGGGCAGACTTCTGATCCGCTATATGACAACCGGAAGAAGAAAGGTGGCAGTTGTTTTCAAGCATATGAAACTCTCGAAGTTCGCTAAAAAATATCAGACTCAACAGACTATCTGTACTTGTTGCTTGAATATCGACTTGTCCATTACAACCGTCAACCAAGAAATTACTGTGAACGAGTGCCTGGGAAAACGTCTGCTGCCTTTGCTAATGGTTCCGTGCTGTTGTGGCAGCATTTGATATCCTGCCATCACGGAAAAAGGCCATGCTGTGGTATGCCGCTAACAACGTGCAGGTGGTGTTGAAGAGCCAGAAACCTCCCAGCACGTCAGAGCTACACCCGAGAAATATTCGGCCATCTTCAAGCTGAACCTGATGAAGATCCAAAAAACCGTTGCCTAATAGCACGCTGGTTTCAGCACGATTGAAATAATTGCTATACAACTCCATTTAGTCATATATACAGGTTGCTGCAACACATTATGACAAAAGAGTGCCACTCGGATTGGAAGCAAGAAGCAGTTTCACGCTAGCTTGAGTTCTGCGGTAAACACAATTGACGAGGTGGCTGTATAAAATTTGATGGCAGGAAACAAGAGAAAGGCCTGTCTAATTTAATCCGGCAATCAGAAGCTAAGCTGATTTTTTTCCTGTATTGTGAGATAAATCGGAATCAATTATATGCTTAGTAAACATTTTTATAAAAAATGCGATCGTTATACGTTTTAGCAATGTAAAAAGTTCGTTATTTATGAACTTGTTGTATCAAAATGGATTCAAGTTAGAATATTCCGTCCACTATATCACAAAATATTGCGAGTACTTGAACGGATTGGATATAAGAAAGCATTGGGTTGTTACCAAATCAATGAGCGTAGGAATCAATAGAATCAATATCAGTAACTAATACTATGATGGGCCACCAATCGGATGGGCGGCCCAACTTGTCTTATTAATATTTGCAGGATATCCACAGAAAAGGGGGCATGCCGCCGCTCAGGAAAAAACGTACTGTTGAGGAAATATACCTCAACAGGTATGAAAAAAAATATTGCCATCCATCGTAAGGATAGCAAAAAAGTAAAAACTTTTTTTTAAGAGTAAATGTCTGTTTTCAATTTTGTACAAAAATGATTTCAACTAAAATGTGAAATTTACAATGTTTGACAACTGTGAGGTTATCGAATGATCGAATTTGTTAATGCATTACAAGTTTGCATCTCTTATATATTTTTCATTGCTAGTTTTAATCCACCGAATGATATTGCTTGAGGTAGACAAACACAAAATTACTTTGTCTATTAGCTCTTTTACTACATTTCACAATAATTGTCAACCAATTATTGGTTGATAACAGTTCGTTTTTGAGTTGTTTAAACTCTATGTTGACTATAATGACAAAGCAAGTTCAGAAAAATTGAATCTTGATAGTCATTAGTTCATGCATTTTTTAAAGAATTTATAGAAGAACACATTTAATAAAGAAGTTAAATTTCACGGAACAGTTAAACTTGTTGAGTCCATTCCAATTTGGAAAACACTTTTCGAAAACTTTCCGTCACTTGAATTCCTCTCTCTGTTTGCTTACAAGATAAAGATTGTACTCGAAAAAAATGTTATTCCTAGCATGCGGTTGGTTTCGTTTGAAGCTCAAGATCAAGTCTTTTCGTTGGAAATTTTCATGTTATTTCTGGATTTATGTAGTTTCAGTCGTAAGTTTCAATTGTATCAGCCAATTGATAGTTAACGTCAAATCAGAAGCACATCGACCCATAATATAAAATCACTTATTTGGAGATATTGAAGCACTTTAACCATTCCTTATGCCCGCCATATTCAAGCAGGGAAGCGTTTTTCGATTGCAGCGTTGATGAATCTAGTGCTCATAGCTCCATTGCATTACTTTTTATGGCGTTCCTGTCATCTTAACTGTACCGGTGAGCACGTGTATGTCTATTCCGATCTTGATCGAAAAATTTCTGATTTTTTGACAACTTATTCAAAACGATGGAGCCGATTTTATAAACACAGATTAAAACTAAAACTCGTCGTCAAACGTCTCGAAACTCATTGCACTCTCAGGCAAACTAGCACCACTATCATATCAGGGAAATATTATCCTTTGTGATGGTGGCGCTATTTAACGTGAAAGTTCTACCACTTTTTAGAAATTTACGTTTGAATTCTTGTTCATGTTGTTTCTTGTTGAATTAGTTAACAAAATTAGTTATGTCGTTTTGAAAAAGTGGTCGAGAAAAAATCTCAATTATTTCAATGGAAGGTCTTTTCGGGAATTAGTTGTTTTGAAACAAAGGCAGGCAGCTTCCTTGAATCTTCCAAACTAAGCCAAAGTTATGTAACACGATCATGCTCACCGTACGGTCCGTATTTTCTTTCACAAATATACCGCTCGTATTAATCTCAAGCTCAAAGCCATTTTGCTAGCCTGCCGCCAATAGCACTCGTAACCCCGCTTAGCCCAAAGATTAAGAAAAAGTCGACTCACCTTGAATGAACTGGCAGCCGGTAAACGGATCACCCGTGTATCCTTCTTCGCACGAACAGCTCGGTGTATGGTTGATCACTGTACAACGCGCGTTGAGGCCGCAAGATCCTGGGCACGGATCGGTACACTTTTGACGGATACAGGCCTGATTCTGCTGACACTCGTTGCTGAGTACGCACTCGGGGCGGCAATTCGGCGGTGATCCGATGTAGTCCGGTAGACACGAACAAGCTTCTTTGCTGCCAACAACCTTACATTCCGCATTCGGTCCACAAGGTGATGGGACGCATGGCGTTGGAGGACGTGCAGTGGTCGTGCGGACTTCCTTGTAGCATCGAGAGAACGGATCTCCAGTGAAATCCGGACTGCAGCTGCAGATCGGATTATGATTGATTACCTGACACTTAGCGTTCTGTCCGCAAGATCCTGGACATGGATCGATACACTTATAGTTAACGCAAGCGCGTTGCGATTCACACTCTGTGCTTAGCTGACATTCCGGTCTGCAGTTCGGAGGACTTCCAGTCATTTCCGGCTGGCATTTACAAATTGCTACACCATTCTGAATTCGGCAAATACTGTTCGGTCCGCATGTGCTCTGATCGCAGACCGGTGGCGACCTGGTAATTGGTTCTTCTTGTCTTAACACACACCGAGTAAATGGATCACCAATCATTCCTTCCGGGCACACACAGGTTGGAACGTGATTCACAATTTCGCACAGTGCTTGATTACCACATACTCCAGGGCAAGGATCAACACACTTGTAATTCACACACGCTAGCTGATCTGCGCAATCACTGTTAACGTCACACTCCCTTCGACAACCACTGAACACATCGTATGGGTTTCCTTCATAGTTTGGCAGGCAGTAACATGCTCCGGCATTATTCCGCTCTTTACATTCGGCATTTGGTCCACAGGGAGATGGCGTACATGGCGTCAACCGTTCCGTCGTTGCTGTAAAACAAAAATACAAACGTTACAGCTACTGTCTATCTACGAACATATTCTAAAAAAAACTTACGTGGGACAGACCGTTCGCATTGTGTCAACGGATTACCTTCGTAGCCGTCGTTGCACGTACAAACTGCGCGATGGCTGATAACTTGACATATAGCATTACTTCCGCAAGCTCCCGGGCAGGGATCAACACAGCGTTCGTTTTGGCACGCTAAGTTACTTGCACACTCAGCATCGATAGTACATTCTGGACGGCAGTTCGGCGGTCGTCCAATATAATTCGGCTGGCACGTACAAGCAGGTTGCGTTCCTACAACTCGGCACTGTGAATTAGGCCCACAAGGTGATGGCGAGCAAGGATCAATTGGATCTCTACCGACTGGAACAACCTCTTTCTTCTCACAACGAATAAATGGATCACCGGTGAATCCTGGCGAACAGCTGCAGATTGGATTGTGGTTAACGACTTGACAACGAGCGTTCGTTCCACACGTCCCTGGACATGGATCGACACATTTCTGGTTCACGCATGCTCGATCTTGACTGCATTCCGAGCTGACCACGCATTCCGGTCGACAGGATGGCGGTGTTCCAATGTAACCCGACTGACAAGAGCATACGGCATAACCGTTGACTTCTCGACAATTGCTGTTTGGACCGCATGGTGATGGATAGCATCCTGCTTTTGGTGGTTCTGTTACCCTTTCCTCAAAGGCGCATCCCGTTGTTGGATCACCGGAGTATCCTTCCAGACAGAAGCAAAGTGGACTGTGGTTTTGGACTCGGCATTCTGCATTCAGTCCACACACTCCAGGACATGGATCTTTACATTTGTTGTTGACACATGCGTGGAATTTATCACAGTCTGAGTTCTGCACACATTCCGGACGACAACCGGTGTATGGATCACCGAAATAGTCTGGCAAACAGGAACAAGATCCAGCGCCGTTGCGTTCCTTACAGACTGCGTTTGCCCCACATGGTGATGGATTGCATGGATTAACCGGTTCAGGAGCACGCTCTAAATGTAGGAAATATAAGGACGTTATGTTAGTTCTGAGGAAATGTAAAGTCTGACGTAGAAAAAGTGGAACTATAATCTTACGAATGAACTCTGTGCAAACTGAAAACGGATCCCCAGTGAAGCCGGCCTGACATTCGCAGACCGGATTGTGCTTAATTACAGTGCATATGGCGTTAAGACCGCAAGAGCCAACGCAAGGATCTTTACATTTTTCATTTACACAGGCTAGATTTGCAGGACATTCTGCGTTTATCATACACTCCGGTCGACAGTTTGGTGCCCTGCCGATATAGTTCGGAAGGCAAGAGCATGCAGGCGTATTGCCAACAGCTCTACACTGTGAGTTTGGTCCACAGGGAGATGGCACACATGGATCAATAGGCTCAGATACCACAGGACGTTCTAGAAGAGAATTATGTACAACATAGATTGAAAGATAGAATAGAGTTTGTAGTCACATGCAAAGTAGGCAGTAGGGTCATATAAACATGCTTACTTTCTTCCGGAAGACACCTTATGAAGGGATCCCCGGTAAAGCCAGGAGAACAGCTACAGATAGGGCTGTGATTGACGATCTGACAACGTGCGTTTTGTCCGCATGTTCCTGGGCAT
Source organism: Aedes koreicus (assembly GCA_024533555.2). NCBI lineage: Eukaryota > Metazoa > Arthropoda > Insecta > Diptera > Culicidae > Aedes > Aedes koreicus. Next base: position 80,865 of record JAHHFK020004701.1, read on the forward strand.
GGGTCTTGACATTTTTGATTAATGCAAGCCTTGTCCATGGCACATTCTGAACTAACGACACATTCCGGTCGACAACTGGGCGGTATTCCAATAAAACCAGTCTGACAAGAGCAAACGGCATGTCCGTTGATTTCGCGGCATATGCTGTTGGGTCCGCAGGGAGATGGCGAACACCGATTGATAGGCTCATTTTGCTCTAGAAGGGTTTATTTACACGGTTAGGGTGACAGATTCTTAGACGTAAAATATAAGCAAGCTTACTCGGAGGAATCGGTTCGTGGCAAGCGGACAGTGGATCCCCAGTAAAGCCCGAAATACAAGTGCAACTAGGCGAATGATTGACCACGTAACATTCTGCATTGAGGCCACAAACACCTGGGCATGGATCTTTACATTTGTTATTTACACAGGCTTTGTTACGTGGACAATCGCTGTTGGTCACACATTCCGGGCGGCATCCACTGTACGGATCACCAAAGTATTCCGGCATACATGTACAAGAGCCAGCACCATTGCGTTCCTTACAAACGGCATTTGATCCACAGGGTGAAGGATTACAGGGATCTTGTCTTTCGTCCCTTATCGGTGGAGCTACAAAAGAGTGAAAGGATAGATAACACACAAACACACATACACTTACATGCTTAGTTCAGTATAGGACTAGTATATACAGAAGCTGAAATATCATGCGTCTACATCTACTTAAGACTAAATACTAGAGGAGAAGTATGGTGAAGAATCAACAGGTAGCATATTTTAGGTCTCATTCTTCATCGTACTTGTGTCATTAAAATAATATAGAGGAAAGATTCTTACGAGGAGTAATCATACACCCAGAGAATGGATCACCAGTATAACCAGACGAGCAGGAGCATACGGGAGAGTGTTTAATCACGCTACAGATAGCATTGGGACCGCATGAGCCGGGGCAGGGATCTCGACATTTTTCGTTCATGCATGCGAGATTTCCGGCACATTCCGAATTGATGGTGCATTCTGGTCGGCAGTTTGGTGCTCGTCCAATGTAATTCGATAAACAAGAGCACGCTGGCACCGATCCAACGGCGCGACATTGCGAATTGGGACCGCACGGATTCGGTATGCATGGATTTTCGGGTACCTTGGGTTCCAAGTCTTCTACAAGGATGATTGATAGGAGGTGTTTAGATAGAGATAAGAAGGAATAGAACAGACAGATAGATTGGGCTTACTTTCTTCTGGTAAACACCGGACGAAAGGATCGCCGGTATAGCCAGGAGAGCAGCTGCAGATAGGATTGTGATTGATAACGTTGCATCTAGCGTTTAATCCACACGTGCCAGGACATGGGTCAACGCACTTCTGGCTTACACATGCTCGGTATTGAGGACATTCGGAGCTGACAGTACATTCCGGCCGACATGCCGGAGGTGTACCGATATAATTCTTCTGACAAGAGCAAACTGCATGCCCATTTATTTCACGACACTCGCTGTATGGCCCACATGGTGATGGACGACAGGGGTTCATAGGAACTGAATCAGCTACTACAATATGGAAGTATTGGAAGATAAGTAACTTTTCTGGGACAAAAATTGTTAACGGAGAAAAACTTACATATGGGAATTTCGTGACACGCTATCGATGGATTACCCGTGAATCCAGCGATACAAGAGCATGTCGGAGCATGGTTAGAAACGAAACATTCAGCATTCAAACCGCACATACCCGGGCACGGATCTTTGCACTTGTTATTCAGACAAGATCGAGTTTTTGGACAATCGGTATTGAGGACGCATTCTGGCCTACATTCATGGTATGGATCACCAAAGTAGTCTTGCAAACAAGTACAAGAACCGGCGTTGTTACGCACATTGCATTCAGAATTGACTCCGCATGGTGAAGGATTACATGGATCAACGGTGTTCGGGTACATGTTGAACTAAAATATGAAGAGAAAGTGGCGTGTAAGCTATACATGCGGATTATTAAAACATCCAGTTAAATATTACTTGGAATCGGCATGCAGGCCGAGTATGGATCTCCAGTGTATCCATCGTAACATTTACATCCAGGTTGATGGTTTTGTACGATACATGTCGCATATGTTCCGCACGATCCAGGACATGGGTCTTTACATTTTTCATTGATACATGCTTGCATCGAGGTACATTGAGAATTGGAAGTACACTCCGGACGGCAATTAGGTGCACGTCCAATATAATTTGGTAGGCAAGAACAAGCGGCCGTGTTGCCAACGGGCTTGCATTGTGAATTCGGTCCACAAGGTGATGGCTGACAAGGATCTATTGGATCGCTGATAACCGGTCGTTCTATCAGAGAGGTAGTTACAGGAAACATTAAACTAAGATCGTTCAAAGGGAGGAATAACTTGAGTCTTACTTTCTTCTGGGATACATCGCACAAATGGATCACCAGTAAATCCGTTCTTGCAGCTGCAGATTGGATTATGATTGACCACCTGGCAGCGTGCATTCAGTCCACAAGTTCCCGGGCAAGGATCTTTACATTTCTGTCCGATACAAGCCTTGTCCAGAGGACACTCGGAACTAACGACACACTCTGGGCGACAATTCGGAGGAGTACCGATGAAGTTTGTGCTACAAGAGCAGACGGCATGGCTATTAATTACACGACATATGCTATTCGGGCCACACGGAGATGGTTGGCATGGATTGATCGGCTCTTCTCGAACTGAGCAACGGAGAAAATAAGAAATGTCAGTATTTGTATCCAGTATTCTACATTTTTCAGTTATCTTACTTTCCGGTTGCGGCGTACATGCCGTAAACGGATTGCCTATATATCCGACAAAACAAGAGCACGAAGGAGCATGGTTGACCACGTGACATTCGGCATTGCTACCGCATGTTCCTGGGCAAGGGTCAACACATTTGCTATTAATACAAGACCGTGCCTTTGGACAGTCACTATTCATGACACATTCTGGTCGGCAACCGACATATGGATCACCGAAAAATTCTGGCACGCATGTACATGAGCCAGCTCCATTTTGTTCTCTGCATACAGCATTGACACCACAAGGGTTCGGCGTACATGGCATTGATGGTGGTTCGTAGGTAACTGTGAAAGAAGACAGCGTTAGAGGATGATAGTGGTGAAATAAGTTTGGATATGGATGAAGGTGAAACTGCAGCTTACTTTGTAGTCTATTGCAACCAGAAAATGGATCACCCGTGTAATCTGGATAGCACGTGCACATTGGCCTATGCGAAGAGACTCTACATTCTGCGTTAGGTCCACATGATCCCCGACAAGGATCTACACATTTTTCGTTCACACATGCCTGTTGCATTGGACATTCTGAGTTCACGACACATTCAGGTCGGCAACTCGGAGGCCGTCCAATGTAATTGGGCACACATGAGCAAACTGCGCGGTTACTCTGAACACGACAGATAGAATTTGGACCACAAGGTGACGGTTGGCAAGGGTTTAGGTTTTCTCCTTGAAGGACAGGTTGTTCTAAAAGGTACGGGAAACACATAGGTAAACATGTAACATAGATATGGGTTAGCATGCACAAGCTTAAGCGAAAGCGTTTTAGGGTAGACTACCGACCAAAACAGTCTACCAAGCGATAGCGAATGTAGCAACAGAAGCGAAAAGGTTAGGTTCAGAATCTTACGCGGTTCAGGAGAACACCTTACAAATGGATCCCCAATAAATCCAGGGTTGCAGCTACATATTGGATTGTGATTAACGGTGCGACATCTAGCATTGCTGCCACATGTTCCGGGACAAGGATCGACACATCGCTGATTGATGCATGACTTATCCCGCGAGCAATCGGAATTGAGCATACATTCGGGTCTACAGTTTGGAGGTGCACCGATACAGGTGTCCTGACATGAACAAACGGCGTGATTATTCACCACCCGACAAATGCTGTAGGGCCCACACGGCGATGGCAAGCAAGGATCTATAGGTTCGTCTTTAGGTTCTGATACATAGGAAATATAGGGATAGTTAGAAACACAACACAGATAGTACACTACAGGAAAGGTCTTACTTTCTATAACAAGAAGATGACAGGCCAGTGATGGATTGCCCACAAATCCATTGACACACGTGCAAATAGGAGCGTGGTTATGTACACGGCATTCGGCATTCAGACCGCAGGTACCAATGCATGGGTTGACACACTTAGTGTTAACGCATGACTTGTCGTACGGACAATCCGAATTCTGAATGCATTCTGGTCTACAGCTAATATAGGGATCACCGAAATAGTCTTGCATGCAAGTACACGAGCCAGCACCATTTCGTTCTTTACATATAGCATTTGATCCACATGGCGACGGGTTGCAAGGTTCTGGTATTTCATCTCGGTAGATGACTACAATCATGGAAATATCATAGTAATGGATAGTTCATCGTATATCTTTTTTCGGATTGGAATAGACTTTAATATAGAGAGAACAGCACTTACCTTTTGGACTACATCCGTTGTACGGGTCACCTTCGAATCCTTCCATACAGTAGCACTCGGGGCGATGATCACGAGATACGCATTGGGCATTGAAGCCACAAGATCCGACGCAAGGGTCTTTGCACTTCTGTGCGAAGCATGCACGATTTGACGGGCAGTCTTGATGTGTTTCACATTCGGGACGGCAATTTGGTGGAGCGCCGAGCATACCTGTCACACACGAGCAAACAGCACGATCATGTACTTCGCGGCACTCGGAATAAGGTCCACATGGACTTGGTTGGCACGGATGTACTGGTTCAGAAGGTTTCGGCATACACTGTTCAAATGGATTGCCATAATGATCTCGTTGACAACTACAGAACGGTTTGTGGTTAATAACCTGACACTGTGCGTTAGTTCCGCATAGCCCTGGGCATGGATCCTTGCACTTGAGGTTTATACAGCTTTGATCATGCGCACATTCTTCGTTACTAGAACATTCTGGCCTGCAGGCTGGTGGAGCTCCACGGTATCCTTCTGGACAAGAACATGTTGGGCGACCTTGCACAATTCGACAAACGCTATTGGATGGGCACTGTGCGCATGGATCTGTTGGTGGCATTGGTTGTTGAACCTCTCTTCGGCATCCTTGGAATGGATCGCCCACGAAACCGCGGCTACATTCACAAACAGGGATGTGATTTGCCACAATACATTCAGAATTTGATCCACACACCCCGGGACAAGGATCCCGACAATGCTGATTTATACAGGCCATCTGACTAGCACAATCCGAATTGAGTACACACTCGGGTCTGCATCCAGTATTGTAAGGATCTCCCAGGTACGGTGCAATGCAGGTACATTTTGCAGCTCCATTAACGCCAGTGCATAGCGCGTTTTCAGCACACGGATTTGGATAGCATGGATCGGTAGGCGTTGTTGGTGCTCTTTGTACTTCAGAACATCCAACAAAAGCGTCGCCTTCAAAGCCTCGCTTACAGTTGCAGAATGCTGAATGAGCGACAACGTGGCATTCGGCATTTCCACCACATGCATTGGCACATGGATTCTGGCATTTCTCATTGATGCAAGCCTTGTCTTGTGGACACTCTGTGCTGAGAACACATTCCGGGCGACAATGTGGTGGGCTTCCAATGAAATTTGGTTGACACGAGCACACTGGGCGGTTGCGTTTAACTTGGCAAATTGAATTCAGCCCACATGGCGATGGATCGCATGGATTCCTCGGTGGTTCAGTTGGTGGGTCCTTCTGGCGGCCTTCACAGATAACAAACGGATCTCCTTCCTGGTTTGGACCACAGCTACAAATAGGATTATGATTCAATACTTCACACCTAGCTCCAGTTCCACACGTTCCCGGACATGGATCAATGCACTTCAAATTGATGCAAGCCTTGTTCTGTGGGCATTCAGCGTTAATCATGCATTCTGCTTGACACGCCGGTGGCACACCTCTGAATCCTGATAGACAAGAGCAAACGGCGTAGTTATCGGGCGTGGACAAACACTTACTGTTCGGTCCGCAAGGATTTGGATCGCAAGGCGTAGTATCGGGAGGCAGATAGGTTTTCTCTGTACATGCGATCAAGGCATCACCAGTATGTGTAGGTGGACAGTAGCACACTGGAATATGATTCACCACTCTACATTGGGAATTTACCCCACATACTCCAACACATGGATCCTGGCAGCGATTGTTTACACATGCCTTATTGATTGGACAATCGGTGTTGATTACACACTCTGGTCTACAGCCAATTAGAGGATCACCATAGTAGTTTTTCTTGCAAACACAGGCCAATACTCCTCCCATTCTTTTGCAATCTGTGTTCGCTCCACACCGAATTGTATCACACGTTTCCAGTGGTGCATCTTGCTGAATACAACGATCGTATGGATTTCCGTACAGACCAGGTGGACAGGAGCAAACCGGTCGGTGTTGCTCTACCGTACACACCGCATTGTATCCACAGGAACCTGGACAAGGATCCTGGCATTTTCCTTGCAGACAAGCTAAATTAAATGGGCAATCTGAGTTCAGAACACACTGTGGTCTACAACGTGGATTATGAATGGCATCTGGAGCCGAACATGGATCACACAATGCTACATCATTGCCATAAACCGAGCATATACCTTGCGGTCCACATGGTGATGACTGACATGGCTGTCTTGTCATATTTCTGTCTTCTGGAATTAACACGCATTGGACAAATGCATCCCCGGTAAATCCATTCGGGCACTTACACATTGGTGTATGATATTCGACTTGGCATTCTGCATTCACACCGCATACTGCACCGCTACATGGCGGTACACAACGACGATTGTAGCAAGCCTTATCCGTTGGACAGTCAGAGTTCAGTTCACATTCCGGTTTACAACCTCTCTTAGGATCACCCCTGTAGTTTGGCAAACATTTGCATACTGGTCTGCGGTTGCGCATAGTACACTGTGTGTTGATGCCACAAACTCCTGGCTTACACTGATTGTCTGGAACTTGTTGATCCATTGCGTAACAGTGGTAGGCTGGATTACCAGTGAGTCCGACATTGCAGAAGCAAACAGGATGATGCTTCTCCACCTTACAGTGAGCTCCTGCTCCGCACGATCCTGGGCAAGGATCAACGCATTGGAATCCAATACAAGCCTTATCGGCCGAGCAATCATTATCCACATGGCATTCGTATCCGTGGCATCCTTCAGCGCTGGTTGGGTCTCCACTCAACCCTGAAGGGCATCTGCATGCCGGTGAACCATCAGTTAGTATCGAACATTCGGCTCCTGGTCCACACGGGTTTGGTTCGCAAACTGAACGTGGTTGCTCTATGCATCCAGCGTAAGCATCTCCGACATATCCAGGCCTGCAATAACACTGTTCTCTTCCTTCGGCAATGTAGCAATCTGAATTGATTCCACAAGGGCCAGGTTTACACAGTTCAGGCGTAACAACTGGCTCTATGCAGCTTCGGAATGGATTGCCAACATTTCCTTCCGGACAGTAGCACACTGGATTGCGTGAAGAATCACAAACAGCTCCAAAACCACATGGGTTCGGTTCGCATGGATTTTTAGGTTCAATGCATCCTCGGATCGTGTTAGGGCTCTCGATGTACCCGCTAAGGCAGGTGCATTTGGCAAATCCGTTGCTCAGAAGAGTACACTGCGTATTTGGTCCACATGGCGACGGATCACAAGGGTTGTGTGGCAGTTTGCAAGGCACTTCAGGTGGATTGCCTTCGAATTCTGGTAGGCAGAAACATGCAGCTTGCCCGTTGATTTTACGACACCCGGTGTTTGCGCCACATGGATTCGGTGAACATTTGTCTCCTTCTGGAACTGAAGGAAAAAATATGGGTTAAAAAGTTGTAATTATAGATATGTTCGAAAATGGATACTTACTGCAATTTTTGAACGGATTTCCGGTCAACCCCTTTGGACAGAAGCACACTGGGCTTCCAGCGTCAATTTCGCACATAGCGTTGAGACCACAAGGGTTTGGATCGCATGGATTGCTAGGTGGACTGCATCCCAGTCGGCCATCTCCTCTGTATCCTGGTGGACACTTGCACTGCGGTTTATGGTCGTGAACATCGCAAAGTGCATTTGGTCCGCATTGACAAGGAGACAAGCACTGTCCGTTGATGCAAGCTTCATACGAGCTGCATTCGCTATCTGATCGACAGCCATGTAGTTGAACGCATTCAATGTACGCGTTTCCAGTGTATCCATTACGGCAGCGGCATTCGACGCCATGATTTTGTGGGGAACACTCGGCATTATCTCCGCAAGAATCTTCCTGGCAAGGATTGATGCACACGCGGTTCAACCGATCGCACAGTTTATCCGGTGGACAATCCTCATTATACTGGCACACTGAACCTGCAGTGGTCACTAAAAATGATTCGAAGGAACTGTTATGGAGATTGTCACAAAATGGCTTTTTGAAAAACTAGTTTACCTGGTTGGCAAGCTACGAAACCGTTTCCGTGATAACCTTCGATACAGCTGCACTCAGAACCATGGTTCTTGTTGATGCAAATTGCATTCGGAGCGCACGGATTTTTTACATCACATGGCCGGCGGCACAAGTTTCCGACACAGGCTTCCATGAGAGGACATTCATCATTTGAGGTGCATTGAACTGTTCAAGGTGCAAGAAAAAAAGAAAACAGAAAAACGAGTGTGTTTTGAATAGTCGGTGCAGATTAAAACCTTATGTACAGTATTGCACGTGGATTTGCATTTATACATGATGGGAAATTTTTACATGATTTACATTTTTTTTTTTTCGATTAAGTGGTTGTGGCCAAAAGTGTGCAGAATGTTAAGATTTGATATTGCTCGTAGTGCAAAGTAATCTTAGATGAGTAAAATAGATGAGAAGCGTTAGTGATCCTTACTTGGTTCCAGTGGGGTGCACTTGATCGTTGGATTACCCTCGTGTCCCGGAGGACACGTGCAGATTGGTCGATGCATTTTTGCATGGCAGGTCGCCGTCGGTGCACAGACTCCGTCGAACAGACAGGGATTCTCGCACACCTCCATATAGCATACCTCCGTTTCAATACAGTCGGCATCAGATTGGCAGGGTTCGGGTATTTTGGGTGTGCCAGGTGGTTCTGTCATATTGAGTTGTTAATTGGGCGCGGATGTTTGGTGGTTGGAGGATTAGAGTGTATTAGAACAATCATCGAATGTATTTGTATAGCAGTTATCAGTGCATGGATTATTCTCCTTAAATGGCAGCCTAGAAGCTTAGTTGATTAACCAAACTGCCATTTAAGTGCTGTCAGTTTTGTTCTTACTTAAAGTTCAGTATTTTTTTTAAATTTCGTTACGCCTTTATTCAATTCTATGAAATGTGTGGTTGGAACAAATTCTGGCCATCAAGTATGAACAAAACAAACCGAGTTGAATGTATATATTTCAGTTTTCGGTGTTGGAAAGTTAAGGCGAACATTTCAATAGATTTTATCTGTACTTCTCGATTCGCTTCATCGACTTCATCACCATGGACGAATCCAAGGAAAGTCAACGAAGAGAACCATACATATCTGATAGAAACATTAGAAATGTTCATTTATAATAGATTAAAATAGATGTAGGTTATAGCAAAAGTTAGAGGTTTATTTTTAGAATAGGTTAGATGGCTTAAAGCTAGCTAGCTAGAAAACAAACTTTACAGTTGAAGGTCCAAGACATGAGCACTCAGAGAGAAACAAACTTCAAACTCAGTAGCAGGAAACGCAGTGTATCAAACAGTGTGGAAGTGCACAGAAAAGTGTGAGAGATATAGAGTTGAGAAGGAGACGAAGAATCGTGGCAGGCAGCTGATTATACCTTTTGCGCAGGGTGTATTGGGAGGTAAGTTGTCTGTACATTTGGGAATACAGTGTGATTGTTTGCATATTTCGGATATCTCGCATTCGGGAGAGTTTTCACAAGTTTTCGGTGGTTTATATGTTGAGGTCGCAGTATCTCTAAAGACCGTTGATTGTAACTCCTCCACGGGAGTCGATATTGCGTTTGAAATGGGAGAATCAGTTGAAATGTCTTCGAACACTTGAGTTGTAATGGGGATTGTTGATGAACCTAAACCTGTCGTGGAGGGGATTGATGTAAGGTCAGAATTGGACTCGGTAGGAGTTAAACCCGTAGTAGATGACGCTGTGTTTCCAGATGTTGTCGCTTCTAACGTGGATGTTTCGAATGACGTGAAATCAACGCTATAATCGCTTGTTAAATGTTCCTGTTCGTTCTTGGAAGTAGAAGATTGCTCGATTTCTTCGGTAGTTACACTATCTGTAGTTTGTGATGCCGTTATATCTATTGGAGTGTGATCTTCTAAAACCGTAGGCTTCGGTGACTTACTATCTTCAGTCCACGGTGACGGAAGAATAGTGCTGACGTATGGCTTTTCGGAAGCACGTTCGGTGGTACTGGAAGATGTTGCTTCTCTATCCATTGCAACCGGAGTTTTAGTAGACGACATAACATTTGTAAGCGTTGAGCTTGTTAACAGATTTTCACCGTCGATCGAAAATGAGGCCATTGTGGAGGTAATCAATTCATTAAGCGAATGATTTGTTACGTCAGGATATTCCGATGATATGTATCCAGTGCTTTTTTCGGACTCCGTGTTCGTCTCTGGCAATCCAGTAAACGATGATGTTTTAATTTCTTCATCTAATACCGTTTGTGCTTCATCATCCAATTTATCCGTTGAAGAGTCTTGTGTGGTAGGCGGCATAGTCGTGAAGCCTTTTACATGCGTTTCATTGCTTGAAAATGTAGATGTAGAAGCATCACTAGTAGTTTGATTTTCTGTAACCATTGTTATCCCTGAAGATGTTGTAGAAGTCGGTTCTGTGCCAGCAAACTTCTTTGTGGTAGTTTGTCCAAAAACTTGATCAGCTGTAGTAGAAACCGGCTCTGTCGTACTGTGCCTCTCGGTTGTTCGATCCGATCCCATTGTTTGTGAAAATGATCCAATTTCCGTTTGCGATGTATAGTTTTCGGTGTCTACCCCTGCGATTGCTTCAGGTGTACTGGGTCCCGACTGTTTTGTTGTGTCAATATCAGGAGCTGTATGATCGAAGAATTCGCTGTCAATCATTGTAGTTTTGGATGATTCATCGGAATGAACCGTCGTATCGTTCGATAACATATATCCATCTGTATAACCTACGGTAGACTGATCCTGCATTTGGAATGTGCTGCCTTTCTGGGCATTGTCCTCTGTCGACCTTGATATCGTTGTGTTGGCTGTTGGCGTTGTATAATCGATAGAACCAGGATATATAGTATTTGTTCTCTCTGGCACTTTCTCTATTGGAGTTACTGTTGTACTGTATGCATCCAGCGGTATTTCATCATCGACTTTGATAGGTGAAAATGTTGATGTTGCCTGTTTATCATCTATTGTAGACTGTATTGTTGTGCCGCTTTCGTTTGGCATGGACGTTCTTTCGTGTTTTCCGTGTGTTACATCGTCTTCTTGATCTCTTAGAGCAGAACTATCTGTAGTGAAAGTTGGTTTGGTCGATTCATCGAATCCTCCAGTATATGATAGAGTAGTTTTCTCCTGGATTCCCGTTGAAGTACTTTCCTGGCCATAGGTTGTAGTTGATGTGCTGCCAATATCTGTATTATATGCCTCGGTAGTCCTATCTACTCCACTAAATGTTGAGGTGTCAAATAGATCTTTTAACGTAAGTTTTGTTGTTATGTCTGTTTGATTCTTTGTGTCATCTGTCACTTCAGTATATCCATAGCTTGCATTTTCCGTAACTCTATATGTTGCTGTGCTTGTTGGATATTCTGAAGTGTTCTTGAATGTCGTTGTATCAGTTGTACCTTCTAAATCTTTTTCGTCGAACTTTGATTTAGCAGAGTCCGTCACCTGCGTTCTAAGATCGATAATATCAGTATATCCTTGGGTTGTTATTTCTTGGATTACAGACGTGTGCGTGCCTTCTTGAACCTTCGGAGTGGGATTTGATGACACAGTGTGCTCCATTTCCCATGGCGATATGTCTTCTGGATCTTTTACTGTGAACTTCAATGTCGTAGTGTCCGTTGTTGCTTCAGTAGCATCAGTATATGCTAAGGTTGTTCTCTCTTGCGTTCCATATGGTGAAGTACTTTCTTGACCCATTGTTGCTTCAGTAGCTTCAGTGTACGCTAAGGTTGTTCTCTCTTGCATTCCAGATGGCGAAGCACTTTCTTGACCCATTTTTTCGAAACCGAGTGTCGAAGTATCTACGGACAGTTTTATATTCTCAGTAGTTGTTTCCTGAATTTCTGAGGTTGAAAATATTTCCCTGGATTTCAATGTAGTCATCAAAGTCGTAGTATCTGTAGACTGTCTGATTTCATCGATCTCCTCTGTATAAGATAAGGTAGTTTGGCCGAGCATTGTTGAGGTGGATGAATCGCCAGATATTTTCATCGTGGAGGACTTTAATGTTGTGTCCGAGCGTTTTGTTGCTTCACTGGTGACGTCGGTATATGTCGGGGTTGTTCCTTCTTGTTCTTCAGATGTTTTAGTATCTTCTCGATCGAGCAACGAAGTATAAGTAGAATGTGTTATTCCGTCGGTGACTTCAGTATATGCTACGGTTGTTTGCTCTTGTAGTCCTGGTGTAGAAGTTCGTTCAAGATCTTTCGATGTGTACACAAGCTGTGTTGTTCTTTTGTCTTTTGTATCTGTAACCGTGGATGTCAATGTTATATCCTCAGATATTGATGTCGTTTTACCTGTCACGTCACCATATTCTATGGTTGTACCTTGATTGTTCACAGGTTCTGAAGTCTCTTCTTGATTTGTGACTGTGGAGTAAGCAGGCTTCATCGTTTCAGCGGTATATTCTGTTGTAGAATATTCGACAACAGCAGGTGTTGTTTGGCCAATAGTTGACATGTCCTCACTCAGAGTTTTCGTGGTCTTAGTGACTTCCGAACGCGTGCTTTCAGTTGTAGACTTGTATTCAGATGTATCTGGAGTATGAGTTATGAAGTCTTTTGACGATGAGGTTGGATACTCTTTAGTAGCTGATGCTGTGGGAATGGTTGTGTATTGATTCGAATATGTGGTATCCGTGTTGAATTCAGTATGGTATGAATCAGATTGCTCGGCAGTTTTTGGAGAAGAAATGTTAAGAGTTGATAAACCAGTTGTAGTTGCTTCCTCGTCTGACTGAGCAGGGCGCGTCGTTGAATCTGTACCATAGGTTGTGTTTTCAGTTTGCGATTTTATTGATGCCGTTCTATCATCTTCAGTTGATTTAACTGTAGCTCGATCTTCCTGATCGAACACTGCAGTGATCTCTAGTCCGTTCGTTGTAGTGTAATCAACACCAAAAGGCTTACTCATTTCAGTGAAAATCGTTGGTGTCTTGATTGTTGTAGACTCCGATTGAGCCGTACCGCTAGTTGCATAACTGCTTATAGTCAGTCCTTCGGAAGAAGTGTGATCTACGGCAGTAATGACAACCATGCTTTGCGGGTCAATCTTAGTACTGCTATCGCTGGTGTCTGGTTCTGTAGTGTGACCAACATGGGTTACAAGCAAAGTTGTTGCATCAAACTCAGCACTTGGAGTACTACTAAAGTTGCTTGATAAGCCACTAAGTGTCGTCTGAGAGTCTGTTACAATGCTTCTGGCCGTAGTTGCATCAGTATCTAGATCTTGTTGAGCTGCATGTGTTGTGTTATCAAAAACTTTAGTCTCAGTTTCTATCGATTCTGACACAGCCGTAATTTCATAAGGCCATTTAGTTGTGTATTTATCTACTCTTGTTGTCTGTTCAGTTGTTCCCGTAGATGTAATTTCACTGCCTATTGTATACACGTCTTGATCAGCCAAACCTTCTTTAACAGTTGTCAAACTCGCTACTTTAGTAGAATCAAATACGGTGGTAAATTCTGTCACAGTTGATATTGGTTCCTGAGGCGATTGCTGATCCGTTTTTATCTTTTCTGTTGAAGACCTACCATCAGTAACTGTAGTTGTTTCGAAACTTGTAGAACCTCCCGACCGTAGTTGACGAATCAGCGTGCTTTTCAGATGCTAATTCGCTTTCTACAGTTGTTTCTAAATTGTATGCAACAGTTGTTGTGAAGGCATCGGCTCCCGGCTCAGTCGTTGGATTCTGAGTAACGAATGCTTTGCCTACGGTTGTTATATCTTGATTGGATAGTTCTTCGGTTGTTGTTTTAACCATTGCTTCGTGAACTGCGTCCGTTGAGTCCGAAGTTTTTGATGTGTAATCAGCAATCGCTGTCACTTCAGTTTGACTCGTTGTAGAAGGTCCTTCGTAGGGAACGGCGTCAGTAGTTGTCCTTATACCGGTTAACGATTGAGTAGCAGTGTCGTGATCTGTTCCAAACACGGTTGTTTCAGGAATGGTTGTTCTTTCCTGATCACTTTGATCCTTAACTGTTGGGATGATCCTAGTTGTGCTCTCGGAAGCAGCTGTTGTTACTGTCGCTGCGTCTGTCCTGGGTGAAGATGTTATAGCCTTTGAATCTTCAATTGTACTTAAAGTAAAATTTGTTGCACCATCCGATTGTACAGTAGATCCAGCTTCTATAGTTGGTACCGATTCCGAAGTCGTTGTTTCAGTAAATGCATTGGTGGTTACTTTTTCATCAGTTGAGTTGTCCATTATGTCTGTGGTAGCTGACCAAATGTCGGATATGTCCACAGAATTGCTTGTAAATGTTGTATCCTGGTAAGTTGTTTTGATCGTCGACGTTATGTGCGTCTTAGAAGTCTTCTCACGTTCCATTGACGTGCCAGTTGTTGTATCAAAACTGAATGGAGCAGTTGTTGTCGTTGTTGGTCTTGTTGTATCCGATAATGTAGTGGTTTCAGAGTTTGGCATAACCGAAGCTGAGTAACCGGTAGTTGTCAGATGATCTGTTGATGCTAAGCTTGGATGGTAAGTTGTTGGGTTTGTATTCAGAACACTGCTGCTAGTAGTCGTGTCAAACGTAGACGGCTCATTACCAGCCGTATATACCAGCTCAGTGTTATCAGGGTATATATCAGCAGAACTTCCTGTAGTTGCCGGACTCTTGGTTGGTAATAATCTATTTGTGGTAGTTTCGTCAAAGAGGTCTAGTGTGATTGCCTCAGAGGACATAGAGTGAGTAGTACTTGACGAGAAACTAGTAGTCATTATTTTCATAGCTACGGAAGCTGTCGTAAGTTCAATGTCTTTTGCCGATTCCTCAGTACTACTGTACGTAAAATACGACGTATCTGTTCGCTCAGAATATATATTTGGAGTTTGCGAAATCTTAGTCGTTGATGTTTGCTCAACTGGTTCTTCGCTAGTAGCTGTTGTCGTATCGGACCCACTATGAACTGCAGTTGTAGCATCGGAAACGAGGTCAAAACCTTTCTCCGTTGCCGCAGGTTGTGTCGTGAGTTCTGGTGCTAAAATATCCCACGAAATTGAAACTGTGGAACCTATAACAGGGGAAACGGTCAAAGTGGTCTCTCCAGCCACTTCAACCGTAGATACATTCGAGGACAAATCGGGTGTGCTCTTGGGCGAAGACATTTCATACTGGCGAGTTGTTGCTGTTGATGGTGTTGTTGTTATTGGCAGTTTGGTTACGAAATTAGTTGTTATTGGCTCGCTTGTGTGTGGTGTATAATCTGTGTGTGTGCTATGTACATCTGGTACCGCGGTCGTGGTATTATTAGCTAAATATAGGTTAGGTGTTGTTGTTGGTGTGTCTTTGTTAAGAAAAATAAAACAAAATAAAACTCGTTAATCAAAATCGCCGCTAAAGTATGGTGTGGTAAAAATATATACGGTTGGTGTTTTACACAGCAGTGAATGTTGCGTGTTGTGATATGTGTATGTGTGTGTGTGGGTGTTTGTGCGGAGTGAGTGTGTTGCGTTTGTGTACGCGGTTCACGTAGTGATATTTTACAGAGGGTGATTGAGGTGAAAGGGTGACTAAATAATTTGATCCCTCGAAAATTCTAGTGAGTTTGCAAAAGCGATTTATACTCTAGTGATGAACGGTCAGTCTAGTCAGTCACTTACGTTCGAATTCTACCGTCTTCCGGCGTGTGTCCAAAAATGCAAGCTTTAGCGAGATGAGCTATTTGGATAGGAACATAAGCTAAGCCAAACGTTACAGAAGGAGAGTGGTAATGGTAATTATGAAGCTAGAGCTGTATGGGAAATGAGAAATGGCTTTGGTTGTAAGCTGGAAGTTTTAAAAATTAGACAAGCGTAGACCATCCTTAGCAGGACATACATATGCATAGTAGTATGTTGATTAGATTTATAGGTTAATAGGCACTGATTTATGAGGTATGCTCGGATGAAATTATTATTTCATGGTGGTAGCAGCGGCAGTGTTGGCAGCAGCAGCAGCAGCAGCAATTTGAGCATGCGTACCATGGCAATCGGGGTTGTTGGGACTTACCTTTGACGCAGGCACCGGTCAGTGGGTTGCATGGAATACCGGGTGGGCAGTGCTCGCAGCCAGTGACTACGACGTTCGAGTCCCGTGAGATGCAGTTGCAGCCATCGCATACCATACCGGCTGCGCAATCACTTGCTCGTTGACATTGGCAAACTGTAGGGAAAAATTATAAATGGTATACATGAGTTAAACAGGTTCCTGGAATTCGTGGAGATTACAAGTTTTTCTTTTATAAAGATCTATGCAAACAATGTGAAACAATCGGAAGAGACTCAGGTAACGAAAATGAACTCTCAATTTCTTGTGAAATACCCGCATTCTGACCGACTTAGTGAGGGTACACAAGTTCGACATTGTGGCGTTGCAGGTGGTTTGCTGGAAAGTTTTGACGACAGCACATGGGTACAGCTTTTATCTTGATGGGTGAAATGCAGAAGCGCGTGATTGGGTTAATTTGACTTGAGATTCAAAGGCCGTTTCATCAGCATTACCCTCATCAGCCCTCACCTAGGAAGTTACGATGACGATAAGGACGCATATTACGGCCGGTTGGAACGAGACACGGCATTAGCCCAAACCTCGACGTCAATATTGTTATCGGAGATCTCAATGCTCAGGTTATCTAGACGGAGGAATTTAGATCGGTAATAGGAAAGTGCACACCCGCGACCAGACTCATCGAATTCGCTGCCTCCAACTATATAGATGATTTTCAGTTCAGCCTTCCGCATAGGTACAACTGAGGATCACCACAATAGACAGAATAACCTATGGGCTACGTGGTCGATGGAAGAAAATTCTTGGATATTAACGATGTCTGGACCTATAGTGGCGCAAACATCGATTCAAACCAATATCTTGTAATAGTCAAAGTGCGTTAAAGACTTTTCCCTTGTAAACAACATTGATACCGACGCCCGCTATGTTACAATTTACTAAGACTGACGCCAGCCGAAACCACAAATAAGGACGAGCTAAAGTACAAAAGTACGGTCACAAATGAGTACCTAGAAACAGCTTTTCCCCGAAAGGAGGAAAACTGTTCTAAGCTCCTCTTGAGGACTGCTGAAATAGTGTTAAAGCAGCAATCAACATCGCGGCAGAAATTTGCCAAAGGACTTGTGGAAAGAAATTGTTGGAACGTATGAATCGCCAAAGGAATGCAGCGCTGGCAATGATGGTGCAGCAAGAAACTCCTTAGTATATAGAGCGCTACAAACAGAAACGAAGTTGATGTCTTCGCTTCTGTTTGCACTCATCTTTTCCGGGAAACAGAGTGTAAAAATTAGACAGAATGATTAGTTTAACTTTTTAGCGTGTGGGTAAAAATTGAAGAAATAAAAGTGTAATGTTTACAATTTGAAAAAAAAAAAAATCATCACAATCTGTCAAGTGGTTGGATATCGAGATGGCATCGGAACAAGAGCAGATCCGCCTTAGATCGAAAAATACCTGGAATTCCAGCATTCGACAGTGTTCCAGGTGGTGAAGTCATTTATGACTCAGTCGCTGGGCAAGCACAACAGAAACCCGAAGACAGCTGATCCGGTGAAGGCAAGCAAGGTCTTGAATCTGTTCAAGCGTCGACCGAAACATTCGATCCGCAATGTGCCGAAGAAGGCGGATGTTTCCATCTGGTTTGTGAAAAAAAAAAACGACAAAACGTGACGGCCTCCGCGTCAACAAGGTCAGGAAGGCACCAAACCGGAACGACCAACAAAACACGGTAGCCAAAGCTCACGCCGAGAAGCTGTACCGAGAATGGCTGACGAAACCGAGGTGCATCGTGATGGACGACAAGACCTACATCAATGCGGACAGACAGCAATTGCCGGGCCCGTTCCTGAGAGGTAAGAAAGAAGAAGGTGGAAAAATTCGCCAAACAGGTCTTGGTTTGGCAGGCCATCGGTGGGTATGGAGAGATTAGCCAGCCTTTCATTACGACGGGTACAATGAATGGGCAAATCTTCTGAGACGAGTGACTCCAGTTGCGCCAGGTGTACCAAAAGACTCAACCCACAGTACTTGCCGAAACTTTGTCCGATTGAGATGTTTTGGGCCATCATGAAGGCCAAACTTCGTAAAACACCTAAAGTATTCGAAAATGAGCTGTCTCTGAAGAAACAGTGGGTAACAGTTTCAAAACAATTCGGCCTCACTGTTGCCCAAAACTTTATGAGTGGTGACAAGGGCATAGTGTGGACATTCGATCATGGAAAGGAGATCCAATAAACCAACGAAGTAGAAGTGATGCAAAGGCACCCGGATAGCTAGATCGGTACGGCAACTTCCACGTATGAAATTAACGATGCTGTCCAACAGCTTAAAAGTAACAAGTCACTAATAAAAAAGGACCCGAATAAGTTGGTGATTTGACTGCACCACCTGATAGACAGGGTCTGGGATATTTAACAGCTATTGAAGGAGTGGGGATAAGTGGCAGTTTTATGCCCAATGTACAAAAAAGTGACAAACTGGAATTTGAGAACTACTGAGCGATCACTATTCTCGATATGGCCTACACATTGCTTTCTCATATAATCTCGTGTCGTCTAGCATGTAGATTCATAGGAATTTATCAAGCCGGTTTTGAGGACGGGCGATCGACAACAGACATAATCTTCATGTTGCGGCAGATTCTTCATATATGCCGTGAATTCTTACGCATCATCTATACAACTGCCAAACATCGCTGTGCGGACCCGACTTGCTAATCGAAGGTGGAATGAAGTCAATCCACGCACTATATGGGACGTTAAACGACAGGTGAATGCAGGAAATCCCGAGGTTATTGTGCGGCCCATTGTGCAGGAATTACTAGCAACCAGGTTCAATCGTGGCACAGTAGTCTACACTGACGGTTCTAAGTGTAACAATAATGTAGGAGCAGGTGTGTTCAGCGGAAACCTAGGAAAATCAATAGGCCTTCCATCATATTGTAGCCTTTTCTAGGCAGAGGCCTTTGCGATCGAATCGGCCCTTAGTATAGGTACAGTTGACGAATTGATCGTATTGTCTGACTCGGCCAGTTGCCTTTCGGCCATCGAGACAGGCAAATCACATCCCTGGATGCTGGATCAGCAAATAGAGAACCTACTACGAAACCTTCCAATACACCTTTGCTGGATTCCTGGTCACGCCGGCATCCCTAGAAAAGATGCCACTAAAGCAATGAATCAAGCTATCTGTCAGCAGTAGGAGGAACGTTGGGTGCAAATGAGAGACGTGAAACTGAGGGAGGTGATGACTGAGACAAGAAAATGGTTCGATCAAAAAATTTCTTATGACCAGCGAGTACTCACGATAGAAAAGAAACAAAGCAGATTAGCGATAGAAAAGAAACGAAAGAAGTGAACCGGAAGAACAGAATCGGAAGAAGAGAAGTGGAAGAAGACAAGGGCAAGAAGAGAAGGGGTAGAATAGAAGCGGAAAAAGAGAAGTGGAAGAAGAGAAACAGAAAAAAGCGGAAGATAAGTAGAGGAAGAAGAGGATCGAAGGAAGAGATGCGGAAAAATAGAAGTGGAAGAAAGAAATGTAAAAGAAGAAGCGGAAGAAGAGAAGTGAAAGGCGATAAATGGAGAAGTCGAAGCAAAAGAAGAAATGCGGAAGAAGAGAAGTGGAAGAATAGATGCGTAAGCAAAGATGCAGAAAAGAGAAGTTGAAGAGAGAAAAAAATGCAAACGAAGAAATGTGTAGAGATTGAGAATTAGTGAAGCAAAACTTTACCGACACGAATGCACCCGGGTGTAATGTGTCGTAAATAAAAAAAAATCATCTATTCCCCAATATTAAGTATGCATTCGATACTATAAATGCTATGAAAATTATGGACGGGAATGATTTTCTTGGAAAACAGATAAGACTGATCAAGGCTACAATGGATGGTGTACAGAGCTGTGTGAAGATAACGAGTGCGTTATCGAGCTTGTTTGAAACACGCAAAGGACTTCTCAAGGTCATGGCCTTTCATGCCTCTCTCCTGTATAATATGCATTAGATGGTGTTATAAAACGTGCGGGGTGCGTTTATCAATAACTCCATCCAGTTCATCTGCTTTGCTGACGATGTAGAAATTACCGTAGAAACGTTCCGCTGATCAATACATCCAAGCGAAAGTGATGTGATTAGAGAAGAATACGTCGAAGACTAAGACTCGCATAGACCGAACTGTGATAAACGACGGAGATGAGTTTGGAAACGTATATGAATTTGTGTGCCTTGAACCATTGGTGACGTCAAATAACAACTGCAGCAGAACCGTAGACGCCAGAAGTCATGCTTACTATGGATTCCACAAGACTTGTAATAACTGTTAAACTTACGCTTGTACTAAACACAAGACACTGTTAAGACCGGTAGTTCTCTAGGGGCATGTGACATGGACAAAGGTCTAGAAGGATTTGCGAGCACTTGTAGTTTTCGAACTACGTGTGCGTGCAACCATCTTTGGTGGAGTTTCTGGAATGGATCTCGTGCCAGCGCAACTCTATGGCGAACACAGTATCCTGAAAGCTTTAAAACTGGAAGGGTAGAATGGGTCGGACATTCTCTAAGAATGCCGGACTACAATCCAATACAATCGGCCTGAAAAAGACGAAGAGGCGCGCAGTGAGATAGATTGTTAGGCCAAGTGGAGCAAGATGTTGGAAGTGTGAGACACTCGAGGAACTGGAGATAAATCGCCCTCAACCAAGTTTTCTTTTGCAAAACATTGTGAGGCCGGTATGGTCCTTATGAACCGTTAGACCAGCATACACAAGTAAATAATCAATTGGATTTATTTTTCATCACCACCTTGCGAAATAAGTTCATCCATAAACCATTAATTCCGAGTTTCGGATGCTTAAAATTCTTGGGATTTTCAATAAACATTCCCATTGCGTGTGCAAAAATATGATCGTGTGCAAAAATATCAATAAGCATTCCCATTCAGTGTGCAATAAAGTAGTTGACCTGATATTGTAAGGCAAGGTAAAACTTGATAAACGTTGCACTAGGAAAAATGATGCGAGCGAGACCATGAATTGAGAACATCAACTGAGAGTGATACTGAGATTTAAAACATACCCCAGAGATCGTTAAAAAAAGGCCCTAAAAATACGGAACTGTATTGGGGTAACCATAGAATTTACAGTCATCTATGCCCAGGGAGGTCAACTCGGACTGTTTTTATGACCAAGCTCGAAATCGAGCCCACTGCTTCTCGCTGTACAATATTGTGCACTAACCAACCGGACTACCTGGGATCTCACTGACGCTGTGCTAAGTTATAGAAACATTATAGAGAATTTCAATGGAGATCCTGCAGATATGGATTCTAACATGGGTACCCCAAATCGGTCGTTAATGTTTCTAATTATCCTGAAATTTTGGGAAGGTGTTTGTAGTGCTGAAGATGTAATCGTGGAAGCATATCAGAAACAATTTTCAAGGGCGTTTGGGATCATTGCTACAGTAACTAAAGAACGCAGCCGATAATATAGGGAGAAACCCGGCTGTATGCGGGCAATCCTCGTAGAGCTTCGGATTACTTCGGAAAACAACGCTAAGTTATATCACCCCTAAAGCTTGGACCAGTACCAATTGGAGATACGCTCAGCAACCAAAGTAGTTAGAGCAAGTAGAGCAAGGTGGTGAACACTCCAAAAACTCTACCCAACCAGTCACGAATCGAGTCTATATCTAGTCCTACCCGCCCAAATACTCACGTTTGATGCAGACTGCTTCGTGGTTTTGGACTTCGCAGTCCTGTCCAGCCTCGCACGGATTACCAGCATGACATGGATTGATGCAAGCGCCGTTGATGCAGGACCGTTCTGCTGGGCATTCGTCGCTGTTTTTACAACCAATTTCTGCAAAATGTACAACACGATATTAGTACGGTTCATGCATAGAATCCCCTACTGTTTGGTCTCAACCATTCAAGGCAAATATGTATATGTTACTGGATATCGTGTGTGGACGATATATACTGAGTTGGGGAGTTGATAATGAAAACTACTGGAAAAATTGATGGGTTCTATTCCTACGTTTTCCGCTACGGTTCTAGACTACGCATGACCATGACTACAGGTATGTTTGTGGAATCTACGCAAGCAATTCGAAAGCAAAGCACATCGGCTACATAAAGCTACATCTATACGTACATCTGTACAAAGCAGAAGCAACAGTGTATTTTTTTGTGTGTTAGTGTACAGTGGATACAGTGAAACAATAACCCAACCACCAAATAGTGTACGTTGATTATTTACATCTACAATTGTAGAATACACCAAGAGATCGTTTTTTTTAATCATTCCGCACGGCATGCACTCTATTTTCGACACTAGATACAATCCCGATCGTGCATAGTTGACCACTTTACAACCGTAACTTTAGATAAACAGAAGGACTACTGAAAAAAAGAAGACAGAATTTTCCGAAATGATCGATTTCATCACCGTTTGTAAACAGAAGAAAAGACAGAGATATTGGGATGCTGCTAGCAGAGTACAAGAATGAACTTTGAGAGATATCTGCTATGTGGGTGTCGGTTTTTTTTTTTTGATAATTCATGCGGCTGCAGTTGTCTGGTCTGCAGTACAATGAGGCGCATTAGCGGTGCATTAATGCACTTGTGGTGCCACATTGTTAGAGAAATGATTCAGGATCTAACAGAGAGTGTTGCAGGTATATGCCATTCAGGGTTTCTCTATGATTTTACCCGGTGGGAAACCCGATCATGAAGCCTCGGATCTGGAAAATCGCTGCTACAGGTACCGATAGGCAAATATGATCAGACAGAGGCGAGAATAAAAGATGCACTACGATAGAACACTTCCCGGCTGGCAAGATGAACCCCGTGGATCGAGATTGGATGATGCATTCCAATATAGAGAGGCCATGAATGAATTCCGATGCGGCGGATTCAGGTACTGGTTGAATGAACACCGCATGAACCCTGATTATCCGGAAAGGAAAATGTATTTGGAGGGTGGCCTGCAGCAGCGTTTTGGATACAGGAGGTCAAGATCGGTTCAACGGGCAATCGACTAGGAGAGATTCAGTGAATATATTACCTGATTCTTCTATACAATTGGCTGAATTAACGGGATCAGCTTTATTGCAAAGGCACTTAGGTTGATGGTTCACAGTAAGGCAGGGGACGTTGAGAGGACAAGGATTGATGGATCTGCAGGGATCGATGCAAACATTGTCGATACAGGTTTCGTTCTGCAAGCAGTAACCATCTGCTAAGCACACTTGCTGTGGAGCAAGTGGCGCCATCGTCGTTGCAGAATCATAAAAGTACGTGACCACCTTTTCAATCGTTATTGAATCCTGAATTGGTATCGCAGTTGTAGTGGGGCTTTCATCAGTGGTCGTGACCTTCGTGGTGAAACTATCATCTGTACTCATGGTTGAAGCGGTCGACGGTTCGGTACTTTCAGTAACCCTACCACCTCTGGTTTCTGTAGTTGATTCTGGTGCTCTTGGCGTGCTGGAGGTACTTATTGGAGACTCATGGTCATCTCCATCGCTTTCTTCACTACCATAATCGTATTCGTCATCTTTGTCATCGTAAGCATTTGTCGTCAGAGGAATGCTCCGATCATCCTCCGGCTCCGTCGTAGCAAGTGAGGATTCTGTGGTTGTCACCATGTCCACGTCGTAGATAACGGTTTCGGTTTCCTTCCGATCTTTAACTGGTTTGACCGTGGCTTCCTCACGGTACATGTATTCGTTGTACCGCTGCGTGGTACTGCGATTCATCAATACATCTGAAAGTGTGGTTGGTTGGGAGAGTATCGTCGGTGAACCATTCGTTTCGAGCTCGGTCGTTTTACGGTCTTGTTTGATCAGGGTTCCTGGAATTTTCGCGGTTGTTGTTGTATCAACCAATGTTGCGGATTCTGTTTCGGTTGTGGTGGATGAAGAGTTGCTCATTTGGGTGGGGAATGTATTAGGTGTTGTGGACATGTCTGAATCTGTCATTCTGCTATTTGCACTTGCAGTTGTTTCAATTGCATTTTCAGTGGAAGATGAAAAGTCTTCAATGCTGTTTGGTTCTGTTAAAATTGTCGTTATCTGTTCGGTTGTCGTTGCGATCGGCGACGTATCATATTGATCTTGTTCAATACTGGGATCAGTCGTAGTCATTGCTAGTTTTGAGTTATCGACAGTCGTAGTGTCTATGAATGTAGGATCGCTGCTAATGTCCACATTTGCAAGCTTAGTACTGAAGTATAGGAACTTTTCCGTAGTTACTATGAGAGTTTTTCTGTCAGTTGACGTAATTAAATTATCTTCGGAAGAACTCTTAGTCGTGGAGGAATCTCTACTTGGGAGATCAGTAATCTTTTCAGGCTGAATAGTTGTAGTTCGTGGTATATCTGTGATTTCTGTTGACTTGTTAGCATTCAAGTTTACTAGGGTAGTTGTAGAAATTGTTTCTGTAGTAAAATCTAACGTAGTGCCAGAGGTTGTTTTTCTATCTGTTGACGTTAACAAATTATCTCCAGTCATAATTGACCCTTTTTCTAGAGTCTCAGTAGTCAATGGAGGTAAAGTTGTTCTATCACTATATACTTCAGACTGAAGAGTCGTGATTACTGGCTTGTATGTTATCAAGTCCTTATCGAAAGTAGTTTCTATGTTAGTTTGAGTGGTAGGTGTCATTGTTTCCGTCTGCAGTTTTGTAGACGTTAGCAAAACATATCCACTGGTGGTTACGGCTCCGATTGGTATCTCAGCAGTGGAGCTTGAAATATCATCTACGTAAATCGATTCTGATTTGGTTGTAGGCGTTGATTCAGTATTTGAATCTTTAAAATTCTCCGTAATAATTGCTGCTGTAGAAGTCAATGAACCATCGTCATCTGTGTTTGCCGTTTGGGCTGGAGTATCAGTTGTGGTAGTTGGAATGCTAGTATCCTTTCCAGGCAAGTCAACCATAGTGGTGCTGGTAGTTATTGATTCAGAAGTTAAATCATGAAGAATCTCTGAACTTTCCGTTGGTGTCATTCTTTCTGAAGATGTAGTCAAATTATCGGTGGCTGTAGTTTCAGGTGTGGTACTTGAAGTACTAATATTTTTGCTGGATAAGTCAAATACTGTTGTGCTAGTAACTATCGATTCAATAGTAAAATCATGATGTATACCCGAAGATATCGTCTGATTATCGGTGGCAGATGTCAGAGCAGTTAACGGTGGTGGGGTTGATTTTTCGGTAATCGAAAAAATTGCATCTGTTTGGTCAATATCCATATCTGGTTCAACAGTGCTGAACACATCGGATCGATCGATGCCGTCAGTGCCGCCGCCTTCGTAGAATTCAGTTGTGGTACCTGTATTTATAGGTTTGTCATCGTCGGTGGAGGGAATCGTGGCCGGGGATATGGAAACACACTTCCGGTTGGGATTGCCGGTGTGTGACGGGGGACAGGTGCAAGTGGGAACGTGTGCTTTCACGGTGCATAAAGCCAATTGACCACAACCTGACCTACAAGGATCGAGACAACGGCCCGCTAAACACTGTAACTGTTCGCCGCAATCGGAGTGTTTCGAACAAATGGGCGCCACCTTCTGTACTTGTTCTTCTTCTTCTTGTGCTTCTGTAGCTGTGGAGGGTAAGTGGTAATTTGGTGTTGTAGGTTAAAACATAAATATATCAATGTAGAAAACAAATATGCATTATTATTAGAGCTAGGGTTCAGTCACATTTATGTACAAATAAAGAAGTCAATAGAAAAAAAAAGATATGAGGCACATCATTGATGCAAGTTACTATTATTTACACGTAGTAAGTCTCACAGTAGATAGCAGTAGTTGTGTGGTAGTAACGGTATATATATAAATAGTAGTGTGAAAGTACAGTGACATGATAGGTTCTGAAGTTCAGAGAGTTAGCAGTACTGAAAAGTGTAGTGAAAGTAGTGTAAGTGTAGATGAGTGATAGTGTTTTAGGGATAGTGACAAGGGATGTTGTAAACATAGCAGTTTGTAGACAACATCCGCAGCAGGCGTTGCTTGTAAAAAGCATTTTAAGAGCCAATCGTGTGAGTGTTTAGCATAATTAAATGCTGGTTGGTTTAATAGGTTTTTTTTTGCTGAGCATGAGCGTGTGTGAATGTGGAGGCGTCGTTAAGGCGTTTGGATTTTCATAGTTCCAATTGGCTTTTTTTGGGATTCTTTATGGTCATAGTTTTTCTGATTTTGAACGTTCCGATCGTAGTTGTGTTGTAGTTTGACAGTTGAGCTCGAGACGAGTTGCCTCGGATCTCGGGAAAAAATAGAAACTAATGTACATAAAGTCGGCTAACAGTGGCGCTGTAGGGATGGCCTGTTACAATGTTCTTAGATTTGCTTTCGTTTAAAGAGAGTAACACGTAAGAAGGGAGCGTGATTGTAACACATACAGAGGTAGAGAGAAAGATCGTAGAAGAAGTATAGAAGAGATTCTGAAATGTTGAATTTTGGGAGTCTGGTCCTAATTTAATCTGAGAAACAGAGACAGAGATACTTGAGGAAGAGCTCTTCTATCATTGCGCTAGTCGCCGCTAATTTCTCTGTAGTTATGTTACCTTTCAAACATCCTTGATGGGCATCTTTCGCAAATCCAGGAGGGCAGAATTTACAAATCGGTTTATGGTCTTCGACAAAGCATGGTGTGTCGTCAGCACACTGTGTAGATTCGCAGGGATTGACACACTGGTAGTTACGACAGGCCAGATCAGCTGGACATCCGCTATCTCGGAGGCAAATCGAGAGCGATGGGCTACAATCCTTCATGCAGATGCACGATGGCTTATGATCCATGACGAGACATGCTTTATCTTCCGGGCAGGCTGGTCCTCTGGTAGCCGAAGGCATACAGGGATTCAAACACTTTCCATCGATACAGGCCATATTTGAGGCACATCCGTCATCACCGTGGCATTCGCGTTTCTCGGGCGCACAGATAAGCTCTCCATAGTCATTGACAATGAAGCCATGTTTGCAGACGCAAACTGGGCGATGCCGTCTTGAAACGCACTTCTTGTTCGGGTCACATATGAACGTGGTTGGAACGGTACAAGGATCGCTGCACTGCCCGCTGGCGTCACATCGTAAGGACGGGTCACAATCGTTATCCGTTTCGCAAGCTATCGAAACGATCTTGGGATCACTGGGCTTTGGTGTGCTGGCTTCCTGGCATTTGGGATCGGGTTTACACTCGACATTCGGTCTACCGATATAACAGTTGGGGCACGAACATCGTGGTCTATGGAGAACTGTTTGGCATAGCGCGTTATCCCCACAGGCTCCTCGCAACGAGCAAGGGTCTGAACACTTTCCTCCGATACAAGCTTTTTCATTGGGACATTGCATATCGTTTGCACAGGACTCGTCTAGATTTGTTCATGTGATGATAATAACAGGATTTTAAGAATAGTAACTTGGTGTGTGTATGTTTGGGTATGAGATGTGTGTATGTGAGTGCATAGGTGTGTGTGTGTGTGTATTGAGTCTGTTTGTGGATATGCCAAGTAACCAAGGGGCAAATGTACCAATATCTGTTGGTGTCACCGTCATCTACAGCTCTAGACGTCCTTTCGAGAAGAAAATGTTGATGAATTTAGAAGAAATTTAAGGGTGGGTGCATCATACAGCATAACTTGCATCACTATCAACTCTAGGCAAACAAAAAGTATGTACGAAAGAATGGTGCAGTTTCTAGAAAAAAATATATATATCATAGACATAAACCAAGAATTGGTCCATTTACCCCAAAAACTCCTGGACTGCTATCCAAAACAAACAATACATAAAAAAGGTTGAAAGAAATTATTTCAAAATAAACAAAAGGAAAAGAAAGACAGCTGTTCGTTTCGGACATCTATACCGACAGCATAGTCACAAACAAACAGACGTAGCTTTCGCGACAGTAAAAGTTCATTCAAAACACTACCGCTATCTGAGAACGTTAATCCAAACGTCAAAAAGCAATACGGGTGCTTACGCATGTCCCGACTAGCAAAATAGAGAGTTATAATAAACACAATCATCACATGCACGTTACGTCTGTTTGTTTATGATCTGGCTGGATTTGTCTGCGTTAAAAACAAATGGAACTGTGGAAGCGAGATCAGATATTGTTTTCGCGTTGTTTAAAAAAACAATTCTCACAATTAAGTACATCCAACACATGCGCTCTGCCCGGGAAAGACACAAGGTTGTCACAATAAAATGTGGCAACAGTGATTTTTTGCTTGTTTGCAATGTTCGTTTTCAAACAATCAAGATTTATCAATCGAATGTGTGTCATCTTTTGGTCGACTTTTTCTTCGTAAATGGAATCAAAGGAAGAAACTGAATACACTCGTTCATTTTTTGTTGTTGCTTCAAAAAGAAAAAAGATTGAAAAACAGTTTGGAAGGAAGAGAAGAAGGAAGAAGGAAGTCGTATGTACAAAAATAGGAAACTTAATCTTAGCCAATTTGCAAACGTATCTTTTTTCCATATCAAATACTGACAAACAGGAGTTAGGAGAAACTAATAAAATACAGAGAAAAAAAAACCCATTCAAAACAACCAAATCAATCATATTGTGTATTTGTGTGTACACAACCCGAGCCTAACACGTGCAAGCAATGAACTATGTGAGAAGTGTCCCGTCCACAGTTCCCAATCTGCCTGATCTTTTCCGAAGAGAAACAACTTTCGTTTGTTCTTTTGAAATAATTTCTTGTTAGCGTCAATAAAAACTAAAACTAGAATAAAAAATAATAATAAAAAACAAAACTCAATGAAACGCTTCAAATAACCACTAACAACTATGAGAGACAGACATAAAAAAAAACGATGTTTGTAGAGTAGTTGTTGTTGTTCTGTTTGTTTTGCTCCGTAAACAACAGGGACTGCGGTAGGATTTTTTTTTGTTGCAACCCTGGGAATGGAGAAATTCACGCGGGTAGGTCGAAACGTTAAGAAGGAGTAAGATTTTGCATGATTTGTTTGTTTGTTTGCATACAATCGAGAAATCAATACAAAGAGGGCGCAGATTGGGTAACCGCGATAATGACAGCGACATCTCTAGCCATCTAATTGGGAGAAGGTGTGTTTCACCGCCAGGAGGATCAAAATCGGTGAAGGATGAAAAGAGGGGATTATATGGTGCTGATTTTTTGTTTGTACAAGGTCTTAATTGCTAGAAGTATAAACTGCGATTTTGTATCTTTTTGGGGAAATAGCTTTGGTCTGTTGTCACAGTATTTGTTCTTATTCAAAACCAATTGGGGATGGTATGAGATCTATATGACTTAGAACTGATTATCGTTGGATTGTTTGCGGTTTGAATTGGAACAGGTGCAAAATGTGTATGAACATGCTGTATATATGTAACATTTGGTGGTGATTTCAGTGACAATTCAAGAACAATCCAGCGGTAATCAATTTAGCATGAGAGACAAATCAACTGATTGAATGGTGGCGACAGTCGTTTTGGCAAATTAGGTCGGATTCGATGTAAATGTGACTGTGGGAAGATGATTGATCTTTGGCATTAATCAAATTATTCAAACGAATCGTTAGACAAATATGGTCAATTAATCGTATCGTGCTTGGGAATTTAAGTTTGCTGATTGAATTCTTGATGAATATGATTTTGAATTATTATTATTGTTTTTCTGAGGGGTTGGCAATACTGGAGTGGTTATCTAACTGTGGATCAGTTGATGTTCAAATTGAAAACAAACTCTAAATAAAACAAAAAAGAATACTGAATCAGTACTACGGTGTTCAAGGGTCCACTCACCGTTACGGCATATGAACTGAGGGCCGTCTCGAACACATTCTCCCTCGGCACATCCGGTCGTTCGACAATCGGTTACAGTTCTTTCGTTCGTACCTACGTGAACACATAAAAACTCGGCGTTAACACCTTCTAAGATCACGATATTTCTAATACTTACATTCCGTGTAGGGATCACCTCCCGGGTACAATGGTGGACAGTAGCATTCGGGTTCATCGTACTGCGTCACACGACAAATGGCATTCGTTCCACATCGGAAATCACGACATTTGTTTGTTTGTTTACCTTCGCACAGGCAACCCTGTTTTGGATTACCCATGCATCCGGGTTGGCAGGTGCACTCGTATCCGTTGGCATCCTCTCGGCAGATCGTGTTTTCTCCGCATGGATTCTGTGCGCAGCTATCTTTTTGCACAGGTTGACATTCCTGACGAGCATTTCCGAAGAAACCAGGAGTGCATGAACACTGCGCTTGTCGGTTAACGACACGGCACTGAGCGTTGACACCGCATGCTCCATCTTCCAAGCACGGATTGGTACATTTTCCTACAACACATTTCTTATCCAATTCGCAATCTTCGTTCGTTTGACATTCGTATTGCACACAACCGTCTCGTGGATCTCCTTGAAATCCATCGGGACACAGGCAGAGTGCTTGATGGTCGGCTACCTGACAGATGGCATTTTTACCGCAAGCTTTACCTCCGGCACATGGATCCACACATTTCTTGTTAACACACGAACGCTCTGTGGGACAATCAGAACTACGCTGACAACCTGCCATACATGCTCCATTCTGACAGAGCTGTCCAGCTGGGCACGAACCAGGATTACACTTCGTTCGACATCTGCCCCGTGAACATGTTTGGCCACATGCACAGTCTTTAGCTTGTCGGCATTTGTCGGCACAGAATATTCCTTCTTCGTCACAGTAGCAGTAGGAGTTACACTTTTGCGGTGGAGGTGCACACGATACCAGCGGATTTCCAAGATATCCACTCGGGCAACTACACTGAACTCCATGGTTCACTACCGAACATTCAGAGCAAATGCCGCACTGTCCAAGCACCGTGCACGGATCAGTACATTGCTTATTGATGCAAGCCTGATTATTTGCACAGACATTATCCGTTCGGCAACCTGTCTGACAAATCCTGTTTTCGCAAATCAATCCATTCGTACATGACGCATCGCTATTGCACACCGTTCGACATGTACCTCGAATACAACGTTCATCTGCTAGGCAGTTTTGATCGTTTCTGCACGTTGGCATGCATGAATTGCCATAACAAGCCATTCCTTTCGGGCAGTCGTTTCTTGTCTGACATGTTCTCTGCTCTGCTCGACATCCCGTTAGGGGATCTCCAATTAAAGGCGCAGGGCAAGAACACTGCTTTCTATGATTAACCGCCGAGCACTGTGCATTCGTTCCGCAAGCAGTCGGTTCCAAGCAAGGATCGATACATTGCTGATTCACGCATGTCAACTGACTGGGGCATCCAGCATCAGATCTACATCCAACCATGCATGTCTGTCCCTGACAAACTTCGCCATTTCGACAATCGTCGTCGCGCCTACAGATAGGTTTGCACGTTCCTCGATCGCAGCGTTCATTATTCAGGCATCCCTGATCGTTGGCACATACCGGCCGGCACAAATTTTCTATACAGGATGTACCTTGCGCACAGTCTCTGTTTTCTGTACACTGCAGAGCCGGAGCTCGGACACATCCTATGTTTGCCGTTGGACTTGGGACCATACCGCTGATACACGAACAGCTCGCACGGTGGTTGACTACTGAGCAAGCTGCATTCGGTCCGCATGGGTTCTCCTGACATGGATCCTTGCACTGATTCCCTCGGCAGGTTTCGCTCGCACTACAGTCATCATCCGAATGACATCCGTAGATGCATCGTCCATTCAAGCAAATGTGTCCTAGGAAACAATCATTATCCAAGCGACATGTCACTGTTAAGCAAACATCAAGAATATTAAGATATTGTCACACTAGCTAATCACAAAAGCTGATACTTACACATGCACTTGTTATCGATACACTTTTCGTTTAGCGCACATTCCTGATCGGCTCTACAACGTGGCAAACACATGGATTCATGGCACGCGGTTCCCTCAATGCAGTCAGTATTAGAAGAGCATAAGATCGGAACTGTCGAGGAAATGGAAAATTCTTAGTAACAGCCATCGAACACGATTCACGGAGACAACTTACTTCTTACGCACTCCAATGCTGCGTCACCGGTAAAGGCCACTGGGCAGGAGCATTGCTTGAAGTGTCTAGTAACCAGGCACTCGGCGTTCATACCGCAAGCGTTCGGTTCGTGGCACGGGTTGATGCATTGACCCTTTGAGCAGACTTCGTCATGGTTGCATTCTTCGGTGGCAGTGCATGCAGCTATAGTTTGAAGAACAGAATCATAAGTTAGTATGCGGTTCAAAGAAGAGATTTATAAAAGTGCTGAAAATTGAACAAAATAATTGCTAATTTTATTTGTGGTTGGATTAGGAGAAGTGAAATATGGGGTTGGGCGAGGGTGAGCTGGATCGCCGTGAATTGGTTAAGATTGCTGCGTTTTGGTTTACTGGGTGTAACACCGGAGGTGCTGCTTGAATGAATTTCGTGAATTTAATTAGTGGATCGTGAGTGTAACTTTGAAGTGATTTCTGAGCGGTGGACGAATCATGGAATGGAGTGCTATTGTCTGAAGAATTGTTTTTGTATCTGTCGTGAAACTCTGGGGACCTGAAACAAACTCACTTGAAAACTGTTGCAGCTTTTTTCTTGTTCAACCCCGGAAACACAGAAAAACCCATAGACTTTAGAAAAGAATTGATTAAATATAATTTTTAACAACTAACTTCATGCTAAAACACTTACGTTTACAGATTTGTCCATGGCAGTACGAATTCTCCGGGCAGTCGTTGTTCAGCTGGCAAGGCAAGGGTAGAGATTTGCATCCGTTCAAAACATTTGTAGGATCACCCTTGTAGCCACTTCGACACTGACATACAGCTTTGTGGTTTTTGGGATGACATTCTGCGTTCGGGCTACAAGTAACCTGTTCGCAAACATCACGGCAAATTGGTTCACCGTTGGATTTAACGCATTCTGCAAACTCGGGGCAATCAGAATCCGTTTCACACTCAGCTGCCTTCTTGCAACCGATCGCATATGGATCTCCTACCAAGCCAACTGGACAGGAACAGCGATAAGATCCACGGCTGTTTCGACATTTGGCGTTTGGACCACATGGAGATTCTTTACAAAAATCTATCAGGCTACAGCCCTTCTTTGGATCACCGGAAAAGCCAGGCTGGCAGTAACACACTTGTTTGTGATCTTCAGCCGAACAGAGTGCATTCGCTCCGCAAGGTTCACCCATCAGGCAAGCGATCTTGCAGGTATTTCCCTCGCATGTTTTGTCACTTGAACAGTCATCGTCTGATTGACATTCGATTTTCCGGCAAGTTCCCGTCTGATCCTGGAAGTAGCCAGGCTTACAACCACAAACAGCAGAATGGTCTCTAGCTGAGCATTCAGCGTTTCTCCCGCACAGCACCCGTCCTGAACAAGCGTTAACACATTCTGAACGACCTGTAGCATCCGTAATACATGTTTCATCAACGTCACAGTCTTCATCGGAACGACACTTGAACTCTTGAGTGCAGATATTGTTCTGGCAAAATTGGAAGTCTGGACAGCTGGAGTTTGTTCGACAAGTTGGTTGGCATACACCCTGGATGCAAAGTTGATCACTGATACAATCACGACCACTCGAACACAACGTGCAGCAAACTCCGGCATTACATTTCGTTCCAGCAGGACATTGTTGATCACTGTTACAATACTGCAGTGGGACGCAACCAAGCAGTGGATTCCCTGTTGTTCCAGGTTGACACGAGCATATTGCCAGATGATTTTCTGATACGCAATTGGCGTTTTGACCGCACGCATTCGTCAAAGTACATGGGTCAACGCACTTGTAGTTAATACAGGTCTGGCTAGATGAGCAATCGTTGCTCTCGGAACATTCTACTCTCAAGCAGCTAACCTTTGGATCTCCTCGAGAATTAGGCGCGCATTCACATACGGCATCATGAGCGACCGATGTGCAAACAGCATTTTTTCCGCACGCATTTTCAATGGAACAAGGATCTTTGCAGCGAGATTTCTCACAGATTGCCGTTGTTGGACAATCGGTGTTGGCAATACATTCATCTGGATTTCTGCACCCAGTATTGATCGGATCTCCAACTAGACCATCTGTGCAAGAACATGTATAACTTCCGGGTATATTCTGACAAGTTGCACTTGCATGGCATGGATTTGCACGGCATTCGTCCACATCTTCACATCGTCCTCCGACAATTTCATAACCTTGCAGACAAGTGCAGATAGCTTGATGGTTTTCGATATTACACGCCCCCTTCCCGCAATCAATCAATTCACACGGATTCACACATTTGTTCGTTTCATCGTGGCATTGTCTATCTTTAACACAATCTTCATTGGCCAGACATTCAACTCGGAAACAACCGACAGCTGTATCTCGAGCATCGCCCAAATGACCCGAAGGACATTGACATTCTGCAACATGATCGATGATTTGACATTCGGCGTTTGTTCCACATTTAGTGACTTGACATGGATCCGTACACTTTCCTTCAACGCAAGCCAAATTTTCCGCACAATCACCGTTCTTGTAGCATTGGCTCGGCAGACGACAACCTGGGTTGGAATATGCATCTCCAACGGTTCCTTCAGGGCAACTGCACCGATATGAACCTGGTATGTTTTCACATCGTGCCGTTGTATGACAGGGAGTGTCTGTACACTCATCAATATCCGAACATCCGAATGGAGTGCCTATGAATCCCTTCATACACTTACACTTGCTAGCAATACATGCCTTTTGAGATGGGCAATCGGAATCAGTACTACATCCAGGTTGACACGTTCCGGCTTCATTGCAGACCTCTCCCGGCAGGCAATTATTGTTGGTATAGCAAACTTTTGCGCACATATTGTTATGACATCTTTCTCCAACTGCACACCCGGTAGTCTCCGAGCATGGTAAGTTACACTGGTTAGCAATGCACATGTGACCTGATGGACATTCTGCCGAACTGGTGCAAGTTGAAGGCATCCTGACGCAGCCTTGTTCAGGAATGGGGTTTCCTTCAAACCCTTGAGGACATTTGCAGCTGGTCACATGCTTTACAACGCTGCAGATAGAGTTTGGACCGCATGCACCTTCCGTTTCGCATGGATCTCTGCATTTGCTATTAATGCAAGCCTTCGAACTTTCGCAATCTTTGTTGCTTCTGCATCCAATCAAACAGCTTCCTCCAATGCATGCTTGTCCACCATTGCACTGACTGTGGCTGGAACATGGTTGTGTACATATGCCATTAACACACTTTTCTCCGCCTGAACAATCGTTGTTGTTTCGGCACACCACCATGCATTGACCATTTTGACAAACATCTCCTCCGCACTCCAGATCATTCAAGCATTCATTGATAATACGCACGCATCCATCTCTAGCCGTACCACTAACTCCCGGTACATACTTGGCCTTACAGCTGCACACTGGTGTACGATTCACGACGTCACATTTGGCGTTCACACCACAGGCATTAGCACAAGGATCAACACATTTTCCATTAACACAAGCTGTATTTTCCGGACATTGAAGATCACCATTTGGACAGTCACCCTCAGGGCGGCAACCAGTCATCGGATCGCCTACTTGTCCAACAGCGCATTTGCATATGTGTCCCTCAGGTGCTGCTTCGCAAGTTGCTGACGGATGACATGGATTTGGTTCACAAGATCTTAGTGGAGTACATTCTACGTCAGCGATTGGGTTGGCTTTGTACCCTGGAGGACATTGGCAGACGGAGCGATGATTTTCGGCAATACAGACTGCATTTTCTCCACAGGTATCTTCTTGACAGACATCATAGCACGTATGAGTCATTCGATTACACATTTGAGTTGGTGGACAGTCATTGTTGTACACACAGGGTACGGATTGGCAGCCTTTCGTCAAATCGTATGGGTCACCTGCGAACGAACCCGGTGGACATTGACATTGTGCATTATGATTGTTACTGATACAAATAGCATGAGGACCACACTGAATGTTTTCACAGGCTGGTCTACACGATAATGCCCCCTTGTAGGAGACGCAAGCATCCGATTCAGAGCATTCCGCACTAGTAAGACATTTGTTTTGCTGCTCTGGACGACATCCGTTTCTATCGTTGGGGTTTCCAGTATAACCAGGCAGACACTGACAACTACCGCGGTGATTTGATGATACACAAACTGAGTTTGCTGGGCATGTAAACTCCGCACAGACTGGTGTACATTTGAG
Source organism: Aedes koreicus (assembly GCA_024533555.2). Lineage (NCBI taxonomy): Eukaryota > Metazoa > Arthropoda > Insecta > Diptera > Culicidae > Aedes > Aedes koreicus. Next base: position 117,455 of record JAHHFK020004701.1, read on the forward strand.
AATTCCCAGTTCATCCTGCCGACAAGCAGCTACCTGATGGCACTCCTCATCATTTACGCAATCTGGTATAGATGGTTTCTCACAAGCAGATGATACTGGATTCCATAGAAATCCTTCCTGACAATGACAAATGGGATTGTTATTACCGTCTGGTTTACACACTTCGTTCACTCCGCATTCTACCACACTACATGGATTGACACAGGATCGCAGCCCGGTCTCTGTAAGGGCACATATTTTTCCTCCACTACATTCCAAATCATCCTTACAACCTTCTACTAGCTTGATTTCCTTTTGGCATCCTAGCGTCAGATCACCTGGATTGCCATTGTAGCCATGGGTACAGATGCAAGTTGAACGGTGATCATTGGAAACGCAGAGAGCATTTGGACCACATTGCAGCTTACTACATGCATCGACACATTTACGGACTCCTTTTCCGAATTGGAAACAAATTTCCTTGTTCTGACAGTTAGCATCATTATCACATTGTCCTTCCGGAATGCAGCCGCTGCGTAGATCTTTCGGATTTCCTGTGTAACCAGCTGGACAGACACATTTCCCAGAGTCACAAGCAGCCCGTGGTCCACAATTAATCTTAGCACATTGATCCTTACAGGTTCCCCGCTCACAGGTAAATCCTGGAGGACACTGCACCTTCTTCCCACATTGGCAACGTCTTGGATTTTCACAAACGTTTCTTTCTACTGGTGAACACATAGTGAACGGATTTCCAGTATGACCAGGTTTGCAACGACAATCGAAGCTACCTGCTGTGTTGATACAAACGGCACCGTCACCGCATATGTTATTTGTGTTGCACTCGTCAATGTCGTTACATTGGACATATGGATTGCCAACAAAACCCGTAGGACAAATACATTCTACAGAGTTCAGCGTTTCTCGGCACAATCCATTTCGACCGCACTTCATCTGGCTACAACTATTACGAGACTTGGACTCGCAGATTCCATAAGGATTTCCGGTTGTACCCGGATTACAGACACAGCTATTTTGTACGACACCATACTCGCAGTGAGCGTTCTGACCGCAGTCGGGGCTGCAACTTGGTGTGGTGATAGCTGTAATGAGAGATTTGTTATGATTATTTCCGAAAGATGAACAAACACTTGAGCAACTTACGTGGCATACAAAGCATTTCGGGATTTCCAACGAAAAATGGTTCACAAACGCATTTCCCGGAAGCGTTGTCGCAAGTGGCGCCAACTCCACAAACGACACCATCGCATTTCTGTTTGCAACGACCATTGATACATACTTGGGGCTCGGCGCACGGACGATTTGATGAACACTGATCAGTGCTACAAGACCCACCAGGGAAAGGATTACCAACCTCACCAGGTGGACACTTGCATGTCGGGCCACTATTTGTAACTATACACATCGCACCATGTCCACACATATAGCCGTTGCATTCTGAAAACCGAGTAAAATGTCAAAATATTGATCATTCCTGATTACCATTGAAAGTACTTACGAGACACGCAGTCACCATTGGGACCTTCGACAAAACCTACTCGGCAGCGACACCATGCCGCATGCTTCTCTGGCTCACAATAAGCGTTCGTCCCACAGAGCAAGCTGCCACAAGGACTGACACATGTTCCCCGCTCACAAGCCAAGGTATCAGCACAATCTTCGTTTCGTCGACATTGACTTTTGACCGAGCCTTCCTCCAAGATACATCCACCCTTATACGGATCACCCACCATTGATTTAGGACAAACGCACTTGTATCCTCCCTTTTGATTGATGCATTGCGCTCCGTAAGAGCAAGGCGAATTTGCACAATCATCTTCATCAACGCATCCCGTTAATGGGTCACCTTTGTATCCAACCTCACACATACACTGCGGAGGATCGGTTGGAGTACATCTAGCATTGATTCCACAAGGAAACCTTTCACATGGGCTCTTACATTTGTTACCATCGTATGCATCCATGTAGAATGGTGGTGGGCAAATACATTCTCCTGGTTGAACGCATTTTTCATTAGTACCGCATTCACGATCTGCTGAACACCGTTTCTGTGCGAGAGCACAAAGTCCGTTGTACGGATCTCCCGAATAACCGAGCGGGCATTTACATTCGTATCCGCCAATTGTGTTCATACAGATGGCATCATAACCACATACTTGTTGATTTTCCGTACACTCGTCAATATCTTCGCATCTGCCATCGGACTGTGTGCGGAAACCTTTTGGACAAGCACAATAACTTACGCCTCCGGTGATCGAGATACACTCGGCTCCACCTGTGCACTTGCCGTTAGGTTCGCAACTGTCCAGAACGCAATTTCCATCCATAAACTTGTACGGTGCTGGACATTTGCATTCTAAGCTGTTGCATTCATCGCATGACATAAATGGATTTCCGTTGAATCCGGGAGGACACTGACATTCGTAACTTCCTGGTAGGTTCTTACAAATTGCGTTAACGCCGCATGCCGGCTTGTTTGGGTCTTTGCATTCATCAATATCCTTGCAAACGCCTTTTGCGTTTCTTTTGTATCCTTGTCCGCAAATACAAACACTGTTTCCGCTGTATGCATCCTGAATACACTTTTCGCCAGCCGGGCATGGATTTTGTTCATTACACGTGTTTAGAGCAGATTTAGAGCAACCACCTGAATAGGGATCACCTGAGCTACCTCCAGGACACTGACAAGTGTAGCCACCGGGAAGGTTGCTGCATACGGCACCACTTGGACATGGATTTGCGGCACATTCGTTGATATCAACACATTGACCTGGTTGTCCGGTAAATCCTTCACTGCATAAGCATTGTGCCTCGCCATTTACCAACATACAATGTGAGTTTGGTCCGCAGGCAGAATTCTCACAAGGATGTCGGCAATCATTACCAATGTTCGGTTCTGGGCAAAGGCAACGTTTGTGTGCATCGCAAATCGCATTGCCTGGACAGTCGTGATCTTTGGTACAAGTTACTATGGAGATACACCTTACCGTTGGGTCGGGATCGGCAACTGATCCTGATGGACAGGAACATTGATGTGAACCGTCTACGTTCTTGCATATGGCATTCTCTCCACAGGCATTTGGCCTAGAGCATTCATCTACATCGTAACACTGACGGTTAGCGTCACCGGTGTAACCTGGAGGGCACTGGCAGCTGTAGCCGCCTGGTTGATTTGAGCAAATTGCATTTAAACCACACCGTCCGTTTGGTCCTTGAGCAGGATCGCACTCGTTGATATCAACACAACCGGCAGAAATGTCAGCAGGGTTGAAAGTCCATCCTTCGTCACAAATACAGAACGCTTCTTGCCCCTCGGCCTTGCAGTAGGCGTTTTTCCCGCACTTGACATCCGCACATGGCGTTTTGCAGTGTATCCGAGGAGGCGTCCCGATGAACCCGGCTTCACATTCACATCTAAACGAACCCGGTGTGTTAATGCACACCGCAGATGGTCCACAGATTTGGCTGTTCATCCGACATTCGTCAATATCGATGCAACTGGATCCCTGTGGCTCGAAGCCATCCTGACAGAAGCACTGTCCTTCGATACATTCAGCATTGTTGGCACAGTCAAAGTTGGTGCTGCAGAGTATGTTAACATCGGCCTGCTCGCAGGCGACTTTCGGATCCGGTTTCCCCACGTATCCCTGCGGGCAGAGGCAGGTGTAACCAGGGCTGGCATTCTCGCACACAGCGTGATTGCCGCATGGTTTGTCGTACGCCGTGCATTCATCGATATCGACACATCCCCGAAATGGATCTCCCGTGTATTCTGGCTTACATGAGCAAACAAAGCTACCGACCGTATCCGTGCATATTGCATTTTCCCCGCAGGGTTTATCAAGGCATTCGTTTACATCTACAATGAAAAATGTGTGTTTTGTGTGTTGGTGTTAGTGGATTAGTTAATTTGTGTAAAGCGGAAGACCATCGGCGACAGATCCTTCAATCACCGTTGATCTTCAAGTGTAAAGCTTAATGTAATAAAAAAAAGGATTTTGGAAACGTACTTTTGCAAAACAGTTCACCCCTTCCTTGGAATCCTTGTGGGCACAAGCATTTATACGATCCGGGAAAGTTTATGCACTTGGCATTCTCTCCGCAAGCGTTAGATTTAGCACACTCGTTAATGTCGATGCACTCGCCGCCCGAGTCGGTCATTCCAGACGGACAACTACACCGGAAGCCACCGGGAGTGTTCGTACATTGGGCACCCTCAGCGCATGGGTTATTTGAACACTCGTCAACATCTGTGTCCCGCAAGTGTTTGTGTGAGAGAATGTGTAGTTGGTGTGTTCGTGTGTTTATTTGTGTGTAGGCGGCCGCATTTTTTGTGATTGTTAGTAGAATTTAGGCATCCGTTTGCGATCCCGGAATAAGCGCCGTCAAGCATGTAGGTGACGACGGCAGGTGATGGCGATCGTGGTGAGATGAAAATGAGAAAATGAATGTTAAAGTTAGTAATTGTCATATGACATCTTATCGGTGGGTTAATGTTGATAAGCTTCCTCTTGTTGATGGTGGAAGAGTAAAGCACGATCTTAACTGTACTTCTTCAATACAATCTTTATCATGTTGTTTGATGAGTTATACCAAGCACTCATTGTTTTGCAATTACCTTGACAGTCCGTCATTGGATCGCCTTGAAAACCGTCGGGACATTGGCATCGAAAGCTCCCGACGTCGTTCCTACATAGTGCGTTCCTTCCGCATGGTGATCGTGTACATTCGTCAAAATCGACGCATCCCTGAGCCGAGCGTGCATCCCCATCGAACCCGGAGGGACAGTCGCAGCGATGACCGCCCTCAAAGTTCGTACATATGGCACCTGGTCCGCAAACTCCCGGCTGGGCGCACTCATCAATATCTGCACACCCATTGTACGGGTCACCGTAGAAGCCTTCCTTGCATAGGCACGTATAGTTACCGGGATAGTTGACGCACTCGGCGTTCACCCCACACGCTTGTGGATCGAGACACTCGTTGACATCTAAAGAAAGCGGAGATGAAGGAAAATAAGCAAAGACAACATTATGACATGCGAAACGGGCAATACGACACGCTAAATTGAATTATTATTCTGTATGGGCAAAATGTGTACGTAGGGAGCAGGAGGTTCTGAACGATCGTAATATCACATTGATTCTCGGTTCGATTTCGATGTGCTTCCAAGGAGGTCTCGCAGTAGGTAGCAAGAACGTGATTCTTTACGATTGGTTTGTTGATTTCTTCGAACCGCGGCGGCACATCAGTACTTAGATAACTAGCAACAATAGCCAAGCCGAGTTCTAAGAATAGGATGCAAATGCATAATCATACACCGGCGGAGAAAACAAACATCAAGTGCATAGAATGAAGCATAAATATTGCGAATGTGTATAATTGCGTATTTACATCAGTGAGCAGTTAAGGGATGCGGGTAAAAGGGGACATGGAATGGTGTGTCGTTTTGCTTGCTCCCGGATTCTTTTGTGTTCATTCAACATGTTCAAGTTCAGGATGCCGTCTAGACTTGAGTAGACAGCAGCACGAGTCAACGATCAGGATGAAACGAAGGAAGATGTTTGATTTTATGATTGGATATTATACGCATTGTGAGTTTTTTTCATTACCATCGGATGCTTAAGCCTAGTGAGAACAGGATTTTTTAGAATATTCTCAGCCATAATATACATTGTTGCAAGGGATAATGCTGATGGCATTGATAATGCTTGTATGTCAGTAATCGTATGAATCTGTAATCGAAAGCAGATTGTGCAGTACGATTTGTGAAGAATAGGCATAACTCCACAAGAAATACGTAATTTTTAAGGATATTTGGAAGCATAGACACTAGGACTAGGACACTAGGGTGGTTCACATTATCGAATGATCTCCACCCTACTCAATCGATTCCAAATCCGGTCCTGAAACTTCTCTTAAAATTTGAACTCAATTGGTTGCGAACTCTAGCTGCATTGATCCTTTGAAGTTTATATGGGAATAGGAAAAGCTAACGTTTAGTACTAAAGTTTGATGACCCACACTTCGAAAACTTCGAAGGGTCAGAACAGTTCGAGCTCGCAACCTTTAACGCTCAAATTTTAAAAGAAGTGACAGCACCTGATTTGGATTCGATGAGGTGGGGTGGAGCTGGATCGATACGTTGAATCACCCTATTGGACAGCCAACGTGGTGCCGATTGGCCAACAAGCTGTGGGATAGACCCGTATCATTCACAACATGCGAGATAATTTTACCAAATAGCATTCCTAAAATTATTATCCACAAAAACAATGTTTTCAAATAAATTAACCACAAAGAAAACAATTTAAAAAAATGACATTACATTGCATTCATTTAAGAAAAGCATTACTTATGGCAACGGTACAAGCAACAATCAATATGAAAATAGCGATTTGAAATTGGTTCACAGTTGTAGAACCCCTAGGTCCGAAGTACACCTTGTATTCTTCACCTTGCTATACACTTGCGCTTTTCAGTACCTTTCGGTACTAGTATCTTTGGTTTTGTTTTGATTCGCTTTGTTGTTTTGACAGAATATTTGAGGGTGTGTTGGTGCGAGTTTCGTTATTAGGGGCGAATCATTAAGCTTGGGACCGAGCTTGGGACCGAGCTTAGGACCGGTGTGCGAGTACTTCCTGAGTCAAAAAATATATTCATTTTCTTCAGGACTATCCAGCCGCTGTTACAAGGTTGCCAGTTCAAGAAAAATGTACTTTCAGTCTGACATTTAAATTTTCCACATAATCGTACTCAATGTTTGACACAAAAGAGTTTGTTTGACTGTTTCAAGTTTTATTAAGTAGGTTTGCGCCATTGCTAAAAATGTGAATTATTCTGAGCATGAGCATGACCATGATTGACCGCCCGAGGTTGCTACTCCGTTATTGCCAGATCAGCTGTTATTACACAGAGAGCCAACAGATGATGCTTGGGACTAGCATACATCCTCAAAGTGTGAAAACTGGTGATCCTAAACTAAGAAAATACCGGCGCTGGCCTCGTCCGAATGCAGGTTAAATAGGGAATGGGTAGGAATATGTTGACGTGATACTCGCAATAAATGAAGCCGAGAAATCCTCTGCACTTCCATGAGAAATCACTGGGATATTTTACTATGTTCGCGGTTTATTCTCAGTACAGAGATGCACATTAAAATTATTCAAATTTTGGCACTGATTCAAACAGTGTTACTGATATTCTCCTCATTCGGTTCGAATGTGTTTGTCATCACCGAACACTAAACTAAGAAAATACCGGCGCTGGCCTCGTCCGAATGCAGGTTAAATAGGGAATGGGTAGGAATATGTTGACGTGATACTCGCAATAAATGAAGCCGAGAAATCCTCTGCACTTCCATGAGAAATCACTGGGATATTTTACTATGTTCGCGGTTTATTCTCAGTACAGAGATGCACATTAAAATTATTCAAATTTTGGCACTGATTCAAACAGTGTTACTGATATTCTCCTCATTCGGTTCGAATGTGTTTGTCATCACCGAACACTTCCGAAATAAGGGAAGTTAAGCAAGCATTCGCGAACGAAAGGAGTGCTGTCGTTGATGGGTGGCTTTGTGACTGACTCGTGTGAGAGTAAGTTTTGTGCTATTCGCGCTTTGTCACATTCCCTCTCATTCGTTCCTCGTCGTTCTTCACTGTTTGCTATTCGAACGTGAGTAACTTCGTCGACGAATGTTGTTTTCGATTCGCCGCGAGTAAATTTAGTAAAAAAAAAGGGGGAAACTCGACTTCGTTTTTGGTCTCTTGACGCTGTGCCGAAGAATGGTATTTTCGATTCGCCTCGAGTAAAGTGGGATGAAAAAACGTTTTGGCTTATCACTTCGGTTCCTTATTTATGAATACGCTGATTATTAGTTGCTTTGGTCATCATCTGAGGAGTGATCCGATTAGTCCGGCTGGAAGTGATTTACACCCCGCTCACATTACAACTTATATCACGTGATATAGACTATATTGATATCAGCATCCATACATCTACTTTTCACTAGAAATTATGTGCATAGGATTTGAAATCAATATTCTCTAAATCACCACGGAGAAAATACAGTCCCGGTTGAAACAACAAACTTGTTTGTTGATATCTAATCTAAAAAAAAGTTGTTTCAGAAGTCCGATTTGTTGCTTTAAACCACCGATTTTGTTTTGAAACAAACAGCCAGGTTGGTTGTTTCTACCTAACTATATTACAACAATACTACAGAAATTATGGCTGTTCTAAACTAATATTTTTGTTGTTTCCACCTTGAAAGGGGATTATTACTACGAAAATACAGGGAGCGTTGATTGAGGGGAACAAATTAAAATTTTAGATTGATTCAACCCAAGTGGCGGTTAAACCAAACTGATATTTAGTTGGGCGAAAATATAACTAAAATTTTGTTGGTTTATTTCATTTTCTGTCATCCGGTCCTGCTGCATGCTCTGGCTCATGCTCAACAACAGGTGAAAATTTAATATTTTATTTAAAAAACCTGAAAATAATAGAAAGGCTCGCATTATCATTTGTAGATTTCTCTTAGACTAAAAGAAGTCTATAAATGTAAATGTGCACTTTTCTTATGTTTGTTATCATTTTATTCAAATAATTGAAATTACGAAAGAAATTTAGTTGATTGAAAACGGAAATGTTTGTTGTTTCAACCGTTTTCGATTGTTTGTTTCAAACAGCAATTCAGTTTATATCATACTAAAATTTGTTTGAAAAAAATCATTAGCGTTGGTAGAATCAACCAACAAAACTGTTTGTTTTCGTAGCTGTCATAATGAAACAACCATCATAATGATAAATTCAAACGGACGACAGTTGAACTTTATTGCTAAATTCCCGAAACAATTACTCAGAATTTTAGTTTGTTTTAACCACCATAGGTAGTCAAATCAAACTAATACGATGTTTGTGCCCAATTCAAACAAGAATATGTTTGCCTTTATCAATCTCTTTCTATTTATATACATAGCAAAATAGATACTACTTTGTTATAAATAAACAAATGAGAAATCACGTTAGATCTAATTAAATTTATTCTTTAAACGACTGGCTGTGAAAGCCGGAAATTTGACCGCTGTCGTAGTAGTGCCTCACTTTAACATATCAAGCTGAACAATGTAACAATGTCCTAAGTAACATTGGGAGACTCTCTTCGTCGACTAAAACTATGTTCAAGAATTTTCAACACACAGTGTGGAAATATAGAGTGTAATTAGGGATTGAATACGTAGAAAACATCAACAAATTGTTTAGTAGACAAGCTTGACGAAGAAAATAGCTCAATGTTACTTTGGACCTAATGTGGTTCAGCTTGATATGTATAAATCAATAATGCATTTGTGTATTCAAACACACACTCACAGTATGGAGAATTTGCAGGGCCTGCTTCTCATCCATCCGCTGCTTTTCTTTTCTTTTCTTTTTTCTAATAAAACGATTCGTTTGCTTCGTTCAGAAGACTTCACTGCGAATATTTGGAATAAATGTTCACGCAGAAGAGAAGAATTGGTGAGTGTCGCTTGGTTGGTTAGACATGGTGATAACTCAGTGAACGAAAGTAGGCACAAGAAGAAACGGTAAACAAGAAAGGACAGAGTGAGTCGTTGCTCAACAGTTTTCGTGTACGGTGAGAGCAGTTTTTTTTTCTGTGGCAGCAGGAAAACGGTGGTGAGTAGTAGAAAGAGCGAGACACCATTCGTTGTGATAATCAGCAACCTTGGATTCAAACCCACAGTAAGGATGCTGTTGGGGCCACTCACAAGTGTGGGTGGTTTATTTCAGCAGAATACAAGAATACATTAAAACATAGAGTTTGAGGACCGATTTAGCCAAACAGTAAGGATGTTGGGGCCATTCACAAGTGTGGGTGGTTTATATTAGCAGAATACAAAAATACTTTAAAACATCGAGTTTGAGGACCGATTTGAACCAACAGTAAGGATGCTGTTGGGGCCGATCACAAGAATGAATGGTTTTTTATCAATAGATTATAAAACTATGTTAATTATTATTATTAGCATGATTAATTATTGTTAGCATGAGTTCTCGTCATCTTCTTAAGTAGATATCTAAGAAACACTTCCCTCCCATCCCTGCTGATCAAAAGAACCTGGCCAGGTGTTAATGCCTAAAACGGATTTGATCTTGCTAGGTAACGTAGAACAGTGGCTATATAGAACTTTTGTCCGGAAAGCCGCCTATAATCCATTGTCACGTACGTTTCGTTGGCCATGAGGATGCATCCTTCGTACTTCATAAGAACCCCATTGTACAACTTCCGGGCCAATTGATTCTGTTTCAGTGTCCTGTTTGGTTGCTTACTGGCCGGAAAAATAGAAATCCTTCTCACATACGAATCCTTCTGACGGTGCTTTGGCTGGCATTGAGTTTTTTTTTGCGATATCATAATCGGACATCCCTGAATTTGCCCTAATCGTTCTCAACACCTTCAAATGCAACTTCCGATCCTTAGTTCCACCACGACGGTTCCTATAATCCTGCCTATCAATATTATGCTGCTCACGGAAATGTTCCACTACGCTGAACACGCTTAATTTAGCCAATTACAACGACTTCGCGATTTTCGAACTTCGGATTTTCGAAATTGTTTAAAAATTTTAAAATTAGTTTTCAATCCGCGACTTCCATCAAGTATAACTGCTTTGAAACAAAATGAATCGTTACGAATTTTTCAGCACATAAAGAGGAAACATATCAGAACAAATTTCTTTCAAAACAATCGAGATCCGATCACTAAATAGGAGGGCTGCAGTAAAATAAGCAGTCCTTAGTCTAATCGCCCAGCTGCCAAAACGTAGATTTCGTATGAAATGTTGGTGTGCATATGTTTCAGGAAAATCATAATTTGTTTAAATCTTAAAATGAACTATAAATTTGGATAACAAACAACAGAACCGAGAGCTGTAAGATTTTTCTATAAATTCTATAGGCTTAACAAATTAACAAATACTTGTTAGTGGTGATTGGACAAAAGGAGACTTCAATGAACCGAGCTAGAATCCTACACTGAGCAAAACGTTCGTATAACGAACATATGTTTTGCAGTTAGTAATTCGACAGAAGATAAATCTATGATATTCACAGTAGTATCTTGAGTCTTACTGCGTGTTTAATTTTCATTTTGTGGGGTTAGAAATTCGTTTAAAAAATTTCAACTTATTCAATTAGTTTGTCTCATGGAATATCATTTTATTTTATTTTATTTATTTTGTTTAACTCATCTGACCGTAGTACATGAATGTATATTAGAACTATTGTAGCTTAGATTGTAGCAGTCTTGACGCAGTTAATTTATTATTAAAAGACCTGGAAGATTCTCCAAAGCCGAAGAGGTCTTCAATCAACGAAAAGGTACGAACAGATGATGTCAGTGGCTCATTAAAATCATTAAAATCGTAAGTCCGATGGAATCTGGTCAGCAGTAGAGATGATGATCTCATTTCTCTTCCCACTCGGAAGTCAATGCGAGACCGAAGTGCAGGTGATTTTAACGTTCATTATCTTTGCGACAAGGGTAGCTTGCTGAATATTTCGGCGGCGGTGCAGCGTGTCGAGTCCTAGAAGCCGGCATCGTTCGGGATACGGAGAGAGATCTTGATCATTACGCCGTGGTAGGCTTCTGAGTGCAATGCGTATAAATCTACGTTGAACACGTTCAATTCTGAGGTCCCACGACAGATGATACGGAGTCCAAACTACCGCAGTATTTTCAAGCATCGGTCAAGGGCACAATAGATTGCTTTGAGGCAGTGAGTATCGGTAAAATCACATGAGATTTTAGTGATGAATCTTAATTGTCGTGAAGCTTTCTTGATGAGGGTGCTGATGGGCTGATTAAATGTGAATTTTTCGTCCAGTATTACACCCAAATCACTCTCGAGGACACTCGAGGACATTCCCATCAATTTGATAGCTGGAAGTAATAGGACGCATTGATCGGTGGAACGTGATAGCAATACATTTAGTAAGGCTTATCACATTTAGATTATTCATCTTACACCACGTGACAAACATGTCTAGCAGCTCATGAAGCCGATAACAGTTCTCAAAAGATCTCACCACCAGGTAGATTTTCAAATCGTCTGCTTATAAGAGTATGTAGTTCGATTCTAGCAACAAAGCAACACCGTTGTTGAACAGCGCAAACAGTAAGGCGCCCAGATTACTGCCTTGTAGTACGCCTGAATTGTTATTGAACGTACTGGAAACAGTTGTATCAAGCTTTACGCTCATTACACGACCCGTCAAATAGCTTTCCAGCCATAGCACAAGTCACTCTGATGAACCTAGACGGGATAGTTTGCACAGAAGTATTCGGTGATCAGTAACGTCAAAGCGGTCTTCAAGTTCGTACATACGGCATCGACTTGATTTTTAGCATCAATCTGCAAAATACAGGTACTAGTGAAGTCCAGAAGGTTCGTTGTTGATTGTCTGAAATGTAATGTTTGGTACAGCCAAGAATGACATTACTGACGATTATTTCGAATAGCTTCGATCCCGCAGATCTGTAGTTCTTCACATTTCCTTTATCTCCTTTCTTAAACAAGGGGAACATAAAAGATTGTTTCCATACAGCGGGGAACTTCTGCTGCTCAAACGATTTGTTGAAGGTGTCGCCAATAGGAGTCGCTAAGAAAGCAGCACAGCAACAACTGATAACAGCCGGTACACCCTCAGGCCCGGGCAAATAAGAGCTTTTCAGTTTCCTAGAAGCAGCATTGATCATGTCCGAAGTGATGGGAAAGGTGTCCAGGTCAATTACGTCAGCAGGTAAATTAAAAGCAGCCTCTTCAGCTTCTTGTTGCGATGTGAGGTCAGCAGAGAACATATACGTGAAATGATTCTTCAGCTGAAGATTATTCTGATTCGTCTATAAATACATTTGACGGGATGGAAGAGCATTTCCTCTTAGAATTCACAAACTCCAGAAACTTTATGGATCTCTAAGCAAGCCAAATTGTTCACTCATAACATGTGGTTTATACAGACTAGCACTCACTAGACAGTATGCGTCACTTGCAAGTTTGAAAGCCTGTTGATTAGTGGCGGAGCGTTGGTTCCGAAGTCACCTCAGTTTAGCATTTCGCTAACGTTTCAACCTATGCAGTTCTGCGTTGCTCTTACGATAACAACGGACGCATTGTAGGAGGTGCCAAAAACCTGGGTGAAGATGATGCTTCGTTGGTGGCGAGAAACAGTTCAGTATATTTTGGTAAAATATCTAGATTCCATCGACCTCACTTGAATGTGTCCGATTGCGACCGGCGAACGAAGAACTGGAAGCGGTTATTACATCAGCGGTTGAATGGTTCGGAGATAGCGTACTTGCTATTAATGGTAGGTTGGAAGACTCTGTCACCACAACAACACACAGAGCCGGGACGACTGGTGACCGCTGGCAGGATAGGCTCGACTGTGGCGGGGGGCTCTAGGGCTTTGAAGGTGTCAACTTGATTGCGTCCCAGGATTCGGTGATCAGATGAAAATCGTCGAAGAAAAATTGGTTGAAATTAACTGGAAACAATTGAAGGATCAGGAGTAGTCTGGTTCATAATGACACTATACTTGCCAGCATCAACGGGCCAGTATCGTATTATGTTAAACAAAAAATCGTCTTCTTTTTCAGGCTGTATTAATATGACTTTGCAGCGTCTTGGGCTGGTTAGTCACACCAGGGAGACGATCTGAACCTTTATCCATCAATCCATCAACACATGGTCCGACATCAACGGCTTTACTGCCCATCCGAAGGAAGACGTGAGTAGAGATTTTCCGTCTTGATTGAGATTGAGAGATTTTCTGTCTTGAATCCGTCCGAATTGATATCAAACCCACTGGAATGAGAGGCAACCACGCTTACCACTACACCACCGGCACCGTCTAACAAAACATTAAATAATGAGGCAGATTGGAATGATACCATGAACGTTCGTATTATGTGGCCAGATTCTTGACCACTCGTCCATTGTGGCATGGGAAATGAAAAAAGACTAAAAGGGTAGGTACACCAATAATCTCGGGTTTAACAAACACCACCACGCTTATTGCATTCAAAAATGTCGTTCAGAAGTTGCATTAAAAAAAAACAGCGACAAATTTCACCGATTTCCAATGCAATTATACAGCCGACTTGAGTCGAGTATTAGTACACAAATCTGAAGAAGTCTGCACATTGTAGACGAAATACGCGTATCGGTCAGGATAAGGAATAAAGGTAGTTGGAATTAAACAGTAATTACTAATCTTTCTTCTCATTTTCTCGTTACAGTTATTCCACTAAAAAGCTCGCACTCGCCAGGATTCAAATATAAGTAGGCTGAAAACAGAAAAATGACAATTCTATCGGTTCGATTACGGCAGCCATGGCGAGAGCAGTGAAGCAATTACGTTCGCTGGTTTGTAGTTACCACTGGCTTCCTACTTGAAGGACGATATATTTCTAGTCGTTAAATGTAAAATTAGGTCGTCACCATGGTAAAGTGTACAATGAGGGTTATTCCGAGAGTTGAACTGACGTTTGTCACTTGGTGAAGTGAGAAAACTCACCTGCGGTGACGTGACTATTTGATTTACCCAGAAGAGTCATACAACTGCAAGTGACCTTTTTCACTTCACCAAGTGACAAACGTTACATCGACTCTCGGAATAACTCTCGATGTAATGACTAATGGTGGTAAGCTCCAACCGGTGTTATCCTCGGTTTAAATCCCTATTGGTAACTTGTTTGGAGGTTATGCATCGTGAGTCTCGACAATATGAATGGTATTTTCCCCATCCCAAGGCAAGTTACTGGAAATAAAAAAAGGTGGACAATGTTGGAAATTTCATGATACATCAAATTTACACTAAAGCATTGTAGTGGATGCGGAAATTAGGTACCATTTAGATTTTCGAAATTCTTGAAGCAGAACCTCCATGCAATTTGCCAATTGAAAAGGTCCATCTGTTATGCTGTCGACAGTAAAGACAGTAAGCCCATTAAAGTACACATTTTGAGAGTTATTCCGAGAGTCGAAGTGACGTTTGTCACTCGGTGAAGTGAGAAAAGTCACCTGCAGTGACGTGACTCTTCTGGGTAAATCAAATGGAGAGTCACGTCACTGCAGGTGACTTTTCTCACTTCTCCAAGTGACGACGTCACTTCGACTCTGGAAATACCCCTCCCCTTTATACACCAAGAAGCAAAACAAGGAGAGGTATTCCACTTGCGGTCACTTGACTCTCCATTTGATTTACCCAGAAGAGTCACGTCACTGCAGGTGACTTTTCTCACTTCACCGAGTGACAAACGTCACTTCGAATAACCCTCTTTGCAGATCATCCAAACAGTGACGGTTTTAAAAGTTAATACGAGTTTAAGCTTACAGCTATAAGTGAACAACATTCAAATCTTCAATGTTTCTACAGACGTACAAAATAATCCGTTATATCAGAGATTTTGCCGAAGCTCGAAATTTGTGTACCCATGATGTTTTGAAAATTCTAGTTACATTTTATTAATAATGTAAAATACATTTACATTGATTTGAAGCAATGCGTAAAATCTGTAACTTACCTAAAGGATTCCCCCGGGGCATCCGGAGTGTCCCGAAATAGTAAATATAGTCGTTGGGCCATTGCTAGGCTCGAAGTAGACTACTTATAAAAAACCATGAAGTTTGAGCCGTCGAAAAACATGTACCGATGAATATTTGTATCTGTTGCCGCCTTTCGGATCGTGGCAAAACATGTCCTCTTCCGGTACAGATTTCTTGTGGCCAATCGGGTCAAAAATGGCAGTACTCACTGGAAACTGAAAATTGGGGCTTCAACAATCTTTTTTGACTGCAAAGACTTTAAAATTTGGTCAATATGACCCACAACACCTTATTCGTACCTTTTTTTTAACAGCCATTCATAAATGTTAAAAAAAAATTTGGGTTCGATGCAGAAACGTAACCTTATAAAATTTAGGAAAAGTCAAGAAAATTCAAACTTCTAGATGCTTATTCATGAAAGTTAAGGCATTTTGAAAATCCTTTCCGGGTCATATTGACCCCGACACCTAAAAAAGGTTAAGAATGTTCCAAAATTTCAAATTTCTGGCCTTCATTAAAAATTTCGATGATATGCCAAAAAAAAAAACCAAAAGATTTTACGTGTGGAAGAAAAGACTGCTGATGTCAATTGTTAAATAAAACGAAAACAGACTGTCCTCAGCACGAGTAAGCCAGATATTCATTAACATTTTCCCCATTCAGCTAACCCAATTTACATGCACAAGAAGCGTAATTGTGGTCTTAATTATTTTCCATGCGTTGCGTAGAGCAACATGTATTAATTAAAGACATTGAATGATAAATGAAGCCTTCAAATGAATTACCACTTATTTAATTATTTTTCCAGACGGCTCATTTTTTTTTTGCATCCAGCCCTCACCATACAATCATTGCATTTCCTTTTTAAACTGCCGAAGAACTAATCTATAGATCATCTCTCCTACAGTTGCCCGCATGCAGACGTGAGATAGCAATCATTCCGGTGACTCCTCCCAAGCCAGAACCAATGTTTATCTTGTTCAATCAAGATTGAGTAAATTGAAATCTGAACAAAATTGCACGCATGCAAGCCGCTCGCATTCCTCTGGTGCAATTATGGTCAGACTTGACCTTGAATGCCGTGCCGCCGCACCAGGTGCCGTAGCTCATTGTTGACCACCAAATCTCCTAGTCAAGAATAGATTGGCACAATGGATATTATAATTGTTACGATCCTGTTGATAACAAAGCCTTGTTATTTCTGTTGTCCCTTCCTCCGAATGACAGTGAAAAATCATTTTCGATATCAAGGGAACGGGATAAACAGTACCGCTCTCTACGTTGATCGTTTTCTAGCGATAAAGAACAATGGGACTTTTAGCGCGGTTGCAAACTTCTAAGATGTCGTCCACGGACAGGATCATAAATTTCCTTCTGTTTGTTGAAAAGTGTTGAAATTTAATAACTTCTATTCATGGTTTACGACCATCGGATAGGGCCGTTAGTGAAATGGCCAGGAAGTACTGTTTTCCTCGATGGTTTAGCAACAGATTAAATAACGGCGTGTCGGGTGACAATGTCATACTCGAAGTACCGCTACAGAGGAAATTTATGTATACTCTTGGTGTGCGATGCACCGGATGAATAATGGGCCCATTATGCGAAATTGATACAGCCAATGCAATTTGTTTTCTTATGTTCAGAGGTCACGGTTCAGATATTGTGCCGAAGACTCCCCTCTTACTGCTGCTGCTGCTGATGCTGCTGCTGAATTGAAAGGTGAAAATCACGATGCGACTTACCTGTACACCGTTCTTCTCCATCGCCCTCGAATCCTGGCTTACATTTACACACAAAATGCGCTGGTAAGTTGCAGCATTCTGCATTCTCGACGCATCGAGCGGCGATCGCGGGATCTTGGCATTCGTCAATATCTGGAAGAAAATAGGAAGATAATCAGTAAACGAATGGAATTTGATACAAATTTCTTCGGATCTACAGGAGAACGTAACCAATAACAGGAAGCGGAGTTTTTTTCTTCAATTTTTTTATTTCAGGGAAAACGGGGTACAATAACTGCCAAAAGTGGCCTGCTTCGTTAATTTCAAAAAGTCATTTGAAATTTAAAGAATAAAAACAAAATCGAATTGCTCCTAAATATCAGATTCTTTCGAGAATTGAACGTAGATGGGTATTTCATCCCCATTTCCTCTATATATGTACCCTTTCTGAAACTACAATAGGTATCATGACTAGACGTGAATGGAGAACTGGCACGTTGATTCCCTGGGTTGAAACCGGTAATTGAATTTAGTGAATAGGCACATTTTATTGTGGTCGCAAATTGAATTTCATTGAGTGCGGTTTCGAGATAACTTTACAGTTGGAGGTGGTTGGAGGCAATGATGTGGGAGATAGTATGACAGGGATTTGTGTTGGAAGCTGTTCAGCGATAAATAGATCGATAAAGGGGGATTTCCGTTCAATGGAGTCGGTGGCTGCTTATAATAAGACCACATTGCCAATATGCTATTAGCGAAAGCGATAAGATTGGTACTTTGTAGCGCAAGGTCTTTAGGTTGGTGCATAACCAGATATGTAAGTATATTTTTGCATTGTAATAAATGATTATCCTCTGTTCATCGAACAATGGACAGTTACTGAGCAGTTCGTTGATCTTACTGAATATGCTTTTGATTCTATCTTTTCATTAGGAACTGATGTTTGATGATTGTTCAAAAACCAAATACGTAATATCTAGTCGATGGGTAGCCAGGCTTGCTTCCACCATGCTGTTCTACGTCCAGGGTTTTACAGCTTCGTTAACAAACCGTTTATCCAATCATCTTATTATCTATGAACGCCCTTCAGTTTTGGGTAATCTAACGTATCATGCGCACAACAATAAGACGAAATGAAGGCACGATCTCTTTCGGTTGAATATAAATTTCAAAGAAATCAACCCAGTTTCATACCCGACGAAATATGAAAACATAATAAACATATACTTTCACTAGCATGTGGATACCCGAGGCATGAATAACATCGCTTAATTCAATCTTTAAAACTAGTCTGATCCGCCCTTTCTAGCTGAGAACGTCTGTACTAAGCAACCCAATTTTCTCCCATGACCTAGAAACCTTGCGCCCGCAACCGACGCAACCCTGACCCAGTTAAAGCTAATCCACCCGCTCCTAATGATGCCCCGGAACGAAATTAGATCAACCACCACCACCCGCCCCCGGAACAGGTTCAAAGCCTCATCGCCAGAACACGCTTCTCCGTTACAATTACGTAAAACAAGCACTCTGAGCACTGCAGTAAGTACGCTGTGAAGAACTTGAGTGAAAATACGAAAAACGACTTAAAACAAACTGTTTATGGTGTTTGATAATCATCTCTGCCTGACTCGAAACCGTGGCACATTTCGACCTCGACGACGACGATCCGTCCCGACCTAACGAGGCTACAAAACGGTCTCGGATACTTGTTCACGTAGGCGGATTATGAGATGCTCACACGACGATGGCTTGCGCTTTTGTTCTTCACCTTCTCTCCTCAGCAGCCCTTGATGATGCTCATATGGAGCCTTCCGCCAGCTTTCAGTCTGTCTCGAACCGGGACAAATGGGATTTGTATGCAAATATCCTCTCTCTTCCCACCCCTTTGGTTCCTTGGCGAAAGGTACGCGATGATGATAAACGTTTCGATATGCAGATTGTAGTTTCGCAGCCTTTCTTGCAGCATCTGAGAGGTCAACTATTTGCTCCAGTTCTGTGTGTTACTGCCACCTCGCCACTGCCAGACAATGCGAGCTCGTTGACCCAGAAAGTCTCCGCTCGGCAAGATGACCGTTCAAGATGCGGATTTTCATGCATAGTTGGTGTTTCGGCACTGCGAGTGACGTGACCCATCATAAGGAGAAATAATGAGCCGATTTTTTTTCACCTTGCAGCAATTGGCTGTTGATTGGTCTCGTGGTAGCGCTGATGACGGAAGCAAGGGTGCGAAAGCATTTTTTTCAGGTAGCCCGGCTTGAAGGCGGCTGTGGTTAGAGCCATTTTCAACATATTTCTGCTGAGACAGGAAACCAATCAATAGGGAGATAATTAGCTTGTTTTTATGACGTTATCGGTGAACTCAATAATGACCTGGAGAATACGGGGCATGACGAGTGCCATCCGTCCCGGTCAAGGTTGGCGTAGCGTTGAAATTCTTCAAGAACTGGTTCAAGAAAGAGTGTATGGATATCACGAAATGGCGAATAAAGCCAAGGATGACAAAAGCTTCAGTAGATGTTTTGGAGTATATTCAGTGAAGTTAAATTTTCTGTTCATTGTCATTCCTGCATCTAGTAAATAATTGACTCGTTAAAATTCTTCAGAAATGACCAAAAATTGGAATAAAAAGTCACCAATGTTATACAACCTTTCAGTCTGTTGTGTTGTTGTAGAGCAGTGAAATCATATTACAGGGTGAGTGGAGATATTTTTTAAGCATGTGCAACTTTGGATGGGTAAATTTTCAGGGAGAGTGACGCGCCCTTCTTAACAACCATCCTGTAGAAAGCTAAATGAGTATTGCGAATTGGGTTATTCGATTTGTTGGATGGTATCGTTGGAAGGAGATTCTTATTTTCCCGTAGATTTCGCGTAAGTGTCTCTGCTTATGGGTCCACCCCTCCGTTTTTGGCCCTTCATACAGCGATATTGTGAATTCATTTCGGTGGCTCATTTTGACCTAGAAGGGATGGTGGCTACCATACATACATACATACATGTGCAACTTTGGATGGGTAAATCACAGACTTGTTTGCACATTTTTCTTTTAGAATGTATTCAAATGTCAACACGGATTGTAAGTTTGTTTTGAATTTTCATTTGTTTGAGACTGGTGGTAATCATGGACGTGAAAATGGAGCTCGTGATAAGTCGGTTTTTGAAATATTTTAGACTGTGTACTGTTTTAAAGAAATTAAAACCACTCGGAATAAACGAAAGATTCATCTTTCGCGACATAAAACACTACAATGGAACCGTTTTTTGGAAAATACATCAAGGACCCATACCTGGCCGTAAACGAAAAGATTGTATTCGAAAAAAAATGTAACAGACAAAAATGATCACCAAAAATTCATTTTAAGTCGGATATTTTTGAAACTCTCATGGAATAAATATACACATATTAGCATGTTTTTGGTTTATTCAACCTCCTCTCCTAGGCTAAATGCCCGAACTTTTATTCTACCCATGAAATCCAGTGCAACACTTGCGCCATCTTTCTTACACTCTTTCATCCACTCTTTCGTCAAATCCTTGTCATTTTTTAAGACCTTTTCTCACAATCTGTCAAGTGGTTATTCAGATGGCATCTGCACAAGAGCAGATCCGCCAAAAAAATATGAATGATTCCATCATTCGACGGTGTTCCGAGTGGTGAAGTCGTTCAAGGAGATTCAGACGACCCAGCGACGGGCAGGCAGCGGCAGAGAACCAAAAATAGCTGATCTGGTGAATTCAAGGAAGGTGTTGTTTCTATTTAAGCGTCGACCGATTATTTCGATCAGCGATGTGGCTAAGAAGGTGGAGGTTTCCATCTGTTTCGTCGAAATAACGATGAAATGTACTGGCTTCCACGTATACAATGTCAGGATGGCACTAAACTGGAACGACGAACAAAACACGATAGCCAAAACCCGTGCCATGAAGCTGTGGCTGACGAACCAAGGAACGTCGTGATGGACGTCGAGACTTACATCAAGGCGGACACAATGCAATTGCTGGGGCAGGAGTTTTTCACAGCGACATCACGGTTGGCCGTTCTTAAGGAGGTAAGAAAGCAGAAGGTGGCCAATTCGTAAAAAAATTCTTGGTTTGGAAGGCCATCTGTGGTTGTGGAGAGTTAAGTCAGCCATACATTACGACTGGTACCATGAATCTACCGAGACGAGTGCCTCTAGAAGCGCATGTTGCCCTCCCTGCGGTCTCACGAAGGTGAGAGGCTATTTTGGGCGGATTTGGCATCCTGCCACAACGCGCGGCCGGTGTTTGTCTGGTGCAGGTATAACAATGTTGCTTTTGTACCAAAATACTACAACCCACAGAACTCGCCGAAACTACGTCCGATTGAGAAATTTTGGGCCATCATGAAAGCACTCTTGAAGCTGACTCTGTCGTGGATATCGCCAACTTGTTCCGAACGCAGTTCAGCAGTGTCTTCTGCGACGAAATTTTGGATACCTAGGGCCTCGAAGCAATGTTCCCTGCTTGTCTGTACTATGTTCTGCCCTCACTATCCATGGTGATATGGTGATTTCAGCTGGGAAGTAGATGGAAATTTCAACGGGATACGGTTCTGATTGTATTCCTTCAATTGTCTTGAAGCGTTGCCTTGACACACTTGCTGTGTCCCTGGCTGCGATCTTTAATTTGTCATTAACGGTGTGCTTCCTGAATGCTGGAAAGAGTCTTTTGTTTTCCTAGTGTAAAAAAAAGGATGCTAACGTCACCGTCGCCAACTATCGTGGGATTGCTGCACTATATGCTGTATCCAAGCTATTCGAACTAATTGCTCTCCAAAGGCTGGTCCATGACTATTCAAGGACTTTACCTCCTTACCAACACTGTTTTATGCACAAGCCCGCGACGACGACCAACCTTACCGTAATTACATCGTTCGTCATCCGCGAAATGGAACGCGATCAACAAGTAGACGCCATATGCACAGATCTCTCTGCGGCCTTCGATAAAATGAGCCATCAGATTGCAATTTCCAAATACGACAAGATGAGGGTTCACGATCAATTGTTGAACTGGCTCCGCTCATGCCTGACTGGTAGAACTATGTCTGTGAAGATTTCAGATAATGCCTCGTCCAGCTTTCCAGTAACATTCGGCGTTCCTCAAGGCAGCCACCTTCGTCCATTCCTTTTCCTGTTTTATATTAACGACGTGAACTTGGTCCTCAGATGCCTGAAACTATTCTTCACGGACGACCTAAAGCTGTACTACGTCACAAAATGTCCAGAAGACGCGCACTTTCTTCAGAAGGAACAGAATATCGTTAAATGTATCCAAATGTTCGGCCATCTCCATTGGCCGAAAACGTGCAATGTATCGACGACTTTATCCTTCGAGGAGTGCGTTTGAGACACAATAGTCAAGCATATGGGAGTAATGCTCGACTCCAAACTGTAATTCGAGAACCACATTTCGATCCTCATATGTTTCGTCATTTTCCTTTTAATTTATGTCCGGATGGTACTAACAAACAAAACTGAGTTGATATAAATTCTCCTCCGGATCCGGGTGTGGATCACTAAAAAACAAGAAACGGGAAAAAACTAACGACGCCCAATAGATTTGTAGAAAAGAGACCATAAATCATTTTGGGCGGGAATTGGTGAAATTCTGGATGTCTTACACATAGCACACAGAGATTTTATAATTTTCCTTGATTTTAGTTGAATAATGAAATAATGTTTGATATTTTTTTTTTTTTTTGCGAAAATAAAGCAAAAAAAAAGCAAAACATGTCAGTTCTGAATCACGGCTGGCTACGATCTTCTTAAAATTGCTAATAGAAGACTGTCCCAAAACTGATCGGCATTATATTTAATTCATATCTTCAATATTTTGTTCCAATGAACATAATAGAAACTTGTCACATAGCTTTGTGTCAGTTTCGACGAAAATAAAATTTTAACAAGCAACAACAATAAAAATGTAAAATCTGTTCATAAAGGTCTTTAGAATGGCGCTCACAGATCCTTATTCGAGTTATACATTTTCAAGTTACTGCATGTTGAAAATATTTTTTTTCATAAAAACTTCGAAGATACCAACACTTTAGTCAAACTAGTTACTTCAAACTTTAAGAATATTTTATACTGAAGAATGCTTAAAAGCGAAATAGTTATGCTGATTATCATAAATGTTCGTCTAAGTAGAATATTCATCTTAAAATTGTTTGCGCCTCCCTTAAACGTCAATATACTTGACTTAAACTAACAACAACATTAAAAAATTGTGCAGCAATTCCTTACCTGGTTCGTTTTTCTGACAATTTAATTGATTAATATTCTACCACGGTGCATCATTGTTACTGCTTGCTCCGGTGTGACCACTCAACACTTGGCTGCTGGCCCACTTGAAGACCGGTGTCAAAGCGTGACGCACTCGTAAAAGGGGAAATTTGTTCTTCCTGTAGCACCCCTTCCAGCACGAGCAACTCGGGCGCCCGCGGCAGATACAGTTATCCAGCTCGTAAAACTTCCAAAGACGTTATCCGGGGCCGAGGAGCGATGGGCGCGAGCCAGAGTGAACATTGTGTGATGGGCTAGAAAAAATATTTACTACACAGCGATTAAATCGCGTTCGCGCGGTCTCCATCCATCCGAGTGGGACTGCTGATTACCCGGCCATAAATCCATAACACCACGACGTGATAGAGCAACAGAATTATAAATTTATAGAACAAACTTCCACGTACTACGCGTTGCGCTCGGGTTGGCGCTACCGTGTTTGGAGCATTGGAGCTAACTCGATTTTTATAGGTTATGTTTACGTCTACTCTTGTGTGCCACCGTGCGTCGTTCTGGAACGGTCATCGGGACAGGAGAGACTGAAGATTTATGATCTCGATGAGGAATGCTAATATACCGTTGCATCACGTAGCTAGGTCCCGATTGGTAATGACCCGTTTCGGACGTCAATATGTACTCGGTGAAAGGCAAATCATAGGCTGTCAGTGCCAAACTGTGTAAATCTGGCGCTGCTATCACAGACAGCAAGAGAACATCCTTCCCCTGTGAGCTGCATCGCGAATAACGGTTGATCCCAATTAAAATACTTTCCATGTCATTCACGACGATCGGTGGGTCGGTTGGTGTTGGACTTGTTCCTATCAAGCCGGTCGATCCATCCGATGACAGCAAAGGGTTGCCGTGAACTACTGGTCTCCAGAGAAAGGCAACATGCAAAAGATCGCCGAATCAGGTCCTAGCTACCAGGCTTTCACACGGAAGTTCTGGAACGCGATGCACACGCTTCTTTCCGCACGCCCACCAATCGCTACCAGATACTTCTGCCGCAATCATAAAGTTGTTTCATTCTACTGTTCCCATGCAACTTGGACGTTTGAATCGCGTACCATGTGTGTCGATCCTTTCGAAAGTACACCGTGTGGTGCATTGCTATTTTCTGCCTCCGGCTGGGCCCAAAAAAACTTGCAAGTCATTATCAATTCTTCCAGGTAGTGGTTCCGAGCCTCACACAGAGCGCATTGTTGATAGTAATTCTAAAGTTGAGGGCACTGACGATGACGAAGTAGGAAAAACGTCCATTCTATTATGCATTCTTCATGCACACGCTAACCGCAAGATTCTCGCAAAAACCGTGGCCGAGAAAGAGATTCACTGTTCCATAGAGCACTCACGTCACGATTATTCGGATCAGGAGGGGGAACGATCGGGACGGCAATTGAAAGGTCTGATGCGGAAGAGATGAACAATTTTCTCTGGTTTGTTTTGATTCCCAGGTTTACCTGGTTGTAGGTACACATGCGATCTACAAGATGGTGCAATGTTTTTCGAGTGTTGAACATGTGTATGCAAGAAGAATGAAGAGAAATGCACTAGCTTATGTTCCGTTACTTTCGGTGAACCGATGAGCTCACCAGGTCAAGAGGATTGAACTCGAATACCATTCGATCGCATCATTCCTGCCGCCAAAACTAACAGAAGGCTTACAGTTTTATGACATCGACAGGTTAACCACTAATACCGTTTTTATGTTACGAATCCCAATGCGTGCGCCAACCGGTATTTAATCCCTCATCCATCACCAAGCTGCCAGTCAGTAACGGGAAGATCCAAAGTCGAAATGACCACCACCACCATCACTGGCATGCTCATAAACCATTCCAAAAAAAGAGTGGAAGCCAATAATCTGTCGTCGGTTAGCTTTCTTCTTCTCATAACATTATCGCGTCTATCTATTTTGGTCGAATGAATAAACAAATAAACTGCGTCGGCGATGACCGCAATCGAAAGGGCCCAAATCAAGTTGTATGTATGAGTTTAACAACTAGGTGACAACGAAGCTTACTCGCCCTGTTGCTTCCGCCTGGATGCTGAACTTGATCCACACCATCATTGGGAAACGATAAATCTTCGTATAAAGTTGTCAAATGGAACCTTAGAGCAGGGCCATAAAGGTAACGAAGGGACAGATACACGTGCATCATAATCATTAACCATGGATGTCTTTCGGACAGTTGCTGCCTCCCGATGTTGATCGGCCTTTTATTATACATATTCCGTATCGCAGGAAGGAATAGATGTAGCTCGTTGGGTGGTAGCAGCCGATGGGTCTTCAATCGGTAATTTAATGATTATCGGGCTCGATTTAATGCCGACCAGGCAGGCAGGAACTAATGCAGCATTAATCCGATTGCGAACTACAGTTGCAGACCTACACAGGTGCGGTTATAATGGATTCGAGTTTTCTCCCATGGAAGTAAAAGCTCAACCCGATGGAACACATTAATAAATCGCGATCGTCTCTGGCGGCTTTGACAAATGGTTCAATCAATACCGCGTGCTGCTTGGCGGTGGCCTCATTTCGTTCCGTTTAAGCTTGAAATAAGATCTAAACTCCAGTTCGAGAGCCCAATGACTGGCTCCTGGTGGGCAGCCAATAGACAGATAAATGACATCGGATGACATTTGATGGCCGCATCTTCATTACGATTACAATTGTGATCAGTTGACGATCAGAAGTTGATCTGAATTTGATTAGGGCACCCCCACCGGCAGAAGGCAACAGGATGATTGATGTTTTTAATTTGATTGATTCAATTGATGTCTTCTTTAGCTGTTGAATGCGATCTAGGATTATGTTGAAATTTAGTTTGTAATCCTTGTTACATCCTTCTAATTCTTGAGTTTTTGCGAAGATGAGCGTTGTTATTACTTGCTTGCTGGATACAGGGTACATCGGTGTCATCAATATGGAACGAAATATTTTTAACGTATAGTTTGATTAATGTTTCATTTCATATGCTGAGGATCTCGAAGGAAACACTGTTTGTTTTTCTCACGGAGGGCTTCAGTACTTTGCGATAAATAATGTTAACATCTTGAAATGGTAGGGAAGTAAATCCCTTCATTTCACGTGACGGATAAAATGGATATGCTTAGGATGAACACTCTCCACTCCTCATACCAAAATCACCTGTTCTACATGCATCCATGACCCTCTAGTCCAAATTGGCAAACATTAACCCACTTTCAAAGAATGTTGTTGTTTGTATGGTAAAAATCATCTACATATATGAAGAAAGTCCATGGTTTCTGTGTTTTACTGTTGTAAGTGATCAACTATTGTCAAGTTAGAGTCCTAGAGGAAAATCTATCCCCATATATCCCCAATTATGTCGAAGATCACAACAAGATCTGAGTTAACCCAACACTTTCTGAACAGTTTATTGAAGTGATATGCTGAAAGGCCAAACGCACTTATGCACAAATTGATTTGTGATATCAATCATCTAGTATGAGAGGAAAAAGGACGTCTGCAATCATCTGTCATTTGATGTTGTTGTTGTTTCGTATTTACGTGACTTTCAACCTGAGGCTGGTTCGTCACTCCAGGGAGACGACCTGGACCCTACATATTGAACCCATGAACACATGGACCGGGACCAGCGGTTTTACTTCCCTTTCGAAGAAGACTTGATCAGAGATTGTTCGTCTCTGAAAATCCCAAAGGTTCTCTCTTGTTGGACCATGTTCACGGAAACCGGGTAGTGGACGACTACGGTCTGCACCCACTGCAAAAGTCTTGGAATTGGTTAAAGAGAATGTGAAGCGAATTTGAGTAAGGTCAATCCGGAAGCTGGCTAAAGAAGTGAATATCTCGAGATCCTGCATCCATCGATTGGCCAAAGGAGATTTAAAAGCGTCATCCAGGGCTAGGGCGAAGCGTCTTTTGATAACAGGACGAATCAAAGCACTGTGGTTTGAGCGCTCTATTGCTGTACCAGTTGAAAAAACTTTTTTCGATTGATCCGGTATTCAATTCACGGAGCGGACCCCTGAAGACTGAGTATGTTCCAGAGAATGTGAAATTGAGGTTTATCATCAAGCATCCTACGGGAGTTGAGTTATTTGGAGCATTCGCGTCGAATGGGTTGTTTTCAAAAAAGCAGGTGTAAAAGAGAACACTGAAGTCTACATGGAAATTTTGAAGAATCAACTGCTTTCGTGGATTCAAGCAATACGAAAAACTTATTTTCCAGCAAGATTGAGCACCGTGTCATACATCTAAACGGCTGAATAAAACATATCATTTTGGCCGAAAGATATTTAGCTTCCAACAGTCCATATTTCAACTCCCTCGACTAATGATGGTACTCGAAAAAAAAAAAAATGAAACAGACAAAAATGATCACCAAAAATTCATTTTAAGTCGGATACTTTGAAACTCTCAGGAAATAGATAAACACATATTAGTTATGTTTTTGCAAAGTTGGTTCATTCTACCCCTATTCTATGCCCGCACCTTGGACTCAGCGCTACCCATCAAATCCTGTGCAACACTTGCGCCATATCTCTTACACACTAACATCCACTCTTTCTTCAATTCCTTGTCGTCTTTGAAAGCTTTCCCTGTTTTCCGGAACTTGCTCATAATAGCCCAGAATTTTTCTATTGGGTGAAGTTCTGGCGAGTCCGGCGGATTTTCCCCCTTTTACACAAAAACAACATCGTTTGCTTCTTACCACTCCATCACCGGTTTTTCGTAATGGAAGTATGCCAGATCCGGCCAAAACAGAGTGCCACCTTCTTGGGACCGGAGGAAGAGCAGCAGGTGCTTATGGAGGCATTCTTCTTTATATATTTGGCCGTTGATGGTGCCGGTCGTTATGTACGGCTTGCTGAATTTGCCGCACCCACAGATCGAATGCCACACCAAGTACTTCTTGGCAAATTGGTCGACCTTCTTCTTCCGGAACTTATTCGGAACATCCCGACGGGACTTACCGACGTAAAACTCCAGGCGGGGATATGCCTGGCGTCCAGTTAAATGTTCGCCTCGTCGTCCATTACGATGCATTTCGGCTGCACCAACTGCACTCACGGTACAGCTTCCTGGTGTGGGATTTGGCTTTCTTACCTTAAAGACATGTAGTCTGGCCCGCTTAATTGTCTGCAAGGCGAACCAGACGAAAGAATTGACCTCCTTGGCTACGACCCCCCGGTTGAATTGTCGATTCCCAACTGTTTCGCGATCCACCTGAGGGACTGGCCTGTATTTTCTACGACCGCGCTCATAATTTTCTGTCAAAGCAGTTCTTGAAGCTATCTCGATAGCCACTTGACAGATTGTGATGAAATTGTGCACTGTTTTATCCAATCATTTTCATCAATTTTTCCCATGCAATAAAAAGTTAGACACAAAAGAAAGTGTTACATTGTTTTCGAGTACAAACTTTATTCAATATGTGTGTATGTTGAAGTGAAGGCCTGTGAATCCTCAAGTGTCGATTATCGGAAATTACCAAGCATCACCAAGGCGTGGGCTTCAATGTCAGAAGTCGATGTAATAAGGTTTATTGAATAATAAGGTTTATCAATGATAAAAAAATGAAGAAAACTGTTTTGTTAACCCTTGATGAAGAACATTCGCATTTTTTTATGGGACATACTATACTACCGTGAAACACATATCATTCCCATATGAATAGGAAAGCAAGCAAAGTCGTACAAGACTTGTTTTTGGCTGAAACAAAATTTGAAATTGCGGCCCAAAGATTTCGAGCCCCTAGCAGCTAAGATTTGAATTCTTTTGATTGGGCTTGTGTACAGGCTAAAATCCCTAATTATTGTTTTTTACCACATTGTTGAAGTTTAGGAGACTTCAATTGACGAAGTTTTTAAGAAAAAGGAACATTTGGGAAATAATTTTCATTACATAAATTTTGGCCACTTTTTCGGAACCTTGTCTACTGTTATGTTTATATCATGTTATAGCTAGGGATGTAATGATTTCACACAAAAATGAACATGGAGGTTTGAATTTTTTAATTTTTTATGGTACACCCTGTATTAACCACTTTAGGCCTAAGTGATCATATATGACTTCAAGAGTAAAATGGCTGTATAAAATCACAGAATGAAATAAAGTGTACACTATTTTCGGCAAATTTGTTTTACATTAATTTTTCTATCTGGGACAAACAAAAAATATATGAGTTTACGGCCTAATTGAAGACCAAGAACATCCTGAATACGAGGAAGTTAAGAGAGAAAATGTAAATGCCTTATTACTAGTTTAAAACGTTGTTTTAGAATATGGTACATATGCATACGTATTATTAAATTCTCGTTGATAAACGTTTAACATTGTTGTGTCTTTCTGGGATGTTCTAGGTTATCCCAAATGTACTTGAGTTCAGAACCTCAGATCTACAGTTGTGACAGTAGCTTTAGGGGTATATCAGGTTACGATATGTATTTAAACATATTGAATGAAGCTTTTGGAAGGTCAATAGTCGTAAATAAACAAACAAACAAACAAACATTATTTGATACTTTTGTGATGTTCTAGGTCATTCAAACTATTCTAGAGTTCAGAACATAAGATTTACAGTAGTAACTATAGCTTTTTGGGCTATACAAAGTTACGCTTCGTATTCAATATTGAATATTCAATATTTGAATATTTTCGAAAGTAGAAAAAAACATTTTGATTGTCTGGGATCATATAGGTCATCCAAACTGTCCTTGAGTTCAGAACATAAGATCTACAGTTGTAACAGTAGGTTTTCGGAGTGTACAAACGGACAATATGTATTTAAAAATATTCATTGAGTAGCGTGGAAGGTCTAAAGACATAATGCGACAATCTTAGGATATTCTAGGCCATCCAAACAATTCTTAAGTTCAAAACATAAAATCTACAGTTGCAACAGTTGTTTTTTGGGCTATATAAGGGGACATATTCAATGAATCTTCTGGAAAGTCAACATTCATTATTTTATACTATTGCGATCGTCTAGGTAATCGAAACTGTCTTGGAGTTCAACACATGGAATCTGCGGTAGTAACAGTAACTTTTTGGGCTCTATAAAGTAACGTCACGTATTCAAGCATATTCAGTGAATATTTTCGAACGTAAAAATACATAAGCAGATAATCATGGGATGGTCTAGGAAATTCAAACTATTCTGGCGTTCAGAACATAAGATTTACAGTCATAGCAGTTATTTTTAGGCAATACAAAGTTTCAAAAAATATATAAACATATTCAATTAATATTCTTTAAGGTCATCAAACATTATTAAGTAATATAACATGTTCTAGGTCATCCAAACTATCCTTGAGATCAGAACATAAGACGAGCAGTTGTAGCAATAGCTTTCTGGGCAAAGCTACGATGTGTACTGAAACATATTCATTGAATATCTTGGAAGAACAACAGACATTATGAGATAATCTTTGGATGTTCTAGTTTATCCAAACTGGCCTGGAGTTCAAAACTTAAAATCTACTGCTGTAACTGTAGCTTTCTGGACTAAATAAAGTAACAATATGTATTTGACCAAATTAAGTGAGTCTTCTGGGAGGTCAACAGATATAATGAGATATCTTGCGATGTTCTAGGTCAACAAAACTGCCCTTGAGTTCAAAAGTTAGGATCTACAGTCATAACAGTAGCTTTTTAACCAATGTTCGGTGACGATATGCACTCAAACATATAGAATGGACTGGAGTGGGAAATTGACGGCGTCATCCCAAGTCATAAATATCAGTTATAGATAGTTAACCATCAAGAAGAACTAATGAACATGATTGGATACATATCGTAACTTTGTATAGTCCAAAAAGTTACAGTTATAACTGCAAATCTTAAGTTTTGTACCCCAGGACAGTTCGACTGACATAGAATATCCCAACATTATCTCATGTTGATCTTCGAGGACATTCATTGAATATGTTTCGTAACCTCGTATTGTGGATTAAACTACTGTTACAATAGTAGATCTGAAGCTTTGTGCTTCAGGACAGTTTGGACGACCTATCACAACTCAAAAAAAAAAAAAAATTCCCACTCTTTTCAATCATTATTCTTTGTTATTGAGCACCATATCAATCAAAATACACCAAATTCCTTGTATAATTACGCTTGTAGGCCTGAAATAGTCAATAAGTATTTTCTTTTAAAATCCACAATAAATCACCGCCATTGTTGTTGTGCCTTTAAACTGCACAGACTGATAGGATACTAAAATAAAACTTTTGCTGAGTTATATTTTATTTCATAGATTTGTTGCAGCGATGCCTCGAAACGGTAACACTATTATTGGTGTCCAAAAGTTTCCGTTACGCTCACCCATTTAAAACCAAAAATCTGAGAAAATGTATTAGATTATTCTACTTCAACGTAATCCAAACTTATCGCTAATTATAAATGACACATCACTGTGTCAAACTAATAGCGCCGCTCCTGACAGTTGCAATCTGCAGCACCTTATCATCAGCCAATCAGCAAACGGGGTCCCGCACTTTGTACAAACTACGACCTGGAATACGTCTTCAACCTAACGAAAAGTGGAAACGCAACTGGATTGTAAGGCACACCTTTGGTAGGTACATGGTGCTGTTTGTCCCTTCAAGACTCATGTCAATGCTGTTCGTCGGTTGTTCACGTGTTCACATTCTCAGGCTCAGCAGAGGGGCGTAGACTTGTTCTCACTTTTCTGATCGCGACGGCACGGCGCGTGTTTCCGTGATCCGTACCGGTTGCCTTCGCCGTCGTCCCTACATGACAGTCGGTCGTGACGTGGTGTAGCCTTATCGAATTGGATCACCCCCTCGTTGTCGATGTCTTTGGTTCGGAAGCAGAAGCAGTAACAGCGAAGGCCGACAATCAGTGCAAGCAAATCTCTTAACGGTGATGGTAGTGGTTGCAATAAAAATTAGCTCCTTGTAGCTTCTTGACTTCCTTCTTACTTACGGTGGATGGGACGTGCATCATATAAGATGTTGTTCGTTTGTGGAAAAGGCGAACATGGTCCTTTGGTATGTTGGAAATCATTCCATCACGTGTCCGAATCTTCATGTGCAATAGCAAAATGGTCAACACATTGACCTTACACAGCGGAAGAACATGCTGAAGAACCTTCTTGAACTCTAGGGAATGTGATGCATCCTTGCCGCCAGAAACCGTCATCGCATTACTGATTTACTAGGCATATTAATCAGCTCAATTCACCGGAATCTCGATTAGACCCACAAACCGATTATAGCTTTTATGTATGTGCAAACCAGCCGCCATTTCTAATGAGTTCTCGAGGTGTTATTGCGAACCGGAGGGATCTTATAAATATTTGAAATGCTTCGCACGCACCGACGACCGGTGGAATTATGTGCACAAATTGCAAAAGATAAATCACCTGCCGGAGTGGCGGCTGCTGCATTTGAAAAATGCAAATCGCAACCTTAAGATAGTATGCTCCGCAGCCCGCCAGGAGACTCTACCACACCCAGCAGGGCATCGTTCTATCCATCGTAACCATAGAGTTGGCAGGAACTGGGTTCGTTTCTGGGAGCGCCACGCCGGGCCAGGCGAAGATATCGGCTAGATTTATCACTGCAGTGAGAGGAGCAAAATTGACAATCCGATTTGCTTCCTTTGGCTGCCTACGCTATCTTCATCTTCATGGCCTCGCGGAATGTGGCACACACAAATTGGGTTCATCCACCCGATGTAAGCGCCCCGCGCGACGATGGCTGGAACTACTACTGGCTAGAAACCGTGATTAGATCATTTGTTCTCGATCAGTGGGGATGCTTTCGGTGGAAACAACTATCGCATCTACTTACGAAGCAGCGTTAAATTAAAGTATGCTTATCTGATGGGTGAACGTTACCAGTAGTCACGATGTGTAAAAACGATTCAGTAATGCGTAACAATCAATATTTTTCGATCGTTTTATGTATGGTGCTATCAAATTTATGCTTGAGTAATTATTGCATCTTTTTCAACCAACAAATGATATCAGCCAAAAGTTTAGTCCAAAAGTTTAGTCTAGATAATGCAACTGCGAGCGGAAATGATCTATCAATGAGATAACATATTGATCGCAGAATCTAGAATCTAGAAAAAGACAATTAATATTCAACAAGGACATTAAAAGAACAACCTGTTCCATTTTATTATTGTTATTATTTACTTTACCAATTTCTTTTGATATCTTGTTAATTAGCGCTTTGAACATCTTGTTATTTCGTATGAGGGTTGATTCGATACTTAATTATAATGCTTTCCGTTGAATTTCGTTGAGCCTCAATTTACTTTAAATATTTTCTAAATTTTTAAAGGGGGCTTTTGGAAACACACTTAAACAAACAAACAAACAAACATCGTTTCAGATCGCTTAAAGTTCGCCTCATTCTGTTCCTATTTCAATTCTACACAAAATGACGTGAACCTTTTGCAATCTAAAATGTCAAAATCTTCTTTTATTCGTCGAAAAAGCACTAGAATAAATTAAACCTTAAGTTGAGCTCAATTTACATGAAAGTATGACACATGAAATGGGAAATTTTTGGATGAATAACTGACGTCTAAATCGACAACTCTAAAAAAACGAACATAAAAATAAGCCAATTATCACCACTAATTACTCGATGCTACATCCCTCAACCAACTTGCCACACCTTTTTCCACCAGAGAGTTCCAAGAATCGCTAACTCGTGTGACAGACCGGTGACCAGAAGTGGGCTGGAGCACACATGTCATCATCGTCATCATCCAGCCCCTCCCCTTCGAGCGGGTGAACCTCGCCGGTTCTCAAGTGGGTCTGGGTTGTGAGATCAGTGCCGCCGTTGTTGTGGGCTACCCGCATCCGCCATGTCACATATAATAATGTAGATGACACTGATAAAATCATTCGGCCGCAGCGGTAGCATCACTGTTCTTTGGCGATGATGTCAGGCAGCACGATTCTGGATTCTTTCCTCTCATGGCATACTTCGAGGAAGAAGCTATAGGGCATATTGTAGGTTGCTGACGACGTCGACGACATGTCACCGGTAGCTGTCATAAGTGAGCCTCTGCTTGATATGACATTCATACTCGGGGAGCGCTTCTTCCTATGAACTTTGTGCACGGTGGCGACGACGAGGCCGGGGGAAAGTGACAGCTTGGTTGGATTGTTGTTAAATTGGAGGACAATAATTGGACAATTGCCTGCGCTATTTCAATTACTTGGAGAGCTTTGACTTTAATCTCGATGTAGTTATGTCCAAGAACGAGCAGCGAAGGGCTGAAGTTCACTGATGTTAGGGAGCGTGGATGAAAGGCTTGCTGGAATCGACGATAAATCCTACGATTTAATGGGCATTGTACAGGTGAGAAATAATTGCAGGTGACAATTATTTGACTGTCTTGTTGGGTTTCACAAATCCCGAACTTATCACAAATCTCATCTCATAAGTAATAGACACTGGAGTTTACTCATTGAAATCATCCTCGCAGTAAGCGATTAGTAATGATGGCTACCGAAATCAGGTACAATAAATTTCAATCAATTTCACTTTTGAGGTTCAACTACGGTTTTGACGGCTTGAGTGAAGCATTAATCAGTGCAGAGGTGAACGAACGCGTCTTCCACGCTCTCTAAGCAACATTCGTGCGCGACAACCATCAAGATTCGCCGGCAAAGTGGCGCATGTGTCTCCGTGGCTTGCCTGATGCTCGGGTTTAACGATCGAATCAAGCTGCTATCCGCACACGATGCAGCGAACGACGACAACAACGACATAGCGGCTGATGCTCACATATAGCGAACAATAAAGGGGCGTAATGGGGTGTAATGTGCCACGAGGTGAAATTATCGGACTTCGCCGTCGTATCGCATCGATAGTAGAGAAATGTGCAAATTTTTCCTTAGGGCTCTAGCGGCAGTAACGGTGCGTAGTTAAATTTTAATCGATTCCATCACTGGCGGATATCGATTTTTTTCATTCACACTCACAATACGCCCTGAGCAGAGCAGAGCCACTTCGAAGTGTGGTGCCGTTCTTCGCCATACAGGTTGCTACATTGAGGATGTTAGTTAATGTATTTTTTATGACTGTTCTAATTATGCGTGAGCGAGCCAGTAACTGTGCGGAGAATGTAAAGTTAGCCACTAAGATCGGATTGAAATCTCATTCTGAGCATTTTCACGCAGGTCTTT
Source organism: Aedes koreicus (assembly GCA_024533555.2). NCBI lineage: Eukaryota > Metazoa > Arthropoda > Insecta > Diptera > Culicidae > Aedes > Aedes koreicus. The sequence continues at coordinate 153,259 of JAHHFK020004701.1, forward strand.
GAATGATCAACACTAAATGTTTGAGTTTAGTTTTATATGTTAGATCTCATTAGGGCAGGAAATTTGTCTGTTGACCGACCGGTCAAAGAAAAAATAAAACAATATCTACTATGCAACTAAGTACCTCTCTAAACCCTCCAAAGCTCATACTACACTCAGTAGCAAAAAAAAGCCGAGCAAAATTTTTCTTCCAAAAAATGCCATGTTCAACCTTCTGTTACTTTGTCAATTTTTAATATTTTTGGATGAAAGTTTGAAAAAATTATAACCAGTGTATAGACTTTATGTGACCACAATTTCATGTTGATAAGATTTATAAATTTTAAGTTTTCATAACATATGTGAAAAAAGTCGTTTTAGGACTTACAAATTTCAAAAATCCGTATTTCTGTGAAACAATTAGGTAACATACTCAAAATTTCATCATAGCCTAAAAAAGTAAACAAAATGATGTGGACAAAATTTGAACTGTTTCCATCAAGTGGTTTGAACTACAGCTGGCGTCAAAGTTGACGCACCAACATGATTATTTCCTTTTTTCACTCGATATTGACCATGCTGAAATATCGGTGCAAAAAAAAAGCCGAGGCGAATTCATCTTATTAATACACATGATTTACTACGCGTGAAATATGTGGCATTATTCGGAAATTTTTACTGTTCAATGTGCTGATCACAGTTAGTTAGTTCCTTGATTTCAGCCCTGGGCTGGGTCATCTCCCGTCGTAGCCACTCAAATACCTTTGGGGTATTTTCGTAACTTGTCCGGGGGTGAGATTCGAACTCGTGACTTTGGCGTGAGAGGTATGGATGTTAACCTCTACGCCGGGGTCACCCCTCTGTGCTGAATACAGAGGCCGCCCGCTATTTCAGAAAACATTGCAATTGGGTGAGCGGATTGGAGATAATGAAATCATTGGGTATAGGGCCAAGTCTTGGTACGAAACAGATGAGCCTGGAAATCAATAGAAGCTTAAATTTTCCAGAAGTCACGAAATGCTTCTAGAGACTCTAATTTCACTAAATCCTTCAATCGAAATCTCAGATAGTTTGGACTAGATAGCGCTTTAAAGGGCGATACGGTCAAAATTTGGTCAATATCAACTTGACGTATTTCTTTCAATTTTGCATTTAAAAAACCTGAACACCCCTCATTTTGAAGGTGTGTGTGTGTAGAATGTTGCTCCTATTTTGATTTTGGAATTCACTCTTCAGTTGTCAAAATGCCGTCCAAGCAAGAAGAGCAGCGTATCAAAATTTTGCTCGCGCATCGCGAAAATCCGAGCTACTCGCACGCAAAGTTGGCAAAATCGCTAAAAGTTGCCAAATCAACCGTTACAAATGTAATTAAAGTGTTTGGGAAACGTTTGTCGACAGCCAGGAAGTCTGGATCGGGGGGAAATCGAAAACCGGAAGCCGCTGAGACGACAAAGAGAGTTGCCGGTAGTTTCAAGCGAAACCCTAACCTATCTCTCCGAGATACCGCAAATAAGCTGGGTGTATCGTCTACAACCGTGCATCGAGCCAAAAAACGAGCCGGACTATCGACTTACAAGAAGGTAGTGACTCCAAATCGCGATGATAAACAAAATACGACGGCCAAAGCGCGATCCCGGAGGCTGTACACGACGATGCTGACGAAGTTTGACTGCGTGGTAATGGACGACGAAACCTACGTCAAAGCCGACTACAAGCAGCTTCCGGGACAGGAGTTTTATACGGCAAAAGGAAGGGGAAAGGTAGCAGATATTTTCAAGCACACGAAACTGTCAAAGTTCGCAAAGAAATATCTGGTTTGGCAAGCCATCTGTACCTGTGGCTTGAAAAGCAGCATTTTTATAGTTTTGGGGGGTGTAACAAAAAAAATTTTTGGGAAAAAGTGTGTTAAAAAAAGTTTGGTTTCTTTTCTGAAAAAAAACGGGTGTTTCGTGTTGTTTGGGGGGGGTTGGTTTTTTTGGGAAAAAGGGGGCGCACAGTGGGGCAAGAACCCACTCTCGTTGACCAAAACCTCTAGCGCTCTGGGTTTGCATTCTAGAGGTTTGATGTCTTCGGAAGAAAGTATTAGAAGTAGTTAAGCTATTCTTTGGCAACATTGGTCTTGATCTAGATGATTTAAAACTGATCTAGATCAGTTCTATCTTTAGATAGAAGCATCTTATCAAAAAACTTTCTTCCGCAAAGTTGTTTGTTGTAAAATTTTGAGCATATTCTCTGAAGACACCTATGCTCTATAATGTATGTAGATGGCGCTGTGTGATATTTTGTAAAAAACACTCAAAAAAATGATTTTTGATCATTTTTCATGAAAAAATATACTGAGAAAAAACGATACTTCGTCAAATCTATGAAAGTAAATAAATTTGAAGCAAACCGTGAAAAGTTACGCATACTATTCGTTGATTTTATGGTTAATTTCATGGAAAATGTTGATAAAATATGCAATTTTTATTACTTCCTAAATCAGAAAATCGCAAAAAGTCGCAGCTGATTTACCCCCACAAATATTGCTCAACATATGCGGAAATCTATTCTGTATTACATTTCACAGGCAACCACAGGCATTTTGGATAGCATTTTTCGAAAAAGGGGCTACATAAAGTTTTTTTTATTGAAAAAAAAATTTCAAACGCTCTGGGTGTGCCTCGTGGAGGTTTAATGTCCTCAAAAAAGAATCTTGGTTCAACAGAGCTATATTTAATCACCTTTGGTTGTGATCTAGATAAGTTGGAACTGATCTAGATCAATTCTACCTTTTGATAGAAGCGTCTTTGCAATATGCTTTCTTCTGCAAAGTGTTTTTTAGACATTTTTTATATATCTTCCGAAGGCACTCATACTTTTTGCAAAGAGTTACTCAAAAAATTCAGCAGTTTTACGGTACAAATAAAATACTTTTCAATAGGGTAATGGAGGTATTTTGGACATGTATATATTTTGGCCACTTTGCTGCAAAAAACATTCTTAACGTAACCGATGACTAATAATTTCTGTACAGATAGCTAGATCTAGCTTCAATCTAGGTTTGGGTTCAATCTACGACATTGTACGATGCGAATAGAACGTTTTTTAGAGCAAGGTGGCCAAAATATATACATGTCCAAAATACTTCCGGTACCCTATGCATCGAAATATAGTAAAAAGAAACCAGCAGCTGATTTCATTGCTGAAATTTTCTACAGCGCAATGAACAAAGTAGGCGTGCGCGTGTGTGAGGAAGTTCTCCATGAAGCAAGCCATGAAGCGAAATAAACATAATTTTATCGTTAGTAAACAAATATTCAAGTATGTATCGCATCGCACGCTTAAAAATTTTCGAGTTGCTTTACCAGAAGAAAAGTTCTTCTTGGTCTGAACGCTACAATCATGTTTACGACCATATCAAAAAAGTGATTCAAGCAAGTGATAACGATATTCAAATATGGAGTATTGTACGCAAGCAAGGTGCACTTATTCGGAAACGTTGGAATAGCAGTGGTCGGAAGAAAGAGAGATTCCAATCGTTAAATTGTCAATGGCTTGCAGAAACGGTCACGTTTGGTACAGCGATTTCGAAAGTTTCAGGTTTGTATTTTTGCCAACATTCTTTCGTCATTTCTTAAATTTGAAACTTATTATGTTTCTAAAGGTAAATCGGGTCGACCTATCGTAAATTATGAGCAAGCAAGCACACGAACGAAACGCAGGAAGGCAAGAGCGTTACGGAAGTCAATTCCTTTGCCAGCTCTTTCTTTGGCAACGGAAATGAGTCTTAGAGCTGAAGGAAGAACGGCAGAAGCTGGATTGATCAAAGAGGCCTTAAACAGTTCGCCAACTCGTGCATCAAAAATTATCAACACGTTGAAAGAAGCTGAAAAAGCAACAGGTATGTATGATGTTGTTGTATCATTTTAAGGAGGGACTTTAACCCACTGGTCATTCGTCCCTGTATACAACAGGTATCCATCCGTACACTACAGAAGAAGCTCTAGCTCTTATTTTGGACTTAGGTGTATCAAGGCAAGGGTATCAAATCATGAGAGTTAAAGCTAAAGAGAGAGGGTGTGACTTGTACCCTTCATACAAGAGAATCCAGGAAACGAAAACCCAATGCTATCCAGCGAAAGAGTTTCTTGATATTTCCGAAATCAAAGGAGAAGTTAAGTTACAAGCATTGTTAGATCTGACAGTTAGACGGATTGTAGAAGTTCAAAAAACTGTATTTGATAGCATACCATCCGAAAAACTTTCGAAATGTGTGTTGATTTCAAAGTGGGGGTTCGATGGCAGTGGACGTCAACAATCTTACAAACAGAATCAAAGTGATCAGACGTTCAGTGACAGCAATATTCTCATGACTACACTCGTACCTTTGCAATTATTAATTGAAAGTGACGGAAGTACCTCTAGAAAGGTTGTACTCTGGCAAAATCCAAGGCCTTCCTCAACACGGTTCTGCAGACCGATTAAAATTGAGTTTGCTAAGGAAACGGTGGCCTCTATCAAAAGGGAACAGGAACTCGTGGAAAATCAAATAAAGAAACTTTCTCCTACTGTTGTCGATATGGGATATGGAACACTGCCCATTAGTCATAGATTGACGCTAACTATGATTGATGGTAAAGTTTCCAATGCACTTACCGATAATAAAGCTTCACAAAAATGCAATGTATGTGGCGCACTTCCAAAGGAAATGAATGATCTAAATAAAATCTCAAAGAGGTCTGTTGACTTGAGAGCTTTGGAACTGGGTCTGTCGACTTTACATGCCTATATCAGATTTTTGGAATGGTTACTGCATGTGAGTTACCGCTTGGAAGTCAAAAGTTACTTCAAGACAAAGGATCTTAAAGAACAAATCGAAAAGCGAGAAGACTACATAAAACGACGATTCAAGGTCGAAACAGGATTACTTGTAGATGTAGTAAAAGAAGGACATGGCACCACTAACGACGGCAACACAGCCCGTAGATTTTTCAAAAATGCTGCTCAGACAAGTTATATCACAGGCATAGATGAGGGTTTGATCGATCGATGCGACACAATTCTCCGGGCAATGTCATGTGGATATTCGGTCAACATTGCAGCATTCCGAAACTTTGCTGAAAATACGGCACGTCTCTATGTCAGTCTCTACAAGTGGTACCCTATGCCAGCTTCAGTGCATAAAATTTTAATGCACGGATCTCAAGCGATCGAAATAGCGTTGCTCCCAATTGGAATGCTAAGTGAGGAAGCACAAGAAGCGCGAAATAAGGATTTTCGCAAATTCCGCGAACGATACAGTCGGAAAACTAGTAGAAGAGATACAATGGAAGACGTTTTCCATAGCATGCTTCTCTCATCGGATCCTGTTTTATCCACGATGCGACCCATGCCGTTGAAGAAAGACGGAAGCATCAAACCCGCTGTATTAAATCTTCTCGAAGTGCCATCAGTTCAGTCAGATGATGACGATTAGTATTAATATCTGTATCAGTTTGTTTTTTTTTTCTTTCAATGTAAGACAATATATACGATTAACTATGAAGAACACAACATGGGATTTCATTGCACTATTATATTAATCTAAATTACCGAAAACCATTTTTGGAGTGTTTTCCACAAAATGCCATACAGCACTATCTACATAGGTTATGAAGTATGAGTGCCTTCGGAAGATATATAAAAAATGTCTAAAAAACACTTTGCAGAAGAAAGCATATTGCAAAGACGCTTCTATCAAAAGGTAGAATTGATCTAGATCAGTTCCAACTTATCTAGATCACAACCAAAGGTGATTAAATATAGCTCTGTTGAACCAAGATTCTTTTTTGAGGACATTAAACCTCCACGAGGCACACCCAGAGCGTTTGAAATTTTTTTTTTCAATAAAAAAAACTTTATGTAGCCCCTTTTTCGAAAAATGCTATCCAAAATGCCTGTGGTTGCCTGTGAAATGTAATACAGAATAGATTTCCGCATATGTTGAGCAATATTTGTGGGGGTAAATCAGCTGCGACTTTTTGCGATTTTCTGATTTAGGAAGTAATAAAAATTGCATATTTTATCAACATTTTCCATGAAATTAACCATAAAATCAACGAATAGTATGCGTAACTTTTCACGGTTTGCTTCAAATTTATTTACTTTCATAGATTTGACGAAGTATCGTTTTTTCTCAGTATATTTTTTCATGAAAAATGATCAAAAATCATTTTTTTGAGTGTTTTTTACAAAATATCACACAGCGCCATCTACATACATTATAGAGCATAGGTGTCTTCAGAGAATATGCTCAAAATTTTACAACAAACAACTTTGCGGAAGAAAGTTTTTTGATAAGATGCTTCTATCTAAAGATAGAACTGATCTAGATCAGTTTTAAATCATCTAGATCAAGACCAATGTTGCCAAAGAATAGCTTAACTACTCCTAATACTTTCTTCCGAAGACATCAAACCTCTAGAATGCAAACCCAGAGCGCTAGAGGTTTTGGCCAACGAGAGTGGGTTCTTGCCCCACTGTGCGTGGCCCCAAAAGCATCCTTACTGTTGGTATAGATCGGTTCTAAGCGGCTATTTTTACTATTGGTGCAAACCGATATAAATTGGAAATTGGTCTTATGCATAGATAATTTACTAGTCGTCCTGCAAATTCAGCATATCGTTTTCCAAAACAAAGTCGGCTGCCAAACGAACCCTTTTGTCTAAAATAACAGTGAACTCTTGTGGAAGAACGAGCCATTATCAGCTTTCAATGAAGCGAGTATCAAGTGAACACATTTCTACCCTCTTTTTTTTTATTTAACCTGCATTCGGAAATTTTATAAATTGAGGATGTATGTTAGTTCCAGCGGAGTAGCAACGTAGAGCGGACAATCATACTTTAGATAGCTTTGAAGATTTTTTAAATTGTTTTTGAAGTTTAAAACATTTTGAGGGGCCTAGTAGTAAATTATGGGAAGTAGTTTTTTTTATAACATGATTTAATTGCCAGAATAGTAGAAGTATTCTTATGGTACATGGATCGGATGATCCATCCAGGATCCAGGAGTTGATAATATGGATGAGAAATTTCAAGAAAAATCTTGAAGTCGAACATTGAAAAACCAACATTTTTGATAAATAAAATACTATTTGAACTCCAGTTTTTGGAGTATCCGTAACGTTTTTGGAAAATCTAGAATTCCATCAAACTTCTTAAAAAGTGTCAAGAAATTCTTAAAATTTTAAAACAACATCGGCTGTAGCGTATTATATCTTTTTTTAACATCATTTTTTTTATGGTTCAATTTACACATCTATTGAAACAACTGCACGATTGAGACAAACTATGGCAGATCATGCACGAATATGGATTCCCAGAAAAACTGACGCGGTGGGTCAAAGCAACTTGGATCGGGTGATGTGTGTCGTTCGAATCTCAGAGACACTCTTGAGTCCCTTCAAATCTTGGAGACGGTTACGACAAGCTGATGAAGTGTCTTTTTTGCTATTGAACATAACATTGGAGGGTATGAATCAAAGAGCGGGGATAGATACGAATGGCACGATATCTAGGAAGTATGTCCATGTGTGCCTCGCTGACGACGTTGATATTGTAGTACGTAACTTTGAGACGATTGAGGAAACGTATATAAAACATAAAGCTGAAGCTAGTGAGATTATAAAAAAAATACACGAAGGGAACTGGTTCACGAGAAGACAATGTTAGCCTCAAACCACGAGTTCAGATCGAAGGTGATGAAATCGAAGTGGTGAACGAATTCGTGTATCTCAGCTCATTGGTGACCGTCGATAACGATACCAGCAAACAGATAAAAAGGCGCTTTACAGCTGACAATCGTGTCTACTTTGGATTCCGAAGGATGCTAAGATCGAACAAAGTTCGCCGAACTACAAAATTTATCATCTACAAAACATTAATAAGATTGGTAGTCCTTTACCGCTACGAAAATTGTACATTATTTGTATTGGATCAACGCGCCCTTGGTGTCTTTGAACGAAAGGTGTTGCGTGCGATCTACGGTGGAGTGCAGATGGAAGACGGAACGAGAACCTCCCATCGTTCACACCGATAAAATCGATCGACTACGGTGGTTAAAATGTTAAATCACGGAGAACAGACGTTCATCTTCGGTCTGCTACTTGTGTAAAACTTTAAACCGACATTTCAAATGTATGTCGGTATGCTTCTGAAAGGCGGCGCTGCAGTTGTGCGATAACTGTCATGTAAATGTTTATCAATAAAAAACCTAGTACATAACCTGAAAAGTTTTGTTTGTTTTTCTCTGCACTTGCTTCTTATACCGGCTGCCCATTTTAACTTTTACACATGTTTTTCAAGAAAAGGTATATGCACATCAATGTCTGTTCTCTGTGTAAAATGTTAAAATGATTCTCGATAAGCATCCGTTGGGCACACGAAGAAGAGGCGCACAACGATTAGCAGGCGACCTGCGGATCCTTCGCAGACAGTGAGGCAGGCGAAGTGCTGCCATGAACCGAAAAGAATGAAAACAACTTCTCTATACAGCAGAGGCCTCCCCGGTTTTGGTCTGATTGAACACGAGCGCATGAGATAAGCAAACCCTAAAGTCACTATACGGCGCCACTCGTATTACCTTTCAAAGCACCCGTCTGTGAGCAAGATTTCTCACCGATCAAGCTCAAGTCTCAAGCCGGGCGATGAAGAAGAGTCTAGTGACCAAAACTCGCGCTTAGAGGTTTAACGATAAAACATACGTGAGAATGGCTTCTTGGTCAATTTTTTTATCTCTTTGTTACGAAAAAAAAGACGATGACCTTGAAGTTGAACAAGGAAGAATGCCTCAGTAAATGCGTGCTGTCTTTCATGAAAGCACATAAAGGAGCTGTGAAGTTTTTACCTTATTTGGCGAGGTTGTTTAGTACCATCGTGAAAATGTGCTGGATTCCATCGACAAGAACCTGAATCGACCCAATTGCCCCAAATGTTCTGCAGACCCAAGTCTCGACGCAGAATTCGCCAAGTTGAAGTCTGCGTGAGGCCGAGTTTTTATGTGTGGCGTGGAATCGACTGCCGGGGATTCTCATGCACACTTTCGAGTACTGGTGCGATATTCTCGGCAGACTTTGCGTTCAGCTGTGGTGGTTGAGCTTTCAACGAACCAGTCTCCTCGAATTTGTTCACCACATTGTGAATAGTCCTTTCGATAGGACGATTATTGCGACCGTAATATGGGCGAAGCGGAGCGTTGCTCGCAAACAACACTTATTTCGATCAAACAATTTTATGATTTGCACGTGTTGTTGGACGCAATAACTCTCAATGGTGAAAAAAAGTATTTTCAGCTCAAACGTTGGTCTTAGTGAACTGATCTGGTCCATCGATCATATGAAATACGAGAGATCCAAACCGCTCAGAATGTGACATGTTTGGCATAACGTTTATAATACATTTATAGAACAAACTATAATAAGGGATTTGAAAAAAGTTGTGTATCCCAAGGAAAGTGCACAATAACATAGGAAATGCAGAGACATAATTTTAATGATATTATTCTATTGAAGATCGATGATAAAGCTTTGTTTTGATTGGTTATCGTTTTTCGTACGTCATTCTCACTACGAAATAGAGGTGATTTCTTCCATACGGATTCTGGGCGAACAATGCTTTACCAATGGTTCCATGGTGGCATATATGAACTTCTTTTACTTACTTTTAGTTACTTCATGAAGTTCAATAAATTATCCAGAGCCTGCTTTGATATCTAGCTATATTTCAAGTCGCCATAATTAAAAATGATTCTTGAAATGTCTTGCCAATTTTGTAAGATATGTTCATGATCCATCACTTATTACTGTTATGGTGGATGATAAGGCTGTTCGCCATCAATAACATTTTTCATGAAAAACCCAACTCGCTGTTCAATACTCACGTTCGAAAAGTGGCGGCAAAAGCAATTAAATCATAAGATCAATTTTCACCGGTCCTGTTGCTGGTCATCAATAAATGTACAGTATATCGTTATGTAAATGTTTGTTCGTACTTACCCTCGCAATGCAGTCCGTCGCCCCGATAGCCAGGAAAACACGTGCAAGTAAAGCTACCTAAAGTATTTGTACAGTGCGCGAAAACGTCACAGGGTCGATATTTACACTCGTTTTCGTCTGTGGAATGGAAAGAAAGCAAAGTGGATATTTCATCAGTTATCTCCAATTAACGATCACGATTGGTATAGTTTTTTTGTGAACGATCACTCCCATCATCATCATCATTATTATCATTATTATTATCTCAATTCCCCAATATGGGTATATGGTAAATACCGCATGATTCGGATTTAAAACAATGTAAACAGTGAGAATCGAACGGGAAGGACGCATAACCTGGAGAAATGTACCTCGTCATTCTAGAACCGAACCCGTTCGTGTACAAGAGACCAGACTTCCTACTGCATTACCATCTTGTTAGGGGCTTTTCAATATTCTTTCATTCCCATTTCGCCGTTGTGTCGGTTGGTCAGTCCTGGGCGATTTTTGACGTGCATGTTCTTTTTGCTGTTATTCATAGAGCACATGCCAGGCGATGATTATCGGAATTTACGATCGATTGTTGTGCTGGAGTTTGTTGTTCTTAGGACTATAGGTTTTGCATTTTTTTTGCGTGGTAAAATACTATTTCTTATACTGCGTGCCGGGATGTTGTGGCCTATGATTGCGTTGATTGGCCTCTTATGGAGTTGATCTTCTCCGGGCCGTGTACCGTGATGCCCTAGTCCTTAGTATGGGCGATCGTTCTTAATAGGTATCGAATGTGGCTCGCTCTTCATGGGATTAGAGCAAATTTTCGTAAAGGTGTGGTGAACAGGCGGAACTGGGAATGAGGTCTATGTTTCACCGCAAATTATAGTATTGCTAATAATGGCAATTGAATTAACCAGCAGGATTGGACCATTTTTGGCACATTGAATAGGTTTTGGAAACATCATCGTGGAAAGCTTAAAACGATGAATGGGATGTAATGAATGTACACACAAAAAAACACGCCAATGATATATCATAGAGATCAAACTTTGACAACGATATCAGTTGTTTACAGTAAAACTTCGAAAGCGATATCATTCAATCGTTCAAATCAAACATCAAATTAGACATCAAATCTGAATGCTGAGATGATGTCTGCATAAAATAAAGAATAGTTAGTTTTCATAGCTATTTCATGCGATTTTTCTGCCACCTTGTGGTCCACTTATGCATCGCTAAACATGGAGCCCTATCTTTTACTATAAAACTTTGATAGCGATATCAGTTGTTTTGCTCAAATGGCAAAAGCAGTAAACAACCTCCGATAGATGGCATGTTTTTACTACCGCCTGATCCCTGCGAAGAAATCCGCTATGTGGGGCACTCCTTGTCGATAGAATACATCAGATCCGGCATCTAAATACAAGATCATCGTCTTGCTGGATGAAGGACTTACTGTCCGTCACCAAGAGGTAGAGGCGGGGAGTCCGCTACTGTACAGTGCCCAGACAACCAAAATGCACGTATATTGAAAGTTGTTTTAATGATATACAAACATATATGTAAGTAAACAAATCGTATATAATGCAAAAATATGGCTTATACGTGCAAAAGTGGAGGCCATATACGTGCAAATTCCATTGGTTTCTTAAACGAGTTGATTTAACATCTTATGCGATTGAATTTGTTATAACAAATCCGATTAAGTTTGTGACGCAGTACGATGAATAAATGACACATCGTATATAAGTCGAAAATTTGCACTCTTTACGATTTAACATAAACATAATACGATAAAGGCCACAATTAATTGCGATTTTGACTTAAAATATACGAATATACGATACTATTTGAACACTGTTATACGACTTGTGGTTGTCTGGGTGGTCACCCTTGACGTAAGACACGCGTTCAATAGTGCCAGTTGGGAGGCTATCGCCAACGCGCTCCAACGCCTCCGGGTTCCTGAGTACCTGTACAGGATTGTGGAAAACTACGTTTAGAATGCGACACAGAAGCGGGCCAGGAACGTGTTCAAGTCACCGCAGGAGTTCCGCAAGCTTCGATCCTGGTTCCGGTGCTCTGGAATACGATGTATGACGAAATGTTGCGACGTACGTTCCCAAACGGCGTAAAAAACTGGAGCTAGCCCAACATAGAATGGAGATTACTGTGGTCAACAACAGAAAATCGGAGCAACAGGTTACAATTAGTGCAGGCAACAGTACCATCACCTTAAAGCGAGGGGGTTATAATCGACGATTAGCTGTCCTTTATCAGCCACGTCGATTTTGCCGACAGAAGGCCTCGATGACTATATCGGCATTATCCCGCATGATGTCGAATAGCTCGGTGGTGCAAAGGAGCAAGTGAAAGCTCCTGGCCAGTGTCGCCCTCTCCATACTTAGGTATAGCGGGCCGGCGTGAGTCATCGCTCTAAGTACTAAGAGCTACTTAGATAAGCTCGAGTGTACGCACCTGCTAATTTGCCTTAGAGTGGTTAGTGCATACCGCACAGTGTCACGCGACGCGGTCTGCGTCTTAGCGGGGATTATGCCCATAGGCATCATCATAGCAGAGGACGTAGAGTGCTTCGAACAACGTGTCACAAGAGGTATCCGGAAGATCATTACAGCCGCATCTATGGTCAAGTGCCAGAGGGAATGGAATAGCTGGAATAGATTGCTGTCAGGCTTGTGCTTTAGACAATACCTACCGAAAACTATAAGGTACAGCCCAATGGGGTTGTGCGCAAAGGTTACGTAGGACTACGCAGCAATCTTATTCCCATACACTTTCCAGAGACGTCAGGGCCATCTGCCAATTGATTTAAGTCAGTCGGGAAGCTACGCTTTCAATCCGCTCGGAAATGTCATTGACGAAGCTCTTCATAATGCTTATCGCTTTGGAGGAAACGACAGTATCGGTTTAAAATGCTTCAGCACCCGGTAGATGTGGTGCTATACGTTTTCTTTTTCCAAACTTTGGTGCTGGAACTGTTTGCCTCCCGAGATGGTTAAGCGATAATGCACCATAAGAGCACATCCTGTTGATTTTTTTTTTTTTTTTTTTTATTGATTAGAGAGGTTTTAAACCAAGGGTTCATTCACCTCTGTTGGATAGTATGTTCGTTGTTCATTATTATAGAAGCTCAAATTTCTTCTAATTTACAATCTTTAATAAATTTTAAAAGTTTAACCTCATTCTCGTTGTTGTTGCCTAGCACAATTTGTATGTTGTTACTTAGACCTATTTTTTCTCTAACGTTCTCGTATTTCCTACAATTAAGAATAACATGTTCAACTGTAAGCTCCACGTTACATATGTCGCAGCTAGCTGAGCTCGTTTTATCAAAGAGGTGTTTTTTCGTCATCAAAGTATGGCCAATTCGAAGTCGCGTTAAGATGCGTTGTTCACGTCGATCAGGTCTGTCAATCCATTTCTCGGTCGATGTTTTGCAGGTTTGTAAAAAAGTTGAGCGATGGGTATCCCAGGTTTTTTGAAAATTTTCACGTATTAGCGTTTTGGACCGTAGTATCGCATCGGAAGAGGGAACAGTGCGGTAGAATAGTCTAGCGGTTCGACCTCTATCAGCTGCTCGATCGGCTTCTTCGTTCCCGGTAATTCCAGAGTGGCTCGGTACCCAGCAGACTACAATATCCTTTTGGGTAGCTATATTTTCAAATTCTTGCAAGAAAGGGTGTCTGGATTCACCTTTTTCAATGGCAGAAATGCAACTGGCTGAATCTGATATTATGACTGTTGGTGTTTTTGGGGCGTATCGTGCTGCAGCTACTAGAGCAGCCGCTTCTGCAGTGTAGATGGTGCATTGGGGTTTTAAACTCCTTTCGACTAAAAGATTGGGGCCAACAACTCCGATGCCAACTTCCCTTCTGGTTTTTGATCCGTCGGTATAGATCTTTCTGTGATTTTGGTATTTTGTTTTGAGACGCTCTTGGGTAATGATCCTTGCTACGGTTATACTATTTCCCTTCTTGAAGGCATTTTTAATGGTCCAATCTATTTTGATTCGGGGAGAGTTCCATGGGCGGTAACCAACTCGTTGGAGCTTTGAGATGTTAGGAATAGTAACTCCGGTAGCCTCTAGGAGTGCAGCGTTAGCAGCTTCACGGAGGTAAGGATAGTCATGAATCGATTTTTCTGCTAGTCGACAGTATTTACGGACAAGTATTTCGGTGATGCGTAAGTCTAGTGGAAGCTCCCCAGCTTCTACTGCAAGGCTGTAGGTGGGAGAGGATCTGAAGGCTCCCGAGGATAATCTTAGCAGGTCATTGAATATTGGCTGTAGTGGGGTATTAAGTTTTGTTCCAAACAGTTCGACCCCGTACATAAGTTTTGATATACACACCGCATTGCAAATTTTCCATAGCGAAGATCGGCTAGCCTTTGATGCCAGAGCTTTGATTAAATTTATCCGATTACCTAAAACCTCTTTAGTCTTTGAGCCATGTGTCAAGAACTTTCCTCTCCGATCAATCCATACTCCTAGAAGACGCGCAGTTTTTACTTCTGGGATGGGCTCGCGATCAATAACTATTGCTGATCTAGAATTTATCCCTCGGTGTCTTTTCTTTTGGCATACATGTAGGATATACGATTTCGAAGCTGATAGGCGAAACTTAACTTTCTTTGCCCATGCATTTACTGCATTTACTGCGGTCGAGAGTTGTCGGCGTACTGTTGAAAGTTGTTTCGATGCGGCAATCAGGACAATGTCATCCGCGTACACCAGGATCCGAACGTTTTTGGGTACTGCTTCGAAGACTGAATTCAGCTAGAAGGAACAAAGTCACAGCTAGTACTGATCCTTGAGGAACACCGTTGTCTTGAGTTTTCTGGGATGAAAAAGAGCCGCCGTAGCATACCTGGAATCGTCGATCCTTTAAGTATTCGTAGATACATAACTTCAAGCGTTTGCCGATATTGATGTGGTTGAGTTGATTCAGTATGTGTGATCGCCAAGTTTGATCATAAGCTTTACGAATGTCCAGTAGGGCAAATTCAAGATGTGTGTTGGTTCTTTTACCCTCCTCGAGGATTTCGTTCAGCTCAGCGAAGTATGTCGAGGTGCCTCGGCCAGCCCGGAATGCATGCTGTCCCGGATGTAGAATTTTGTTCATTTCAAGAAAGGTGGTGAGACGATGATTGACCATACGTTCGTATATCTTTGCGATGCAACTTAGGAGCGTGATTGGTCGATAATTCTCCGCCGAACTTGGTTGGGAGCCGGGTTTTGGAATTGGGACAATTATTCCTTCTCTCCAGCGAGAAGGAAACTCTCCCTTCGCCCAGACACGGTTAAAACTTTGCAGCATTGCTATTTTTCCGGAGATTGGCAGATGGCGAATCATAGGGTAACCAACGTTGTCGCTGCCAGTTGAGAACCCTTTGGCCACGTCGATTGCCCGCAAAAGCTCTGGCAGGCTGAAGTCACTGTCCAATACAACATCTTCTGCAGTTGCTGAAAGGTTCACGTCGTTCTCGGAATCCGGTATCTTCTCGGATGTCTCGGTTGCTGATGTTTTTTGAAAATAGTTGGCAAAGTGCTCGGCGATGGTTTCATGATCCTGTTCGTGCTTTCCATCTATGATTAGACCTCTGAGTCCTGTATTCCTCTTTCCGCAAAGTTTGTTGTAATTATTCCAAAGGACATCGGATGGAGACTGTGGATTGAAGGTACTGCAAAAGGTATCCCACGATTGTTTCTTCGCCAGGTTTATGGTTTTTCTTGCTGCACTTCGAGCTTGCTGAAATTCCTTTCGTGCGTCTTCTTTTTGGGGGTCAGTTGCATGAGTTCGTTTCAGTTTTCTTAGTGCCTTTCGTCGTGCTTTGACTGCCAGCTTTACTTCATCTGACCACCATAGCTCTGCTCTCTTGCACGGCCTGCCCGATGTTAGTGGGATCGATGTTTCGGCAGAACTGATGATGATGTCAGTAATCTCATCAATTGAGGGATCTTTGTTCGGGTCGCTACTCAGGCGATGTTCAATGTTTTTCTCGAACTGTGGCCAGTTCGCATTCTTGTAGAGCCACCGTTTCCGGAGTTTAATGTTGTTTAAGCATTCCTCACTAAAGACGCGGATTGGAAAATGGTCACTCCCATGAGTATCGTTCGATATCGACCAATACAATTTTCTTGCGAGATTCTTGGAGACTATTGTTAGATTTATGCAAGATGTGCTCCCGTGAGAGGAGCTAATGAACGTGGGTTCTCCGTTGTTTAGCACTACGAGATCATGATCGACGAACCAACTGAGCAGTAGTATACCTCTTCTTGTCGACTTGGTACTGCCCCAAGCTTCGTGGGCAGCGTTGAAATCGCCACCGATGATGAAAGGAGGTTCGAGATTGCTTGCAATGTATTCTAGGGTTTCTATGACTTCTGCATCCGAGCTATTTGGCGGTACGTAGATTGACACCACGGTGATGTTGTGTGGCCTATGCAGTCCTGCAGCGCAGACAGGGATTGCGGTGTTCATTGCAATGGAGCTATGGGGAACTTCGTTTAGGATTCCAAGCCCGGCTGCTCCAGCACCTTGGCTATAATGTCGATTGGCGAGATTCCATGTATATTGCTTTCGAAGGGCGTTGCTAGCATTTTTTGACATCATTTCTTGCAGACCAATTGCTATAGGAGGGTTCTGCAATACCAGGTGGCATAGTTCAGGATGGTTAATCCATAGTCCGCGGATGTTCCACTGGAAGAACAGCATTTTCTTTCTTGGGCCATTATTGGTTGAACTGCTATGGGCATCGTCCTCATCCTTGGTACCTTCCCCACGATGGGGCCTAATGTTGGCATTGACTGGTAATCCTACGATGTAGGGAGGGATAATGGCATCGGACTGGTCCCAAGATGATAAATTTGTGAGAATACTTGCCGGGATGTTTGTAGGCACCACGTCGACTGCCGCCAGAGGCTCTTCGGAACAAGCCGGGACATCTCTGGTCAGGGTCGACGTGGTAAGCTTTGCACTTGGCGAACGAGTTTTGCATCTATCGTGGTTGTAGAGGGTGTGGGCGGAATTGCTGGTGGAGTAGAATAGACATCCCGCTATGCTGCTGTGCGAGGGTAACACTTGTATTCGGTAGTAGCTGTCATATGCTTCAGAGTTTCTTAGAGCAGCGATCGGGATTGGTGGTTGGGGTGGCTCCCTTGTATTTGTAATAGTTTCCGTCGAGCTAGGAGATTGGTAATCTGAGTTCATGGTTGAGTCTCCAAGATGTCTTCCGTTATTGATATTGGTTGGTGGCCCTAGCGTGTTGGGAGGGGATAATGGAGTTTGGCTGGTCGGAATAAGAATAATGTGTACGAATACTTGCCCGAAAGTCTGTACGCGCCACGTCGACAGCCGCCAGAGGCTCTTCGGCACAAGCCGGAACATCTCTGGTCAGGGTCGAAGTGGTAGGCTTTGCACTTGGCGATAGAGTTTCAGATGGGTTGTGGTTGTCGAGAATATGGGCAGGAGTGTACCGTTCAACAGTCGTTCGGGTTTCCTGTTGTCTTCTGTAGTGAGAAGTTGTTCCATGATCGTAGTCCGTGGTTGTGCGTTGGTCGTTGTGCTGAAGTTCTTGATGTCTTTGTTCATTGTTCGAGTCAGAGTCCGGATTCGTTGCAGGGTCTAAGTTGATGGACGTGGAGTCGTATGGGCTATTTACAGTCGTCATTTTCATTCTGGTGTCTTCGTTTTTCCTTTGGGTGGCGATCGCTGACCGGAGGAGAGGTATTTGCTCGCTTATCACTTCGGCTTCGGCTGCGTAACTGCATATTGAGCTGTGAGATGTTGTTTCTATGATTTTGAAGATTTACCGGAGGTGACTTTGATATTTTATCTTTGCGAGATTTTCTACCATTACAGTGGTGTCCGGTTGCTTCAGTTCCATTGTGGATTATAGATGTAAGTGCTGGCGCTGTCTGACTGGTGGTTGCTTGTACATATGTTTCTTTCTGCTTCGGTGTTGTGCTACTACTTTGTTTTGCAACTTTGTTGGGGTTTTCCTTAAGTGGTTGGTTCGCCTGGGAGGTTTCCTTCAAGAGTCTTAGTTCTGATTTTACTTCTTCGAGTTCCTTCCTAAGTGAATTAATAATATTGCTTTTATCTGTCTCGACTTGTTGCAACCGATGTTGTAGGGCACTGGCGTACGTGTCCCCACACCTATCACGCAACGCACGTCGTGCTTCACCGAAGGATGTCCTGTTGTCAGTTTTGTGCTGTATAATTTTGGCTTCTTGATGGTACTTGGGACATTCGCGCGAAGTAATAGGGTGATTGGCTTTACAATGCACACAAAACGCGGGCTTTGTGCAGTGTTCCCCGTTGACTACGTGTAATTCCTGAGAACAGTGTAGGCAAATCGATGAATCCTTGCAAACTTTCCTAGGGTGTCCGTATGTCCCACAGTTGTAGCACAGTAAAGGGGATGGGTAATACGTACGTAACGGTACTCTTAGCAAGCCGAAGTAGATATATTGTGGAAGGACGGCCCCTTTAATTGACAATACTAGCAGTGGAGTGTTGCGTAGAGTGTTGTTGACTCGTTTTCGGATTCGGCGCACCTTGGTTACTCCCTGTGATTCCAAATACTTCAAAATATCTTCTTCGTTGTCGTCGATTGAGTCGGGTTCGTAGACTACACCTTGAACTGAATTTAGCGATGAATGCTCCAAAATTTCTACCGGAGTTCCATCGACAAGCTTGGTTATATTAAGCAACTTTTCGGCAGTAGAGCGCGATTCCGTACGAAGCAAGTACTTCGTACCTCTACCTTCCTTGGATGCATCGATTTTTCTTGCCTTTTCTTTACCAACCGCTTGTTCGACCGACACACCAATCACAAAAGGGCTTGGAAGACGTGCATTTAATTCGGTGTTTGTCATGTTTTCCGAGTTTTGTTCTCGACGGACTTGCATGACTAAAACGATTTGGTACCCTAGTTCATCGCGGTTTAGGAGCCAATTTGGAACTAATGTGCTTAGCATGTTTTCTTGAGGATCATCAGGAGGTCCCCCCTTCTGGGGGCCCCTACTGGCCTCGGCCATGGCCGAAGCTGCCTACGTGATTTTCCTTAGGTGTGCTTTAGCGATCGATACGAAGATGATGAACACGAAGTGAGACGGGTTCCTTGCTAGTTCGATGCCGTACTTCGGACGGCAGTTGATGTCGCTGTTTCACCCAAATTAAAGCACTTGAAATTCCTTCTGTATCACAACTAACCAGGGAACTAACACATTCCGCAGTTAACTAACACACTAACGAAAGTTTTTCAATGCGAATACAAATTAATTGTGCCTTATTACACGCGAGATATTGAAAAAAAATTCCGGCGCACGGATGTAAATAAACCGATGCTATCGCTTTGTAATATCAAAGTGCAGTCGTGCGGTCGCGCTGCACCACTTGTACGCCAGCGGTAATGTATAGGCAAACGACTTAAGCGCCCTCCTTTTTTAGGGCTTTTTGGTTCGGGGGGGGGGTTTTTTCACACATCTTTGGGGGAGGAGACTTCCATGTCCACCGTCCTGCTGTCTGTAGCAATCAACACCTTTCATGGTATCTATGATGCGTCGTTTATTTAGGCGCCGTAACATTACGTTTGGTTCATCCCACAGCACCAGTTCTGCTTACCAAAACTTGGCCCACTAAGCACACAGATATCTTCTACGCCGCTTCGATGGCGCGCCCTGACAGGGGGCGGCCCGGCGTCAACGTTGCAATAACATCATGCAAGAATGCTATGGTACGTACCCATTTATAGTTTGAGAATAGGTTAAGATCATTTCGAACCTAAGGCCTCTAATCATTCGCTTTACCAGATAAGAATAGAGTTCGAAACGTTGCGTGCTCCAGCTATCCTGAGGGAAACTTCGGAGGGAACCAGCTACTAGATGGTTCGATTGGTCTTTCGCCCCTATGCCCAATTCTGACAATCGATTTGCACGTCAGAACTGCTTCGGTCCTCCATCAGGGTTTCCCCTGACTTCAACCTGATCAGGCATAGTTCACCATCTTTCGGGTCACATCCTGCACACTCACGGTATGTTGTGGCACGGTGGCGGGCCCCCGAGGGAGCCACCACCGCATGCCGGATACAACACCCGGGGATGGAGGGACGCTGCGGAGAGCCGCGCCCGTAATCCCGCACAACTCAAGTTATGTTTTTTGCGCCTTTGGTGTTCCGGAGGGACGACCATTGGCTCGCGCGCAAGATAGACTTCTTGGTCCGTGTTCCAAGACGGGTCCCGGAGGTACCTCGATTTTATCATTGCCGATCGACAGTCCGCCGGCCCGTTGCGGGAAGGCCGACGGTGTACGCTGGAATCCATCACGCGCCCGACTGCAAACACCACGTGCAGTAAGCCCCAGCTCGCGGCACAGGCCTTCGGAACTGAGCGTCGCTACGGTGGGGCAAGCAACCGGCACCAAGGGGCAACTGTCGGGCGACCTTGCGTCTTGCGACGCAGAAGCTGTTTCGTAATGGATCGCAATGTCCTCGTGTAGCGCGGGAGACAAGTGCCCTGCAGCGTGGGCGGCAAAGCCCACGGCCGCAGGTGAATGTCTCCGCTCGGATAATCGAGTTCAACGGGCTTGAGCCCTAGGCAGTTTCACGTACTTTTTGACTCTCTATTCAGAGTGCTTTTCAACTTTCCCTCACGGTACTTGTTCGCTATCGGTCTCGTGGTGGTATTTTGCTTTTGAAGGAGTTTACCCCCCCCTTTGTGCTGCACTATCAAACAACACGACTCCTGTTGTTATGGTCGACCCCCGGGGGATTTTTTTTTTTTTTTTGTTTTTGGTGGTGGTGGGGTTTTTTGGGAATAAAATTTCTTTTTTTTGGGTGAGACGCATGGGTGGAAAAAGTTATAATGAGAGGTGAGAGAAGATTAATAAAATAAAATATAAAAATATTTTTTTGAAATTTTTTTAGATAGTTTTTTGGCGCTCATTGATGATATGGCCCCGGTTGTATTTTCTACGATGGTGTAGAGGGCCACTATCTTTAACGCGTCGATGATAGTTATGGATCAGTTGGTTCGTTAATTGTTCAACGCGCTTTTCCATTTACTCCGGACGAGGCGTTTGTTCAGCCGGGTAATGGAAATTTCAAACAGCGCAAGAGATAAATTCAACCAAACAAACTCTTTAGTTGACAAATTGATTTGGTCGTCCTCAAAAGGACGGATTTAGTTGACGGGGGAAAAACATGGTTCGCGATAGAACTTGGGCTTTCTTCTTGGCCTTCTTGGTTCAGTTCCTCGCTGTTGCGGGTGGTCAACTGCAGGTGACGTGGGATAATTCTTGTCTCGTTGTTGTCACGGGCGGCATTTCCCGCCAACTCGAAGGCTTCAGCAGCCATGTTTCTCGCCGCGTGGTTGACGGGAGCATCGGCACCAACAGCCAACTGCACCAACGCCTCTCTGGGTAACGACTGCTCGCCAGTGCACCCTCCAGGGTGCTTGCTGCCGCCAACTGCATTCCTACAGCCTAGGCACAGCTCCACGACTGCCGTAAGACTGACTCCAAATGTTCTGCTGAGATCTCGTGTGTAATGGCGTCGGATGCTATGACACAAAAGAAGGTGGTACCAACGAAGGAAATGTGATACAAATTGCACAATGGGGACGAATTTCAGTTATTGAGCCATAATAATTAGTTTTACTTAGTGTACGCTAGACGGATGATTTTTTAACAGAAATATGCCGCCAGCAACTAATCCGCTATGCACAACTAGGAACTACAACTAACTCAAACACATGGTGGGTCTGACGTGTTGCAGTTCGGCTCGAATTATCTAGAATTTCGTTCGTTGGTTGTTCACCTTCTTTGTCATTCACTCCGGGACGCGGCGTTTAATGAATTCAGCTGGGGGACGTTGTGCGGGTTCGCCGACTTGGGCACCACATCGATATGCCGCTCCATCTTCTCCAACGATCGCTTCGAGTAGTGGGCCGACGCCAAATCCGGCCAGAACACCGAGTCTTCGTCTTTATGGTATTTCTTGATGAACGACGCAACTTCCGGCAGGAATTTCGTACTATAAATTTCCCCGTTCACGGCCAGTTTGGAGCGAAAGAAGAGCGGTTTTGACGTCCCCTTCTCTTGGGGAACTTGGTGTGTGAAATTAACTTCACCTTGGAGCTCACTTCCTTCGTGGGGGAAGTAAAATACGAAGTGCCCTGCTGGTCGTTGCCATCCAGGGTGAGATAGGTCTCGTCGTCCATCACCACCACCACGTTCGCCGGGAAAATCGAGTTGATCATCATATTCTGCCGCTGCCGCTGCCGCTGCGTCATTGCCTGTAGCTCCGAAACCAGTGGACGCGACTTCCGTTTCCTGACATGTATGTTCACTTTTTCACTTTTGGCCGGTTGTACCGACCTCCCGGCCAAACGCACGCAGTGATGTAGCCACTTTTCCCTCGGTCTTCCTCTTCAGCATCCTTTGGAGCTTCTTATCGCTCAGGGTCGTCGGCCTCCGGAACCGGGCTTTCTTTCGATGCTCTGATTGTTGTCTAATAGTGCCAAGATGTTGTAGATGCCGGAACGGGCGTATCCGGCGTCCACAAAGTGCCGCACGATGTCCGTTTTCGACGCGGCGGGGTGCCGTTTTTTAAACACGCACACTTCTGAACGGAGTTGCTTCACTGTTTTTGCCATCACGGTTAGAGTTCCACTGATAGAGCTGTCAAATTTTGTCTGCTGACTCATGGGTTACTATGATTGATGCTGCATGGGTAGTTTCGTCAGTGCGGGTAAAGGTTAACCCATGAAAAATCGGCAATTTTTGTCCATTTTTTTAAATGCAAACGTTAGTTGGAAAACTGATTTGGTCGTCCTGAAAAGGACGGTTTTAATTGACGGGGGAGAAACAGTTCGCGATTGAACTTGGGCTTTCTTCTTGGTATTCTTGGTTCAGCTCCTCGTCGTTGCGGGTGGCCATCTGCAGGTGACGCGGGATAATTGATTCTTGTCTCGTTGTCACGGGTGGCTTTTTCCCGCCAACTCGTAGGCTTCAGCAGCCATATTTTTCGCAGCTAGTTGGACGGGAAAAATCCATCAATTTTAATATTAAAATTGATGCGTAGAAACATTTCAGAACAATTGGTGCAAAAATTTTGAAAATCGGTCATGAAATGAATTAGTTATTAACGTTCAAAACCTAAGCATATTTCGTGACGCTCCGAATTCTCGTACTCGCAACGTGTACCCCTGTATTAAAAACAAAGACGTAGTCCTACGTCAAAAAATAAAGAGATTGAAGGTGACACTTCTGTGTAAGATCCAATGACCCATTTTTAGAATGCCTGTCCATGCAAGTACATTTTGGAATTATTTTCATACACAATAAGCATCGCATTTAGGAAAATCATATGGATATTTACAATATTTACAGAATCAAAAATAAATAGTTTCCATTTTGGCATGTTTATAATCAAAGTAAATTGTAGATAAATTGAAACGATCTCACCGATGTTTCTTGTTTGAGTTAAAAAAGCTCCCCACGAAGAAAAAGACAATATCCCATCTCAGTGATTGCGAAAACGCGTTTCAAACACAAACAAGTACAAGAGCCAGCAAACTCCACTTCTTCTTTCGAAAGATGCTCATGTGTTTTGCCATGATCCAAAGCGGTTCATTTCCAAGAATCTCTACTCTGGCACCAACAAATGGCACTTAACTGAGAAAACAATTTGTTTGTTGGCGAGGATGTAGCTCCGATATGAAAAAACCTAGCATAATCACCCTGAAGAAACGCGATCGTCGCACAATTCGGGAAGGATTCGATTACACTTACTACGTGTGACAAAACAGGACACGTAAAATTCAAAGTTTTCACTGTTTTTTAGTTGAATAAGCAAACAATGTCTGGATTTTTTCTCGTAAACGACGCAGCAGGCACATGTCACTTTCAGAGCAGGGCCTGCTGCAATCAGATTAAATTTTAAAACCTTTTATGTCGGTATCCGTGATAACGACAGTACTGTACCGCCACCTGGAAAAGTTATGAGTTTGCGTGAAGGTTTGCATGAGATGAAACAAGAAATAAGTAGTTTGTTTACATGTGCACATACTTCTCACAAAAGGGGGGACCATGGAGTGAGTGGATTTTCAATATTATTTTATGTCAGCTTTGTTGCAAAATTTGGAATACTTAAAAAAGACCCGAAAAATGGTGTTATACAGGGTGCGCCAATAAAAAATATATGCAAATGTCAACATAGTAAATTCTCAGTAACTACAATGTGTAGAATGATCAAAGATGACTTGCAATCGTCATGCAGAGCTAGGGAATAACATTCTTTTGAAAAACAAACCGTAGCAAGACTCTGCTTTTTAACGCTATTATCTCTGATAAAAGAGAATCATCCAGATATATCAACTTTTACTCTTCAATTCAGTCTTAAATTCGCAGATAAAACCGTTCAGTTTTTGTCAAAAACATCAAGAATTTTCTTATACTCAAGTCAATCACCGAACACTAGCTGGAGGCATTGGTTTTGGAGCGACTTCATTTCATGCTTCCAATTTTTCATCAAATCTGAATTCAATATTCCTAAGCCTAAATCGATTGAAAAAACGACTAGCAATGATGGGTTCAAATCATCACCGAAAATGATAAGGATATCGATTTTCAGCAAAATGAAGCCCGTTTCAACATCCTACCGGACTTCAATATGACAGAATCAGAGCACGAAATTTCTATCTAAATATTACCCCGTTCAACTAGTTGTATGCATTTCAATTGCAACAAATTCCAGCGAAAAACACCAACACCAGTGACACCCTTTCATTAGCGGTAACTGTTTCTCCGGTAAGAGAATTCTACCGCTTGATGTTTCCAGGGAAAGACTACCGCGTTGAGTTTCGATGGGGGGAACCATTTCTACCAATACGAATCAGCATATTAATTTGTATCACATTGGAACAGTTATTCCCCTGCTCAGAACGCCGATCACGATTCTGGTAGCGTCATTCTCCACGGGTTGGCCTGATGGTGGTGGCATACCGAAACACCTTTCTCCTCGAGTGTTACTGTTACTGTGATGAAGACCAAGACGACAACGACGACGACGACGTGACCCATAGCATTTTTTGAAATTGGAAATGTTGCGCAAAAGTCCTGGCTGGCACTGTCCAAAGGGAGAGCGGTGGACTCAGGTACTAATTTACCTATTTTTCTCGCATCATCAGACACCCAACTCGTGGCTGTCAGTCGAAACGAGTGAGGTGGATTTTCTCTAAATCGCAGTTAGAGGTGAGATCACGACAGAATCAGCACGCCCTCCCCATTCTGCTGGGCACAATTTTCAACGGATTTTTTGCCCACTCTGGAGATGGCTGCCAAGAATGCCCTATGCTAATGATGGGATGATGATGATGTAGCCGCCGTGTTGGTCCGCTTTTTTTTCTGTTATTGTGGGAGGAGGAGGAGGAGGTTTCGGTTATTTACTGGTGCTAATGCTACTTGTTTTGCTGCTCGGAGCGTGTATTATTGATGATAGTACTCTGCCCAAGGTCTCAAGCAGTGTTACAATGAGGTACAATCCGTAACGGGACCTCGGACGGTGGACGACGGGCGCTGAAGTTTGTGTTCCAATAAATTATTTTGTTATTCTTCTCGGCCTTATGGAATTCAGTTAGGTCATGATCGTGGTGAAAGAGGGAAAGAGGATGCCTTAGAACAAATACGAATGCTTTGGACAAGGGTTAATAATGTATCTTCTTTGTTGGGGGAATGTTGCGGGTTGAATGCAAAAGGCTTTCTTTTCTGCAAGCCACGTTTCATGGGAAGAAGAATGCATCTAAGCGGCCACAGATGCTATGCGCGGATATTTCCCTGCTAGAGATGATGATGATGATGGTGATGGTTGATCGTTCACATGCGATAAACGCGAGGGAGAGAACCAATGCACTTGGATCAACTATTGAAGTTGCGGGCACTGAGCAGTGATTGTTCTACGACGAAAGGCTAGTTATGCTTACCTGGAACTTGACAATTGCAACCTCCAAAGCCATCATTACAATGGCATAGGCCTTCTAGACACACTCCGTTCGAGCATGCCGTGCCATCTTTATCACAATCATCTGAAATCGAGCGGAGGAAAATAAGGAAGTGATTAGTGACTTTGAGCTTTTTCACGGTCCGCCTTATTCTCAATTCGATACTTACTTGTACATTTTAACTTATTTCTAAGCTCATCGGAGCCCATGTAGCAATCCGATGTGCCATCACACAGTTTGGACAGCTCGTACAGCTGCAGATAGTCTGTGGATTCGTTGACCTGGCAACCAAAGTAGCCATCCTCGAGGTTCAGAAAAAACACTTCGTGCTTTAGTCCGAATATGCCGACGTTCTTTCGGGACGCCGAGTACTGCGCACTCGTCTGAAAAAGGGAAAAATAATGGGAAGAATTGCCTTAGTCGAATCTTATTCGCATGTATCTGGAGTTGGATGGAGTTTATTTTTTTGAGATGCAATCAAGGATTGATTGAGCTATTAAAATGTCATTAGCCATCCCTCCCTTTCTAATACATATCAGTGTAGGATGGAAGTGAGAAACGTTTTATTATTAGATTATGGTTTTGTTTTGTTCATCCCTCTACTGGAACATCCGCGAGAGTTGTCTTCCTTGCCTTCCAGGCGGCTCATTATAGTGGGCAATGAGAATTTTATTATGTTTATGAAATTTTACATAAAAATTGCACCAGCGTTCGCCTTCTTGTAGAAATAATTATAATGCTTTTGAGCTCAGAAGAATTTAAAATTTCGTATTGACTGAAGATTTGAATGGCACTGCTTTCATATACAAAGTAGTAGACAATTTAATTTCAAGCAACTGATGTTTTCTTAAATTATATATATTTTATTGTTATATGTTGACTTCGTGGGTAGCCGTTCTTAAAGCAGACTTAAAAGAAGAGTTCAACTTTCGCTTCAATATGTATAGTAGTTCATGTTTAAGGTTTTTGTTGTCTAGGGCTTTTATTGAAAAATGCCTAGCTCTCTCGTTTTGCAAATTTTTAAGCTATAACAGTGCTTCAAATCATTATACATCCTAAAGTAGCAGGAGAGAACAAAATGTCCAAGAATTTTCTATAATAAATCGTGTTCTTTAAGATATAATACAAATACTATTACACGACATGGAGTTATTACTTCGACAGCAAAGAAAATTTAAACTATTACTCGGTCGTATTCGAAACCAATGTGTTGATATTTTGATTATGTATAGAGCCTTACACGAGTTAAAGATTGTCCTCGAAAAAAAATTGACACTTTATTTTGTGTATAACTTTTTATTCCTTAGGAAAAGTAAAGTGTTTTCGCAAAAGGTGTTTGATTGATGGTGCCAGTGTCCCGAAGAGCAGTAACGCGAATGAGCCGTGTTTTGTAGTGAAAGCTTCGTCGTGTTTGTGTATACTATTACAACATCGTATTATTTTCATCATATCATCATTATATATATAAGTATAGTCATATTAAAAATATTTACTAAAAGATCAATAATAATAATTTAATTTCATTTGCTTCAAGGTTACAAGGAAGTAGATTCCACATAGTACAGATATTTTATTTCATTGTATCTAAAGGTGTTTTTCTATGAATTTAAATCATTGAATTTTATTAAAATTAATAAATGCTCTTCAATTCTGCTGATTATGTATATCTATATGTCATGAATACATACATATTTTTTTGATTCATGTATAATTAAATGGTTTATGTTTTATTTAATTGCAACAAGACCTTCACATTCCAGAGTTATATTCATCTGCCACTGATTGAGCTGTAAAGATGCACCAAGCTGCATATGATTATCATATGCCTATTATTACTATTTTAACTATTTCATCATATTATTTTATTTATAACCATATTTAAATTACAGGATGACGAACTCCAACCATGGCATATTTTAATTAAATATAATAGTATATTTCATTGCTCTATTACTTACTGAATATATTGCATATTATGACATATGTACATATTATGTACATTATATATAATAAATACTGGTTTGGGAGGGAGCATCAGGGTATCATTCAAGCTGAAACTGGACGATGGAGAGAATGAACAGTATCATTTTCTTTATCCTACCGATTCGACTGTGATGCTGTGAATTCTAGTTTCACTGAGAGTGACACGCCCTTCTTAACAAGCCATCCTCCTGTAGAAAGCTTAATAAGTATTGCGAATTGGGTTATTCGAATTAATGGATCGTATCGTTGGAAGGAGATTCTTAATTTCCCGTGGATTTTGCGTGAGTGTCTCTGCTTACGAGTCCAACCCTCCGGTTTTGGCCCTTCATACAGCGATATTGTGAATTCAGATCGGTGGCTCAATTTGATCTTGCTATTAAGTGGAGCTGCATCCAAGCCAAGGGCATGAAGGGATGGTGGCTACCATCCATACATACATACATAAAAAGCTTCGTCGTGTTTGTGTTTTTTTTACGTTTTTATTGTAAGACGCTAAACCACCTGGCCGATTGCCATTTTTTGTTGCAGTGTATTTTCATGAAGAAAAAATTGCAATCGCGATGTGACTTTTATTTGCAAGAGCTTGACAATGTCTGGGTCTTATTGACAGCGGAAAACAAACAGCTTAGAAGGGTTTTGTATTGAGGGGCCGAGGGCCGAAAATCGCCAAAGAAAAGGCAAAATTCTACCAAATGGTTGAAATGTTTTTAGAGTACTAAGCTATACATCGTTTAAGGAAAAAAGCAGTTTTGTACAGAAAACTAGAAATCGCGAAGCTTAAAAAACCTCTGAATGGAACAATTTTCGCAGTGGATGCATTGTTCAGTATTTTTTGCAGAAAATGAGATTTCGTTAGGAGATCAAATATTCAAAGAAAAGTGCGGTTACGGGTTTGATCGGAAATTTTCAAGTGTGTTGAATATTCCGCACAAAATGACTCACGGTGGCTACTGACAGGTATCCTCTGTGTCGGTGTGGTGGTAGTGTTTGTGTGGGTACAGTTATTTGAATACATCTTCAACAGAAGGACAACGAGGGTATTGGGAAAAAGATGAAAGATATCATTTTTTTATGGAATGCTCACAGGTTTATGACTTCTACGTATTGCGTGCTACAGCTGAATGGATTGATGACATCCTGAAATTTGATACTGATTAGGTCTGGATCTGTATTATGGAAAAACAAAATCTCTTCAAAAGTGCCCTTCAAAAACGCTGTCCCTCTCGTGGGTCAAATTTTCCACCTTGTCGACGGTTAGAAGGCTTATCTCATGCTATAAACATGCATGTGAAACCAAAAATTTGACCAGTAGTGAAAGTATCACATATTCTAGTCATATTTTCACTGCCACGTCGTAGAACGTTTATATAAAATCACTAACATCAGATGTGATACTGGCGGGTTATGCCGCAATTCACTCTTAGACTTCTTACTTTGTAGACGACTACAAGTACACTTTTCATTTTCGTGGCAACTTATGTTGTTGTTTACCCATGTGTTTTATGGAATGAATAACCAAAATACCTGTTTTGCTCATAGTATAATAACTAAATGTAATGGCACAAATTTGGAAAAGGGTTGAATGTTTTGATCAGGGTGGTTATCTGATTGTTCGAAATAAAGCACGTAGTCACAGAAAAGTTTTACTTAAGACTGACGATGACAAGCATGTATATTAGAGATAGGACACGGAGGGCCTGCTTAGGAAACACCATTTGAAGCAGTAGAATAAACTTTTCCATATGGTTCATATCAGTAGCAGTGTTTGGTGAGTTATATACAATATCCTAGGGTCATTGTTTTCGTATTACCGTCTTCTTCTTTAGCATTTCAAGCTTATTGCTTTCACAATTAGCTTATTGCTTGCTCTCAACTCAGTTTTCTAAATGCACTTCCACAGTAATTAATTGAGAGCTTTCGATGCCAAGTACCATTTTTGCATTAGTATGATTGTGTGGCAAGTACAATCATACGCTATGCTCAGGGAGTCGAGAAATTTTTCTTTACGAAAAATTCCTAGACCAGACCGGGAATCGAACCCAGCCACCTCCAGCATGGTATTGCTTTGTAGCTGCGCCTTTACCGACTGAGCTAAAGGAGGACCCTTCGTATTACCGTATTATTGGCAAATCAATCCGGCCGCGCTCTTTTTCAACTTTTGTGAGTGATAGGAATTAGAATTAAAATCGAGAGGCCTGCCATCGGTCAGCGGTCAGCAATTGCTAGAAAACGACACTCATTGGGATTCAATTCTTGCGATGCCATTGTTACTGCACCTGTGAATCAAATTTGTACCCTGTTTGCGATCATCCTTTCGACATGTGTTCCATCAAATATAGTCGAATTGTGGAACAAATACAAGGATGACATGGTTGATGATATTTTACATCGAGCTCGCACAACCACTATAAATTATCAGCTGGAAATTAACGATGAGATGCGCAACGAGGCGGTGATTTTGATCGAATACATGTGTTTGCTCATGTGCGGCAGTTTGTTGTCCAAATTGGGCATGCCAATTCCAGATCGTGCTATACACAATGCATTCAATCGAGAGTTGGAGCATGAACGAGAAATACGATCATGGCGCTTTGAGATAAGTGGTTCGAACAAACGTACCGTTGTTGACTCCTCAGCAAGAGAACGTTTACGACACTTTGATGAAAGCGATTGACGACCGAAATGGAGGCATTTTTTTCATCGATACACCTGCCGGAACTAGCGAAAAGTACCTTATTTCATTACTATTGGCTTCGGTTCGCTCAAGAACAGATATTGCGCTGGCGGTTGCCTCTTCAGTTATTGCAGCCACATTGTTGGAAGGCGGTCGAGCGGCTCATTCTGCGTTGAAGCTGCCGTTGAATCTCCAACTGACTGATGAACCGACATGCAACACTTCGAAGAATTCGGCAATGACGAAATAGTTGCAGTGTTTTAAGATCATCATCTGGGACGAATGGACAATAGCACTCGATCGAGCTATGCAAGATCTGCGCAGTAACTCGAGATTTTTTGGAGGCGCAATGATTTTGTTGCCAGTTGATTTTCGACAAACACTACCTGTCATTTCACACGCCTTAAGCTTTTGTCGCGATATGTAAAGAAGCTACAGTTGACGACTAATATGCGAGTTGCCTTGCAAAACGATCCGTCTGCCTGTATTTTCTCGAATCAATTGTTGGTGATTGGCAATGGATTGATTTCGTTCCCGCCGAGTGTCTGCCATTTCACAACGACGAAAGAGGAACTCATTACGAGTGTTTTCCCAAACATCGTCCAGAATTATGAGAACCACGATTGCTTAAGTGCACGTGCGATTTTGGCAACGAAAAATAAGGATTTGAATTTCGTAATTCAAAATGCAATTCCTGGACAATTACGTTCATTCAACTTAAGTGATTGTGTGACTAATCTGGACGAAGGAACCATTTATCCAACAGAATTCCTGAATTCATTGGATTTACCAGGATTACCACCATATAATTTAAGACTGAAGATTGGATATGTTATCATCATGCTCCGGAACCTCTATCAACCGAAATTGTGTAATGAAACAAGATTGGTCGTATAACAACTCAAGGATCATGTCATTCAAGCAATGATACTCAAGGGCAATTTCAAGGGCGAGGAAGTGCTCAATCCAAGAATTCCACTTATTTCAAACGATTTACCTTTCGAGTTTTAACGAATACAATTTCCGGTTCGCCTTGCATGGTCATGGTGACATAACAATCAATAAATCACAAGGTCAATCTTTAGAAGTGTGCGGGATTAATCTCGAATGCTTCTCGCATTGTTGGTTATTAATCTTTGTTTATTTACGCGCCAGATAATGGAACAAAGAATGTAGTCCATCACAAAGCACTGAATTGAACTGGCGCAAGATTATGTCATCCTTGAAAATCATGCAAATAAAGCATATTTCTTCAAACAAATTCGAAATCAATATCATTCAATCAATACCTTAAAACTCGAGTGTTGTAATCTGTTATTGATTGCAAATGAACGACAAACAAATTTAGGTGACAAATAAGCCAAGCTTAGCTTAAAGTTAATAAAAAAAAATAAAAAACATGAATGTTAGGAACTACAGTACAATTTATTCTTAACTGGCGGCTGGTACCATCACACTTTGTAAGTGGCTCCTAATCGTGAAGATGCGGAGATATATTCGCTCTAGAATCAACGGAAATCCGACTTCAGTGTGAACCATGAGGACGTGACTGGCGTTATTTTTGGCCAAATAATCTAACCAACAGGCCCCATTCGTTTGGATCTGTACGTAGTGTTGTTGGCTCCAGCCAACCAACTACGAAATGTGCGGTCATCTAAGCGCATGCGCAAGTTCATAAATGATGCATCATTTTTCCACCGTACTGTCACAAACTAAATTGTATTGCACCGTAAAAAAGAAAATTCAGATTGAATTTGTTTCAATTGCAAATCCACTCGGTTAAGAGGGAGCTAAAGTTTGCATGTATGCAAACCGTGCTTTTACATTTAATACGTTTTATTTGCTGGTTCTGTACCACAAAAATAATTTTCAAAAAACATGTTTCCTGGTTTTCTGAGTTTGAAGTGCCGTCTTAAAAATATTACTTTTGGCCTTCTTTCAAATATGAGCTATCCTTTAAAATGATATTTATCAGCTGATCGATGGCGTTACAAAAAAATGCACTATGAAAAGGGCTTTGTTGTACTAGTTGTTAGCACATTCTTCGCTTCACTGAATCTTTCACTATAAATTTATTCTTTTTCTCAACATGAGCTTCTGAGTTATGTTGTTAATGTTTGTTTTGGTGTCTTTATTCTTCATTCGACATTGATTTCGTTTTTCCGTGAAGTAAATTATTCCGGTGAATGTTTAGTGGATTGTTATATTTTTAAGTATTATTCTTTCTGTGTAGTCTATACGTTATGGAATCAATGCTTTTTCACCTTTCGATAGCACTCAACAATCAACAAATATTTTCAATAATTAAGTTTTTCAACTAGGATTTTAAAAACGATCGAGTCTGCTAGTGAACAGCGTGATGTTACCCTTTTTCTGTTTCCTGATGCGCTGTACATTCGGCTCGAAATGGCCAACTTCACTACTGCCGTATATGCTAATGCAATTAGGAGCGTAAATTCTCTCATAAGTTATCTTTCACCACCCGTACTCATATTCTTAGACCTTCTTCTCTTTTCACAGAGCGAGTAATGGTGTATTAGCCATATGGGGCTAGGGCCATAGTTAATGCTTAGAGCCCCACCATTTGAAGAGAAATGGAGCATCACTTAACCTTCTTAGACTAGATGCTCTCAACGTCCATTTTTAAAGAAATTTTGGGTCTGTTTAACTATCCTCTCCGACTATTCATTTCCATTTTCCTTTAATATCTACTGAAGCCTACGTGGGTTCCCCGGATCTTCTTAGCGTGGATACCAAATCCTCCCTATCTCCACCGGTATCTTGAACGTGGCCAGGTGAGCGATCAAGGAGTGTCTTCGTGGAGATTATTGCGAGAAGAAACGTATCAGTTACTGTATACGTTTCATTGTGACATGCAATGTCTTCAACGAATTATTCCTCATCGTAGCTCCATCCACGAGGTGTGCAAACGTCAATGCTATGCTACGCTATGCTATGCCAACTTTTTATTGCATGGGTAAAAATTGATGAAATTTTGGGTATAACTAGTTTAGAGTATAATGTTAACATGTGGAAATCTGTCAAAATCTTTCAAGTGGTTATTGAGATGGCTTTCAAGCAAGAAGTGCTTCGACAAAAAAAATATGAGCGTGGTCGTGGAAAATCCAGGTCCCACGGGTAAATCGCGACACAGTTGAGAATCGACAGCGAACAAGAAAAGCGAAGACGAACGCCGTGAATACACGGAAGGTGAAGAATTACTTCAAGCGCAATTCGAACCTTTTGATTCCAGACGTGGCCAAGCAAGTCAATTCTTTCCTCTGGTTCTTCCAGCGGACAATGAAGCGGGCCACAAGGAAGCATCCGCCTGCTGCCCTTCCTCCGGTTCCACGAAGGTGACACTCTGTTTTGGCCGGATCTGGCATCGTGCCATTACACGAAACCGGTGCTGGAGTGGTACGAAGCCAACGATGTTGTTTTTGTGCCGAAGGAGGCAAATCTGCTCAACTCGCCAGAACTTCGCTCAATATAAAATTTTTGGGCGACTATTAAGAGAAAGCTCCGCAAAACACGGAAGGTCTTCGAAAACTACAAGGATTTGAAGAAAGAGTGGATGAAAGTGTGTAGGAAAGATGCCGCAAGTGTTGCACAAGATTTGATGGGTAGCATTAAGTCGAAGGTTCGGGCATTTAGCCTAGGAGAGGAGGTTGAAGAAACCAACTTTGCAAAACTATAGCAACACACTAAGAAATTATGAATTTTACACGAGACGTAATTTATGTTTGTTTAAAGTTGGGGAACGTAAGCAAAGATTTCGTGGAAAATTATGTCTTTTGAAACTGACACAAACGCAAGTCGACAAAATATGTGTTTGATTGAATTTATATTCTCATCTCTTTCAACTCATTCTTATGTGCTTAAGGATGCTTGCATGTGTCGGACTCAAAGCACCGAAATTTACATGACATTTTGATAGTGTGTAATATGTGTTTGTTGGTTGTTGCACTTTTTTCGAGTACAATCTTTAATCATAATAAAACAATCGAGTAGGCTGGATTGAATACGGCTGAGTAATAGCAAAAAATAACTATCTGTCCATGAGATACTGTTGTTTCTGGATAGGCGTTCAGCTGGTATCTTCTTCGTTAAGCGTTTCAAGCTTATTGCTTGCTCTCAACTTAGTGTTCTAAATGCATTTTCACAATTAATAAAGACTGTATTCGATGAAATTTGGACACACGCAATTGTTCGTAACTTTTTAGCGTGTGGGTAAAATTTATTGAAATTTTAACTGATTGTATTTCATTGTGTTGTGTCAATGGTGTAATGAGTTTCGTGAAAATCGGTCGAGTGATTTCAGTGATGGCTTCGAATGAAGAAATAGTGCGCCAACAAATTTTGGGCACTCACTTCGAAAACCCAAACGCTTCTCATCGATGGATCGGAAAACAGCTCGGAATCGCACATTCAACCGTATCTCATGTCGTTCAAGGACCGTAAGACAACCAAGCGGAAAAATGGTAGTGGCAAAAAACGTGGCACATCAAATCTGGAGAAGGCCAGGATGGTATTGAACCAATTTAAGCGTTATCCCAACATTTCGATCAGGGATGTTGCGAAAAAGGCGAACGTTTCAGTTTGTTTTGTGCAGAAAACAATAAAACGTTCTGGATTACATGTGTACAAGGTCCAGAAGGCACCGAACCGGAGCGATAAACAGAACTCGGTGGCCAAAACTCGTGCAAGAAAACTGTACAGGGAGTGGCTCACAAAACCGTTCTGCATTGTGATGGACGATGAGACCTACATTTAAGCCGACACCAAACAAATGCCAGGACAGTAACATTACGTCGCCACCTCTAAGTTGGCCGTTCCGGAGAGTGTACGGAAGAAGAAACTGTCGAAATTTGCCAAAAAATTCCTTGTCTGGCAAGCGATCTGCGGATGTGGCAAAATTAGTCAGCCCTTCATCACCTCTGGGACCGTCAACGGACAAATCTACAAGGACGAATGCCTCCAAAAACGACTTCTGCCCTTCTTGAGATCTCACGATGGCCCGACACTGTTTTGGCCGGATTTGGCATCTTGCCACTATGCCCGGCCCGTCTTAGACTGGTACAAAGATAATAATGTAGTTTTTTTTTTTTTACCAAAAGACGTCAACCCTCCAAACACTCCGGAACTTCGCCCAATTGAAAAATTGTGGGCAATCATGAAGGCAAAGCTCGTTAAAACTCCAAAACTGATAGAAAATGAACTTGAACTAAAGAAAGTGTGGTTAAAAGTAAGTAAGCAAGTTGGTCCTATCATTGCCCAAAATTTGATGAAAGGGGTCAAGGCAAAGGTGCGGGCATTTGGGTTGGGAGAAGAGGTTCAATAAACCAATGATGTCAAAAATTAACCATTTAGTAGTACTTTATTTCCAGAAAGTTTGAAAAGAATCGGGCTCAAGGAAATTTTTGGTGACCTATTTTGTGTGTCCAAATTGCATCGAATACAGTCTTTAACTGAGAGCATTCGATGCCAGGTACCATTATTGCATTTGTATGGTTGTGTGGCAAGTACAGTCTTACCCTATTCTCAGGGAGTCAAGAAATATTCCTCAATGAAAAATTCCTAAACCATACCGGGAGTCGAACCGAGCCAGCTCCAGCATGGTGTTGCTTTGTAGCTGCGCCTTTGCCGATTGAGCTTAGCGATCTGAGGTTTCGAACTGTCAAATCATTCTTTGTTTACAAGCCATTTGCAGTTGATGTGTCGTTGTATTTTTTAACAATGGAAAAAATCGAATATCGTGCAGTGATTCTTTGAATGGAAGGTTTATCGGCTACTGAGATCCATGCAAAGATGGTGAAAGTATTAAAAGAGTCTTCTCCTTCATTTTCAACCGTTTACCGATGGGTTTTGGAGTTCAAGCGTGGCCGAACAAGCGTTGAAAACGATCCACACTAAGGACGTCCAATAAGTGCATCAACACCAGAAATCATAGCAAAAATACAGGATATGGTTTTGGAAGATCATCGATCGACTGTGGATGTGATAGCTGACACCATAGGCATCTCACATGGACCAAAATGGCATATTTGGCTGAAGTTTTGGGTTAAAAAAAAACTGTGCGCATAATGGTTGCCACATTTGCTAACTATGCAACAAAAACACGTTCGAATGCGACTTTCTGAGCAATATTTGGAGCAATTTCGAAAGGATAATAAGGATTTTCTACGTCCATTCATCACTAGGGATGAGACTTGGGTCTACCACCATGATCCTGAATCAAAACAAGAGGCTAAAGAGTGTGTGAACCAGGTACTTCGGCTCCGAAGCGAGTTCGTGTCCAGAAATCGGTCAAGAAGGTGTTAGCGTCAGTTTTTTTTGGGATGCAAAAGGAATTTTAATGAGAGATTATCTCCAAACTGGTAAGACAATCAACTCTGATTATTATTGTGACATTTTGGACCAGTTGGATGAAACAATTTGTGGATAAAGATCCGGTTTGCAGAAGAAATACATAATTTTTCATAAGGACAATGCACTTGCTCACACAGCTCAAAAACCCATCGAGAAAATCAGTGAATTGGGGTACGAAG
Organism: Aedes koreicus; assembly: GCA_024533555.2. Classification (NCBI taxonomy): domain Eukaryota; kingdom Metazoa; phylum Arthropoda; class Insecta; order Diptera; family Culicidae; genus Aedes; species Aedes koreicus. The sequence goes on from JAHHFK020004701.1 coordinate 190,450, forward strand.
TGTTGCAGCATCCACCCTATTCGCCAGATTTAGCTCAATGATATCTGGCTGTTCTCACACCTCAAAAAATTCCTTCGTGGCAAGCATTTTTCATCAGCTAGTTCCAACGTTCAAAAAATTAATCAATTGCAAAAACCAGTGAATAACAAGATAAGCCATTATGATGCCATCAATTTTTTAGCCGTGTTAATTTATAAAATGATTTTATTTATGTTAATTTACAGACTCTGAATGTGTGCATAAACACAAATTTAACATTAAACAATAGGAGTAGTTTCATAACTTCCGTTCACCAACAACAAATTTATTCTTGCTGAAAAACCAATTCTGGTGACTTTGTCGTGTTAAAAATGCCCAAAAAAATCTCTTCATACAAATACGAATACAAAAAAAAACTGTTCTGATTTGAATATATTTCCAAAATGAAACCTCACCAAGCTTTGCACCACACTCTTCGAAAATTCATTCTCCTGATCACTAATCCGAGTCCCACCAGCTAGTCGGTAGAAGCACCACCACCAAGTCGATTTCCACAATAGATTTTACGACGCTCGCAAAAACCGATATTTTGCTAAACGGCCCCATAAATTCGTTTTCTTGCTTTCGATGGCTCATTGCCAAATGGTGGGGATTCTGACATTCGTGATATGCTGTTTACACATCGGGCTTAATTTTTACGATCCACCACCGCCGCTGTGCACTATATGTACTTGTGTGCTTGATTTATATTATAGATTTCAATGCCAGCAAGAGCAGGAAGACGGGAACCCAGCTGGGCCGCATTGGCCGAGCGGTTGTTGAACTTCTATGACTGGACAGGGTGTTTGATCTTGTACCAAAAGTTGCAAAGCCCGCTGGATTAGAATGTGATTAACTGTGAAGAATGCTCTCTTGAATTTGATGTGAAATGCTAATGCCGGGAATGTGGATGGAATATTTTCTGCCGCCATTCTTGAGTGCTAATTTACCTAGAGGTAGAAGCGCAAACCACCATTCCACTTCACTCACATGTCGTCGATTTGCTTTACGAGCGGGTAGAGTGTATGTTCGGCAATTAAGACGATAAGCCACGACGTAATGTATCCATGTTTGCCCTTCGGGGGAGGCTTGGGTCCCGATACATCTTGGCGGTAAAGCGGGTTCGGATATTTCACGATAATTGCGTAAGGTCCGTGAAGGGAGGTGGTCTCAAGAAGAAACTTGATTAGATATAGACTTTGGCTTTTATGCTGTGCAACTTTGTTCTCGCGCGCTGCTTTCTTCCCAAAGGTAAGCCTTCAATGGCGATACGCACCGAAGCGGGATCGTAATCAAATTAAGCTGGCAGTATTTAATGGGAAAGTTCGTTTTATGTGCTTTAATGAGTTAAAGTATGTGTAATGTAGAGTCGCTAATCACATGATACTTCCTTTTTCTCTTGTTTTGTTTTTGCAGCTCCCTGATGGGTACAACGACTTTAATGCTAATATCACGGGTTCAAGAACTATCGAGAAGAATGTTAATTGGACGGGCTAAACAAGCTGCTAATGAGGTACCGGTAATGTAGATGACCGTACCAACACAGAAATGCTTTCTTGAGATTTTTTGCAACTTTTAAATTTCAGATAATCAACGATGATTGTTCGCAAACAATGTTATGGGAATGAGACCGTTTCTAGAAATAAAAGTGAAAATCCTCCTCAATGCATTGTAATGACTTCATTTCAGATTCAATGTCTTCGACCACCGAAGAATCCTGTAGCTACTATCATAAATCTCGCACCTTTGCTCCCACGTGTAGCCAAGACTTTGCGAAGATGGTCTGAGATCTATTTAACAAGCCACGATTTCCGAAGTCCCTGCAAACGGTAGCAACGGCTTGCAAGGCACATGCCATTAAAATTCAATTTGATAAGCCGAAAACAACGACTTTTGTAACACCATCGGAGGAGCGCAAGACCGTTCAGCGGTAGTGCTGGACGGCCAGCCCTCGATATCTTCCCCGTCGTGAACCCTATCAGCGTCCACTTATCAATATCTCGCAACAAGTTCATTATTCAATTTTCCTCTTCACGTAACAATTTTCGTGTATTTTGTTTTAAACATTCTTATTTTTGCATCACCGACCACGCTGCTGGTTGTTGTTGCATTGGGTGGAAAGTGAAGCCGTTTTGAGCACGGCTCGGGCACAAGTTTCGGCTGCCGGCCGTTGGCGGTTGCTGAAACAAATTTGAATATCTTAAATCTGGTATCAGGAAGACCAAGGTCTCGAGAGATGGTCAACCGAAAAGGGGCTGTGAAAGTGAGTTTTTTTTTCATGAGTTATGCGCATCGTAATCTGAGGCGAGTGGAGCGTTCAAGTTGCATTCGGGTGGTGGTTCAGGGAGTTTTGTATGTAGCCACAGGGCAGACCCTCTAAGTCGTGAGATGGTTAATTTATGAGGAGATTCTGCGCACACTTCACGGCATATAAGGGTAAAGAATGCTTTGTCGTCATCTTTGCGTTATAACTTATGTGGTAGATACCAATCCAGTTGGGATGTGAAACAAAATGAGATTTGTGCGAAAGGGATCGTTGACCTGTTTCATTGGATTGGTGCGGTTTGATATGGGGAGAAATATGCAATGAGGGGTCTCAGATAGCTCAGCCTATAGGAGCACGGTGTACAAAACCGAAGCCGGCGTGTTCGATTCACGGTTCGGTCGAGGGAATCTTTTGGGATGGAAGGTTTTTCGAATTTCCTCACTTAGACAAATAAACTTAAGAATTTCATAAGGTACAACTTTTTAACGAAGCTTTAGAATGTCACAAGCGTGATTTATGAATAAATTGCGTTTTACACGACGTTATTCTTGTATTCTTTTAGCCTTTCCTGTTGGAACCGTTGATATAGACAATAGTCAAGGTTCGATTCCAGGTTGCTCCATGTACTTATTATTTCAATATTTCATAAGACGTTTGCCATGGCATGTCAAATTCATACTGATTTCTTGAGGAAAAAATCATAATGCAATCTTATGAACATCGAAAGTTTACTTTGCTGAGTACTGGGCATAGTGCTAGCCACACAGTATACAAAATAATGCATGAGTGTTAGCATAGAAAGCTCGCAATTAAAAACTGTGGAAGTGATTCTAGAGAATAAGAAGTTAAAAGCATGCAAAAGTTGGCGAAATGTGCGTCAAAAATGTTACTTCACTTGTGCAGAATTTATAATCAGACACGTTCATCCTAATTTTTGTTTATTAACATTTTCAACTACTTCTGAATATTAGGATGGCCTTTTTTTTTAAATATAGCGTTAGTTTAAGAAGTGAGCAGTCAAGATTAGTTATATTTGAAACGGGAAGTTTTAAATACACTCAATAAAACAAAATAGTATTGTGACTCATTAAACTGCTGAAAATATTGGTGTCTTCAAATTGCTTAGTTAAAGCGGGATTACAAACATTACAGGGTCCGGCAATTGAAATGCTACATTACTTCAACAGTTATTATTACGTTTAGGGGCTATTCATAAACCACGTAGACTTTTCTGGGGGGAGGGGGGGGGGTTGACCAAAGTCTACGCTCCATACAAAATTTCAAAAAAATGTATGGAGAAAAGTGTACGAAGGGGGGGGGGGGGGGGTCTGAGATTTTCAAAAATGTGTTTACGTGGTTTATGAACAGGCCCTTACATTGTGCCTTGGCTGTCAGTGGATGAATGTGTCACTTTTGTAATCGAGTGTTATCTGAAAAATGGATCTCGAACAGAAACGTAGTGCTGTGATTGCCTTGTTCCGAGTTGAAAAACGGCAGAACGACATAGTTTGTGAGCTGTCCTATTTACGTGTTTGCAGAAGTTATGTACACCGTATAGTAAAAATAAAGATCGTCAAGAGGTGCCTTAAGAGAAATCCTCGACGTAGCTCCACTAAATTGGCGAAGGATCTCAACGTATCGGATCGAAGTCTCCGTCGGATCCTGGAAGATAAACTTCAGACCAAGCCCTACAAGATCCAGAAGGTTCAAGACCTTTCGGTGAGGCAGAAACAAAAACGGGTACAAAGAGCGAAGGGCTGCTGAAGAGGGCCGTGGAAGGAAAATTGGAGAATATCGTGTTTACCGACGATAAACTCTTCACCGTACAGCAGTTCGCGAACGAGCCAGTAGCAGAACGACAGAATTTGGTTGCCAGAAAGATCACGAACCCATGCCGACGTGCTGACGGCTACCAAGTGACAGAAACCAGCATCGGTGATGGTTTGGGCTGGAATCACCCGTTATGGAAGTACTCTGCTGGTTTATGTCCCTGAAGGAGCGAAGATCAATCAAAATACTTACCGGCTACTACACACTACCAAAATGTCTTGCAAATTTCTGTCTCCTGAGACCGACACATGCAAGCGTCCTTTAGCACATAAAAATGAGTTGAAAGAGATGAGAAAAAAATTCAACCAAACTCATCTTTCGTCGAATTGCATGTGTGTCAGTTTCAGGAGACATAATTTCACACGAAATCTTTCTTTACGTTCCCCTACTTTTTACAAACATGAATTACGTCTCGTGTAAAATTCATAATTTCTAAGTGTGCACAGTCTGCTTTAAAACACATGAAGGTGTGGAAGTTATGAAGCGACATCTGGTAGCTGCCTGGGATAAAATACCACAAGAGCACCTGCGGGCCTCGTACGATGTGTTCCTTACATCGTCTGCGGTGAGAGATTAAACTCAAGGGCGAATAAGTTGAACTTGACCACACACTTAGAAATTATGAATTTTACACGGGACGTAATTCATGTTTGTAAAAAGTCGGGGAACGTAAAGAAAGATTTCGTGTAAAATTATGTCTCCCAAAACTGACAAATACGCAAATCGACAAAAGATGTGTTTGATTGAATTTATTTTCTCATCTCTTTGAACTCATTCTTATGTGCTAAAGGACGCTTGCATGTGTCGGTCTCAGGGGACAGAAATTTACATGACATTTTGGTAGTGTGCAGTGGATTTTCAAAAAGTGATTTGTTTTCAAGTGAAGTTGAATGAATTTGAAATTAAATGTTTTTGTTTTGGTCAAATTATCTGTTTGTTTCAATGTAGTACTTCAATTGCCGGACCCTAAATCTCTTAAGAAATTATGACAAAACATTCGTAAGAAAGTATAGTCAAATTAAACTTGAGTTTAGTGAATCCTAAAAAAGTAGTTTGTTAACATTCACTAATCCTAAAATTTTGTAATGAAAATGTATTGTGTGAACTTAATTAAAGGTTATTAGAATAAGTTTGTTTTATCGAACATCTTTGTCGAAGGCGCCTGCTTGTAACATGACCAGGATCTTGAGATCCAGCTTATACAGTAATTACATATGCACGCTAGCTCCGCATAGTGAGTTATTTCTGAAGTATTCACCAACAGGTAGGTCTTGATCTGATAAACAACTTTGCCGAAGGTAGTAACTTTTTATATATAAGGGCCCGTTCATAAACCACGTAGACTTATTTTTGAAAATCTCAGACCCCCTCCCCCCTCGTAGACTTTTCTCCATAATTTTTTTTGAAATTTTGTATGGAGCGTAGACTTTGGTCAAACCCCCCCAGAAAAGTCTTCGTGGTTTATGAATAGCCCCTAAGGTATTTTTTACACGGTTTGCTTCGGCGATAACTTTAGAATGAAACAGCTTATCGACCTTATCTGAATCACATTTTTCATTTTGGGCAAAAAGTAATCATATGGCAGTTTTTCTAAAAATTCACAATTTTCGGTGGTAATACACAAAATTTTAAAAACTGTATTTGCCTGTAGAATGCCTTAAAAACCGCATACCACCTTTCATTAAAGCCCATAAAGGTCCCGTAAAGTTTTGGCCAGATTTGGCGAGTTGACACTACAGCCGGGAAGTCATCCAGTGGTACCGCGATAATAACGTAGATTTCATCGATAAAAACATAAATCCACCCATGTCCTCGCAGTTCCGGCCCATCGAGAGATTTTGGGCAATAATGAAGCGGAAGCTTAAGAAAAGTGGAAAAACGGTTCGGGACGCGACTAAGATGACCAAAATGTGGAACAAATGTGCCAAACCGGAATGACAAACAAAGTACGGTAGCCAAACCCCACGCCAGGAGAGAGACTGACGAAACCAAGGTGCATCGTGATGATCGACGAAACCTTCATCAAGGCGGGCACAAAGCAATTGCCGGGGCAGAAGTTGCCACATCACAGTTTGCCGTTCCTGAGAAGTTAAGAAAGAAGAAGGTGGACAAATCCGCCAAAAGCTACTTGGTTTGGCAGGCCATCTTGAGGTGCGGAGAGATGAGCCAGTAGCATATGTGTAGCGGCTTCAGCTCCGAAAAAAAGTGCGAAATACTGGATTCTTTTGGATCAAGAACGGTTTATAAAGTCTGTAAATCGATGTTTGACACCATTTTTGGATCCAAAATTATGGCCTATGTTTCAGAAAAACTGGGAAATACTGTCATATACCATGCCATATGGATACTTATGGATCGGGAAAGGCGTATAAAGGTGTATCATAATCGATGTATGACGCCATTTTGGAATCCAAGATGGTGGCTTCTGTTTCATTGAGCGCAATTTCGTCTTCTTCTTTCCTGGTTTACGTCTACGTGTTAGACTGGTACAGAGACAACAATGTTGGTTTTGTACCAAAAGACTTTAACCCGCCGAACTCGACGGAACATCCGGTTGAGAAGTTTTGGGCCATGATGGCCAACCTTTGTAAAATACCTAAAGTGTTCGAGAGCGATCTGGCTCTGATGAAATAATGGGTAAAAGTATCAATAGAAGTTGGCCCCATTGTTGCCCAAAACCTTATAAGTGGTATCAAGGGCAACGTTCGGGCATTCGGTCATGGAGAGGAGATGCAACAAACCAATGAAGTTGAAAGCTAACCATAATGTTGTTGTTTATTTCCTGAAAGTTTGGAGAAAAACTGACAAAACATGAACTTCTGGCCACCATTTTCGTGTGTGTTGTACATGTTGTACATATATGATTTCATATTTAGGTCTTTTTAGACAGAACCAGGACTATTTGGGAAGCAATGTACAACATTTCTGTCATTTCAGGATTAACGAATTGAAGAACATTTATAGTACATACGGATGCCATTGAACATTTCTCGTATATAAATATTAACATTATTATATAAACATTTAATGCTAATACAAGGAAATGGAAGGGACCATCAGGGCACCCTATTGAAGCAATCTGGATAGGAAGAGTGGGAATGCCAACTCCCTATTGCTAACAGAAAGAGGGCGGGTTCTTCTCCCCGCTCTTTGGGGCCTGCTTATTTCAGATAGCTCGTCTTTTTTGACAAATTATTCAAGCTTGTTGTTGGAAGGAGATTCATTATATCTCTGTGGATACGTATTAGTGATGTTGCCTATCGATCCATCCAACCCGTTTTTGGCCCTTCATACAATGGCATGATAAGGATAATCAGTGGTTATTAAAGCTTGATCAAGCCTAACAGAGGGGAGAGCCAATGGGTGGTTGCCTATATCATATATCATCATAACATTTTTGTGTGTTTTTTTTTCGAGTACAGTCTTTGTTTAGGGTGTTTTATTTCTCCAAAAAATGCCTTGTAAATTTATCTTGAAGAAAATTAGAAAAGCTTTGATGTGTCGGTAGACGGAACCTTAAAAGCCTGAAAGGTGGAGGGCGTGACAAAATCGGACTAGTAAAGGGTGTCCACGATGAAATTGCCACACACAAAATTGATTCGCAAAATTCGAGTTTTCATCCGATTGCCATCAAATTTTCAGGGATTGAGAAATAACTATTAAACTTCATTTTACCATTTTACTCGTATTTTATTTACAGTCCATACGCAAATGCCCGCACCTTGGCCTTAACCCCGGCCATAAGATTCTGCACAACCTGTGAATCAACCGTTTTTTGCATGTAAACCCATACTTTCTTCAGTTCCTCGACTGTCTTCACTACCTTAGGTCGTTTAAGAAGGTGCTGCTTCATAATCGCCCAGTACTTCTCGATGGGGCGGAGCTCCGGAGTGTTGGGAGGGTTGAATATTTTCGGCACGAAATTGACCTTATTGTCCGCATACCACTTCAGCACGTCCTTGGAGTAGTGGCATGAGGCCAAATCCGGCCAGAAGATTGTTGGGACGTTGTTGGCCTTCAGGAGAGGAAGCAGCCGCTTCTGGAGGCACTCTTTTATGTACACCTGTCCGTTCATCGTGTCCTGGGTCACGAAAGGTGCACTCCGCTTCCCGCACGTGCAGATGGCTTGCCAAACCAGGAATTTCTTCGCAAATTTGGACATATTCTGAGTGCGGACATGCTCCGGAACGCTGAACTTATCCTTGGCCGTGAAAAACAGGTTGCCGGGGATCTGTTTGAAGTCGGCCTTCACATATGTTTCGTCGTCCATGATGCAGCATTCAACTTTCGTCAGCATGTTGAGGTACAACTTCCTGGCACGGGTTTTGGTGGACTTGTTCTGCTTCTCGTCGCGATTAGGGGCCTTTTGTACCTTGAACGTTCGAAGCCCAGCCTTAGTTTTGGCCTTCTGGACAAAACTTCGGCTTAGGTGCAGCTTCTTAGCCACATCCCGAACGGAGGCGTTCGGATTTCGGTTGAAGGCCCCAACTACGCGGTTGTGATTTTTGGTGTTGTACGGAATACTTTTTCCTTCACTTCTGGGCTTCCGATCGGTGGTCAACCGTTCCTCGAACCGCTTAATCACTCGCGACACCGTGGAATTCGCGATTCCCAACGTTTTAACGATGGAACGATGCGAGAGATCCTTGTTCTCGTGATGAATGCGCAAGATTTTATCACGCACGAGCTGTTCTTTCGACTCCATTTCCGCGAGTTATGATCACAGGACTTTAAAACTTGCAGGATGTAAATAATGCACTATGAACTAAATTCACCCAAATTTTCATTAAATTCTACCCAACGGTTGAAAAGTTAGAGCAATTTCATAGTGTGGCAATTTCATCGTGGACACCCTTTACAAGATGTACTCTTGTAACGTATAAAAGCTTTCTGAAAAAATGTACTGGTTCTTGAGTTCATGATAAGAGCTTTCAGTATGTCTAAAAAAAAAAATTATTCAGGAGAAGTAAATTTCAGGTATATTTTTCAATGAAAATAGTTTTAGTCTCAATAGTTTGAACTTTTAATAGATATCTACGGAGCAATATATAAATGTTTTTTTCAATTGAATTTCGATTCCATTTTTTCAAAGCCTGCTGCTTATTACTTTTAACCGTTATTTCTTCCTTCGCAGCCTAATAGGATACCGCACCATTTTGGCAGTGGACAAATTCTCGTCATTCGCCGCTATTTCTCAGCCATATTTAAACCAAACGAAATGATTTTTTCTTTGTTGAAAAAAGTCATACTACTTGGTTTTATTATGACGGAGTACAGGTATACCTGCAGTAGAATGTTTGGCCTATATCCTTTAGGATAACACGGTAGAAGATTGGCAATATGATTGATCACTTGCTTCCACACTCATCGTATGCCAGTTAAGATTAAGCATTGCAAAAATTTGTGAGCTTAAATGCATGGAAATGGATTATATGCAGCTTCGCGGACAAAAGTTCAATAAAGCCAATGGCCGAGGTCCCTGTCAAGCTTAAATCCGTTTTTGTCGATATATTTGCAAGAAAGCTTATGATCTATGGATTCCAAAACGTAAAAGCTGGAGTTCCAGCTATTTTACAACTATTTTTTTTGTACATAGAAGCTCACAATGGAGCTGTAAAGTATTGGCCTGATTTGGCAAGTCCTTTTCATCAAAAATGACATCAATCCATCCAACTGCTTTCAATTCTACCAAATTGATAAATATTGTGCAACTGTCAAACAGAAGTTGAAGAAGAGTGCCAAGGTGAAAAATCGGAATATTTTTTTCGCATTTTCTCTTTAAAGTGCAATAAATGACCATTTCATTTTAAATACTCAACATTTGTATTTCAGTAATGACAGTTATGACTCCAGCTCTAATTGTTTATTCTTTGGTGCAAAGCAACAGTATCTTACAATAATGAATTACGTTAAAAGACCAAAACACCAATAAACTTTTGAATCTGAAACCCATCGGTGAATTCTGTGTTGTTTTGATCTTAGCATGGCTAAGGCTTGTATTGTAAGCCTCATTAAAACACATCCATTCTTCAAACAAAGATTTAACAATACAATTCTCAACCTCCGGCTTCTCTGAACCATGCGAAAGCTCAAAACTCAGCAAAACGTTATCTACCTCCCCGTTGAGTGTTTTTTTTTCGAGGATGATATAATCATACCGCCGAACAAACTTTGCAATTCACACCTTCACATGAGTACCATTTTCAAATTGTACACCTTAACACGACAGCCAAGCACACTTCTTGAAACATTGTAATCTTGTCCGAAAACAAACATTTCCCATCGGTTCAAGTGATGACTCTCCAGATCGATAAGAATTGGTCCAGCTTCTCATCATGACGGCATCGGTTGATGGTGGCTTTGGTAACAAGGTCGCTTCTAGGGAAGCCGCTCTGAATGCTCCTCCATCTCAAATCTGACGAATCACAGCCACTTGAGGAGCATGTTTTCCCAAACGTAGCAAGCTACCCTTCTTCTCAAAAGTGATTTGGAACGTTTCGACTAAGCAGCTATATATAGCTCTAATTTCGAGACGTCAGTCGTGATCAGCACTTCACCGAAGACGACGGTGGCGACCGGGAGGCAATTGTCAATCAATATTGAGTCTCTGCATCGCATCGGTGGCCGCATTAGCTCGTTGTTCCACCGGCATCGACACCGGGTGGATTGCGAGAAAGTGAGGAAAGCTTGAGAGCCACACTGAACTACTTCGCTGATCCCAATCCTCCCGCGACTGGAAATCGGAACGTGGGTGAAAAGAGCGAAATTGAAAAACAAAGATTCGATTTCACTCTCTGGTAAGCCGCTGCTGTCTTCCTGTGTGGCGACGCGATCCGGACGGATATTGGTTCTTCGGATGGTTTATTGTCTTGGGATGCGTTCAATTTCCGCACCTGTTCAATCGGAACGCCAATTGAGCAATTATGTTCCCTTCGCTTTGTTTGCTTCCCAAGCCAACCCGTGGGTGGCCGTTCTTGGACTGGTTGCATAATTTTGTTCAAGGTGTTCCACGCCCCTGTTCGCGGCAATGTTCAGACAATACCAAAGTGATAAAGAGAAAAGTGAACCACTTGCCTCGTGCTTAATGAGGTTGAGAAGTTTCTGAATCGCATCGCATGTGGCGATGATCGAGGAGCACTCACCAGAAAAATATAAGTGCCAAGCACTGGGGATATGGAAATGGGCCGTCTATTTGCATAAAAGTATTAAGTTTCATTTGCTCTTTCAACAAGATCGAGGTTATGTCGGATTGTTTAATCAAGTGCAGGCTTGACCTCGAGCTGGGAGGCTGTAGCATTTATGTATTTTCTCCAACGAATAGTAATTCCAAGCGTGTATGATTAATTTGGTAACACATACGCTCACACGTTCCTTGAAATCACGAATCAACATTATTCGGACAACATCTGGGATGCCCCCGCTGGGGCTGACTTTTAGGCGGATCACCCAAAGGTATCACTTTACTCAAGAGATGGATGATTATCGCCGCACGAAATCCGATTCCGGAGAAACCACGGCGCACATTTTTACATACACAATTTTTGGGCATTTGGCAATGAAGCGCAGATTTGGCATCACCGCAGAATCCCGCAGAGTAAAGTTCTGACATGACGGGAAGTAATTGGTGGTGAGCCATTGCAAATTGCAAATTACAATCCCCTGACGTCGCCGCCGTCGTCGTTTTCGCGCAGGTTGGCCACGCACGGTTGAAAATGAAACCGACCCGGGAGGAGCGGAACGAAGGTGGTCGACGTTGCGGTTGCTTGCAAAATAGAATGACTGTTGACCTTTGGACGGGTTGGCAGAACCACGCTGGCAGGCCGAATACAAAGTAAACGTCATTCCAGACTAGTAATCATCCACCATGGAGAGGATGAATTTCTTTTCATTTGCGCTATTTAGTTGGGAGTTTTGTTTCGGTCAAGGCAACAATGTAGAACGTTAGGGAAGTTCAAGGCGTGACGGGCGTAGAGCTCTGTCCATTTTGAATTCATACGTGTTGTATGTATTGTAGCGGAACGCATTGAGTACCACTACAAGCATTGCATTTGCAAGCGGTTGATTTATGAAGTAATCTATTTGTGATAATGAAAGTTTACCCACTTTTCGAAATGGAAGAAGAGATTTGATAATTAATCCAACGTGGTGAGGTGCGACAAACACAAAACAAGTTTAATGTTGCCAAAACTAGGTGGGTGATGTGCTCAGATATTTTTGGATTCGGAACAGAACCTAAGCAACTCAAAACCGTCGTTATTGGTTGCAGCAACTCGAATGTAACTTAATTGAGTCACATTGAAGTTCGACCGGTTTTGAACAAGTGTGTGTTACATGAAAAGTAAGTATCCCGAGCGGCTTTAACGTATCGGAATTTACGATCGGCAGCTAAATTGGAATAAGTCGAGATAGATCAAGGTTAAACCAGTCAAAACATCGCAAAGATGACCATATTTTGAGTCAAACTCACAGGTGTGCATACTTTGATGACGGCTATCATAAATCACAACGGAACTTTGCAGTTACATTACAATTAGTATAGAAATCGATAGTTTTTGAATTATTTAACGGATCGCTGAAACGTTTCCTTACCTTTCTGTGCGAAAGTTGGAAAATTAAAATCAAATAATAAACCAGAGGCATGGAATCAATACGTACAAAGTGAAAAAGGTGCCCAACAGTGATGACAAACAGAATTTACACCATTTTATACTAAGTCTGTGCAAAACAAAAATCTTGTACCATAATAGACGACAAAACATATGTATTCGAAGAGTTTCAACAGCTTCCGGGTTTGGCTTTTTATACCGCAATGCAAAGAAACGCCGTTGCCAAGTATTTCCGGACAAAGAAGGACACCTTCTTAATTCACCAAGAAGTATTTGGTTTGGCAGGCTATATGTATGTAGTTGTGGTCGAAAATTCAAAAGTTTCGTCTCAATTGGCACTATCAAAAAGAATGTGTGCCTAAAATAATGTCTGCAAAAGCAGCTGCTACCGTTTATAAGGAGTCATGACTTTCCAGCTTTGAGTTGGCCAGACTTGGCCTCTTGTCACTGTACAAAATCCGTCCATGGTATACGGCACAAGAGGTCAAAAACGTGCCAACAATAGCCAGTCCATCTAACAGTCATGAACTTCGCCCGATAGCAAAATACTGGGCACTGGTTAAGCGGACACTCTTTGAAACTAAGAAGAAAGTAAATGGAACCAATGGTTTCAAGAGAATATGGAGAACCGCCATCGCTAGCGTATCTGAGGATACTGTACGGAATCCGATGGCAGTGGTGGCACACAGAATTTTCGAGAATTTTCCAGAAAGAAGGATTAACATCTCAATCAACTGTTTTCTTTTGTATATATTACAGTTACTATTACACTGAAATGAACAATCATTTTTTTTAAAAATAATGTTTGTTTAGATTTTGTTTTGCTGACGTTATCTCAGCGTCCACAATTTAACGTGGACAGGCTTTAGAATATTCAAACTCGCAAAATTTATTATCTCTTGAATGTCTATGAAGGTTGTTTGGTTTCCCACAAATTTTGGTAATATAATTCAAGACAATTTTTCTAATTAGCAATTTTTCAAACAGTTGTACGTGGCCAGGCGTGTAGACAGAAGTGGGTCTACGACACTGTTTTTGGCGAAACGTTTTGTGAAAATGAATAGGCTTATTTCGGTGACTGCTTCCACTATATTTGCAAGTGTTCTTTGATTTGTTAAGGTAGAAAGTAGATACACAAATAGATATCTAAATTATTACCAAAAAAGTATAAAAATCGGTGTGGAACTAGTTGTTAGAGATTGAATCTTATTTCCAAATGGAAAGGCACTCGCGAGACTTGTTTGAAGGACGTTTCCGGTGGACAGAAAAGTCTGTTAATCGAAGTTACATTTTGATAAAATATGAAAATTTGACAGATTTCTTCAGATTTCTTCGAATTTTCTTTTTTCAGATATTACAAATTAAAGTAAAGCTTTCGGGTAGAAAACCACCCAAGGGAACTCGCCGTATTTAATATGTATTGGAGGTAAATATTCCATTTTATTCCATTCTATTACTATGGAAGCTAAATGACTTCTAAGGAAATCCTAAAAAAAGGTTCGTAGTAAATTAACCAACACGCAAAGGCGTTCAATTTTAACCACAAGTCTCTATGTTTGAGATTTATAATCTTCAAATCTATGTTTATGTACATCACGAACAACTTTCCGACCGAACTTTCCTCCAATAAAAAAGAACAAGTGCAATTCAAACCGCTGTGTGCGAAAAGATATCATCCAATCTGACACATTACCGACTATAGTTATTGCAGGCTGTGTCATTAATCAGCTGTTTCCAAGCTACAAATGGTTCGGTCTACTATGATGAATATGACACGAGAACAATAAACGTTTATAAGCTTCTATAACAGCGTCGTAGCAATGCAGTGAAATGCAGCGAATGCTCGGATCGACTGGCCATCCCTTATCAATAAAAATCACCTTATTGCTCGTAATTTTCACCATTTTATTTCGCGCCTTCCCCCGCCGATGCAGTATTAATACCGCACTCTGCACGGGAATCAATTTCCGATACTGCCAAAGGAAAATATGAAGCATCGCCAACCGTTGAACGTACGTTTGCAATTGGAATTCCAATCGTCCAAGTCCGGTGCGGGGCTGCCTATGAAAACAACGAAGACGACATTCCTGACTGGATGCAGGGCTGAAAGCTACACCAAAGCCAAACGAGCAGCCCTTCGGAGCACGACCTTGATAATGAAATTGAATTGTGAATCGGAATTGTGATTGCGTTCACGTTTACTTCTCACTAGGTGCCTTCGATGAACTACCAAGTCAGTTGACTCGCACCTCAATCAGTACGCGCATTTTATTAGCGGTGGCCTTTACCGGTCTGGTTCAATTGAATGGGGGAAGGGCGGGTGGAAGATTTCTGGTGTTGATTGATGTCTTGCGCTTTACGAAGATTCGCCAGCAGCAGACTGGCTGAACCGACGATCGATAAAGTGGCGGTCTCTGTTATTAAAATAGAATTTACTCTACGTGGAGCCCGCATCTTTAGTACATACCATCGCATCAGCTTCGGTGGAAGAGTTGAGAAAATGAGTGTTAAAATTCACATTTAAAATTATGGATCCTATCATAACGAACACCGAATTCCAATTACACGGTGTTCTATCCAAATGGCGACCGAGGACTGCGTCTCTCTTGGGTCAGATCGACATAATGATAGGACTTAATGCACGCGGGGGCTAATCGAATATTAAAGCCAGATCGATCATTACTATCGATCAGAGCCGCTGCTGCGATAAGAGCTCGATGCCGGACGGGAACAAACGAGACGAGATTGAACAACTGGCTGACTCCCATGGAGCGTGGAGGACGACGCACCACGGACTAGTTCTGACCCGTTTTTGGAATTAATTTAGCGAAGTCGATCGTATTAAATTACTGTGATCACCTTATCGGGCCGATGTGATCTCTGAGATAGCGGAAATGAAAGGCGAGCATCGGGCCTGGATTGAAACTGTAAATGTTTTAATTGCAGTGAAGACAATCTGGGGCCAAATAATGTCTTTCTGTGAAAATCGGGGGAATGTTTGTTTTTGACTTTCGGAATGGTGTGGTATCTCAGTTGGGGTCAATTGACTTAAGATAGTTTATTTTTCATGTGACTTTGAGTTCCTCTTTGAAGAGCGTTCACATTGCAGTGTTTGTGCGTCTCTCTTACCTGAAATGAAAAAAAAAAAAAATATCAACATTAGTGTGATTTTTCAAGTTTGGTAACATTTATGTTATAAATCAATATGTTTGTAATTATTTTTTGGTTCAATCGTATGTGGTGAAGGAAAAATTATGAATTTATTATGAAAATAAAAACAATTCCACAATCTGACGTTCAATTTTGTCCAATTATCCATTTACCCTGTCCACGATAAAGAATTGCATCATATATAACAACTAGGCAAAATTCATTCAATCATCTGATTGCCAGCAATCTTTTAGAGTTTTGAATGAACCGAGTAAATTTTTTAAATTTGACACCTTTATTGTAATCAATTTATTTTCTGCAATGCCGTACTTTTGTCTCAACTACATCCATGAGGTTTTGTACAACAGTAGAATCGACGAACCAGCCAAAGTCTGAAAATCTCTCTAACGAAAATTAATAAAAATGGCTGAACTATGCAAATTTAGTAACGCATGTTTCTAGTATAGACGGTTCCAAAAATAATGAGCACACCTAATGTTAACGGTCATTTGAATTGAATGAAATTTTACAGATTATTTTGGCAGCGTCCTTTTGTTTACACATTTCTGTACGTCATAGCATAAAAAAAACTTAGTTGGCTCAGGAAGAGGGTGTGAGCGTTGGAGCGGTACGAACTAAAATATGGAGAGCATTGTACTTTTTTCACAGAAGAGTGATCAGAAATCCGTTCCTGAGAGTCCTGCTATTTACAAGATGATCAGGGATGCCTCTAAGCAGAAACCATCGGCTTCCGTTCGAGGTGTGCTGAAAAAGATAGGGACCTCGACGTCTAACGTGATGCTTGCAAAAGAGCAACTTGGATTCGAGACATACCAGAAGCAGAAAAAAACCCAAAAGGAACTCAAATCAGGCCGCGTCTGTGAAACCGAGACTCCGGAAACAAACTATATGGTACAATTTTGTGTACAAATTCTGGGTGAATAATCATGGACGATAAAACGTATGTGTGGATTATAAAACCCTTCCCGGACCACAATACTTTACTGTACACAAGAACAGAGATATTCTCAAACGGAGAAAGCCATTTTCACCGAAAAATTTGGCAAGAAGGTGCCGGCAATATGCGAATGCGGCAAAATATCTAGATCGTACGTAACATCGGAGACAATGAACACTCAGGAGTACATCAAGGAATGTCTCTAGATGCGTTTATTGAAGATGATCCTGCAGCATGATGGTTCAGTCGAATTTTGGCCTGATTTGGCAGCATGTCATTAGGCCAAAGACACACTAGGGTGAAACAAAAGCCAAAATGTCTGTTTCGTGCCGAAAGACATGAATCTGCCAAATTGCCCGGAGGCTCAACCAATCAAGACTTATGGGCTTTGACTAAGGCAAAGCTACGGAAATTAATAAAACCCGCAGATAACATTGAAAAATTTAAAAAGGTTTGGACAAAAGTGGTAAAAATGGTAGGAAGTGCAACTGTGCAGAAGCTTATGGGTCATGTTCGAGGAAAAGTGAGATGTCTCGATTATAATTAAAGATTTTTATTGAAAAAAATTAAAATGTTATGTAAAACTTCAGTACTGATAGAATTTGCCAAATAAAATAATTGAAATCTGAAAAACAACACATTTTTAACATTGCGAAAATGTGCTTATAATTTCTGAAACAGCCCATATTCTGACTACTTAATGGCCGAATAATTCTCAATAAGCCAAAGCTACGGTTTTTTTTGCAGGAATGAGATCTTTCGGCACAAAATTCACATCATTTACCTTATACCACTCCCGTAAGTCTTCTGTCCAAATCCGGTAAGAAAATCCTGGGATCCATAGCGTGATCTCAGAAATAGAAGAAGCCGCTTTTGGATTTATTCTGCTAACTTTATTTGTCTATTCATGGTATTTGCTTTCACGAATGGTGTTCTTCACCTACCACACGAACAAATTGCTTTCCAAATCATGAACTTTTAGGCAAACTTCGACTATTTATACTTCCTGAGGTTACACTGGAACATCAAATTTGTCATTAGTAGTAAAAAATATTGGTTCTCCGAAATCTGACAATGTGACAGTGTAGTCAACATTTGGAAAATAAATTCCGTTCACTGCTTATTGCAACCGTTTGCTGCTTTTCGTTGTAGTTCGATACTTTTTGAACAATAAGCGTACGTAATGCAGCTAGATTGCTCGTCTGGACGAAACATCAGTTTGTTTTGCCACATCTCGGAAAAGATTGGTTTCCGTTCGAATGCCCCAACTACCCGCTTGTGATCCGCAACACTATACATTGAACTTGTTCTTCTCACACATTGAACCTTTTTTTTCTTGAAATCCCTTGAATAATCTGTTGACCAAGCCGCATGGTCTCGTTATGGATGACGAGACATATGTAAAAGCAGACTTTTGGCAACTTCCGAGGCTCCTGTTATTTACTGCTCATTACAAGTTTGATGTTCCTATGGACGTTAGGAAGCAGAAGATGTCAAAGTTTCCCAAAAACACTTGCTTTGGCAAGCAATTTGCTTGCCTGCTGCTGAGGTCACAAGATGGTCCTACGATTTTCTGGCCAGATTTAGCCTCATATCATTACTAAAAAGATGTCCTGGAGTGGTACAAGGCTAAGAAGGTCAATTTCGTGCTGAAGTATCTTAATTCCCCGAACGCACCGAATCTACGGTTAATTGAAAAGTTCTGAGCCATCATGAAGCAGGTACTCCGGAAATAATATATGAGGAAAACATAGGCCTCGAAAAAAAAAACAATTAGTTCAATCGTTGTACAAAATCTTATGAAAAGTGTTAAAAGGAAAGTTCGTGCTTTTGGGTATGGTAGTAGCAACAATCAATAGGAAACTGGCGATTTAAAATTGGTTCACTGCTTTAGATCTCTTTGGTCTCAAGTAGACCTTTCACCTTGCAATATATTCTTGCGCTTTTCGGTGCTTGATTCTTTGTTTTTGTTTTGATTCCCTGTGTTATTTTGACAGAATATTTGAAGGTGTTTGTGTGAGTTACGATATTAGGTAGAACGGCTACAGCAGACCCGCCAATTCCGAAAAAAAAAACAGCCACCTGGAAGAAGCTGAGTGTGAGGAAATGGAGCAGCTACACTCCACTCAAGAAACGCGGAAGTTCTATCAGAAGCTGAACACATCTCGCAAAGGCTTTGTACCATGAGCCGAAATGTATAGGGATAAGGATGGGGGCATTCTGACGGATAGACGTGAGGTGATTTAAAGATGGGAGCAGCACTACGAAGAATACCTGAATGGTGCAGAGTACGCAAGTGCAGCAGACCAAGACAGCAGAAGAAATGACAACCACACTGGGAGAAGTTCAGGATGCTATCCAACAGCTCAAGGCGTCTGGCCACGATGGTATCGGAGTTTAACTCATCAAGATGTGCCCGGAGAAGCTGTGCATAGGCTAATAGTCTGAATTTGGGAAACCGAACAGCTACTGGAGGTGTTGAAGCAAGCGGTTGCATGCCCCACCTGCAAGAAGGGCGACAAGTTGGAGTTGGAGAGCAATCAAGCGATCAAAATACTAAATGCCGCCTACAAAGTGCTATCTGAGATCATTTTCCGTCGTCTAACAGTAAATAAGTTCGTGGGAAGTTGTAAGGCCGGTTTCACCGAAAAAAAAATCCGTGAATACCAGGTGCCGACGGCGTACAACATTGCCGACTGCACAAGGATATGGAAAATTATGGACGATAAAATTCCCCCGGAAAGTTCACAAGTCTTATAAAAACTACGGTGGTCAAACTGAAGATTTCGGGAAAATATTATTGCTCGTTTGAATCACGTTGGGAACAACGAAATAGTGATCGACTTTTATGCCTGTTGCTCAACATTACGCTGAAAAATGTCATGTGAAGAGTCGGGCTCAACAGCCAAGGTATGATTTTCACATGCTCCAGTCAATTTGTTTGTACTACGGATGATATGAATGTTGTCGGTAGTAATGGAGGGAGGGGAAAAAAAAAAAGGGGGGGGATGGGAAAAAGGGAGGTTGAAAGGTGGGGGGGGGGTCAACTCGATTTTCCCGGCGAATCGCGACGTAATGGTAACGACTGGCAGGGCACTTCGTATTTTACTTCCCCCACGATGGAAGTGAGCTCCGAAGTGAAGTTCATTCAACACACCAAGTTCCTCAAGAAGGTGCTGCTGTGGCTGACAATCAGCGAGAAGGGGATGTCAAAACCACTCTTCTTTCGCTCCGGACTGGCCGTGAACGGGGAAATTTATAGTACGAAATGCCTGTCGGAAGTTGCGTCTTTCATGAAGAAATACCATAAGAGCGAAGACGCGGTGTTCTGGCCGGATCTGGCGTCGGCCCACTACTCGAAGTGATCGTTGGAGGAGATGCAGCGGTTGAATATCGATGTGATACCCAGGTTGGCGAACCTGCCCAACGTCCCCCAGCTGCGTTCCATCGAGAATTTCTGGGCCAACCTGAAGCGTAAGATCTACTCCAACAATTTTGTCGAGAAAAACTGAGGAGGAATTGATCAATAAAACGAAGAAAGAACTCAAAACCATGCCTACACGCATGTTTTCGTCCGCCATGGTGAATGTTCCGGTTTACTGCCGGAAAGCCGCTCGCAAGGGCTTAGGATTTTTTTGCAAGTAAGCTTAAATAATTACCTTCCATGGGAAATTTATCAAAAGCAATTATCTGTTTATCACCATCCGAAAAAAGTCAATTTTTTTAAATGCAAACGTTATTTACAATGGTCACTAAGACAAAAAAAAATCTCACTTCAGTCTGATAGCGATAACGTGGTCGGTGAGATTACTGTTCCCAAATATACAGAGTTACTGAGATTTGTGTAACTGATCACTAATAGCCATATTTGATCCAAATGTAAATGAACTCTCCTTGCTGTTTCCTTGCCCAGATAGAAAGTGTAAACTTACAGGATGTCAAATATTATAATAGAAGAGAATCGATTAGAATAGTGTTGAATGAAATAGAATAGAATAGGATAGAATAGAATAGAATAGAATAGAATAGAATAGAATAGAATAGAATAGAATAGAATAGAATAGAATAGAATAGAATAGAATAGAATAGAATAGAATAGAATAGAATAGAATAGAATAGAATAGAATAGAATAGAATAGAATAGAATAGAATAGAATAGAATAGAATAGAATAGAATAGAATAGAATAGAATAGAATAGAATAGAATAGAATAGAATAGAATAGAATAGAATAGAATAGAATAGAATAGAATAGAATAGAATATGATATAATATAATAGAATAGAATAGAAAATAATAGAGTTGAATAGAATAGCATAAAATAGCATAGAACAGATTAGAATAGAATAGAATAGTAAATTAAAATAGAATAATTATTTGAACTGGTTTTATTTGGAAGTTGTTGCCCAAGCACGTTATTTCATGGTCAAATGTGATCTGATAATCAAACCAGCTTCTTAAGTTCCACAAATACTTTGTTTTGTGAAGAGAATAAGCATATTCTGTTCTTATTCTATTCTGGTTTCGATTAATAGCATAATAATAGATGTCAGAAGCTTGAATCTTACAAATACGAATCAAGGAACGATTTCGAGTAAAGCTTCAAGATCCTTGAATAAAGTTCTACGAGCCACTTGAACCACAAACACACACAAATTTAGTTCTTTTTAATTCAGCCGCCCATTTGAAATCCCATTCGTCTATAATGGACTGACGTTCCTGCCAGGAACGGATCCCACAATTCACGCGATATGCTTCCCTCAATAATGTCAAATGCTATACAGTGTACACCACAGCCATCAGAATGCTTTCCGGTATGTTTGCGGCAGTCATTGCAATCGACGATCACGGTTTTTAAACAACGAGAGGTACTTCTCCAGGGGCCAACCTTTTCGAAGACCAACTCCACTTGACCGCTACTTATTATGTCGCAAGCTGAGCTCATCGCTCCCCTCTTCGATTGTCAAGTACCCATTCTAAGCAGTTGTTGGCGAAAATCCGCACCCCACACATATCGGTTGGAATGACTCACGGTCAATAACGGGTGGTGCTCATCGGACAGTCGTCATCATTAAAGAGGTGAGTGGACACAAAGAGCACCATCCATCGGAAGACGCTTGTTGGAGTTCTAAGTGGATTGTTGTGTACATCATAAGTTGTGTGCGCGAAATGCAAATGGATATCCAGGAAGGCCCCTCAAGGGTCTCTGTCTTATTGGCATCGGCAGCTAGTGGTCGAATCATTTCCTCTATTGCACTTTCTCCCCTCTCTCTCCCACACTGAGAGTCGGATAATAATGGTAATATGATTATCTATTCTCGTATGCAAAACACGCGCTTTTATGAAGGGACACGACCACGAACGGTCCAAAGACGACGACGACAACGGGAAACAAGCTACGGATGTCTTGTCCCGCCAGTACCAGCCGTACCAATGGATGCAGCTTTGTGCGGTCGGTTGCATGTTTATGAGAGAAGCCAGGAAATATAGAGACATTAGGCAGGGAAAATTGAATATTATGTTCACGGTTATTGGTTGGGAGTTGGGACAACGGGAAGTCACCTCTAGGGGGTTAAGGTTTAAGCAAAGCATCACGGTGTGTATTAGAAGGTGTTAAATGGAAAGGAAAGGAGCCATTTCGCCAGCTCAGAGCTGAAAGCAAGCATGATCGTGTCATATTTCTTCTAGTTGAGATTCCCAGATGGGGTTCTTTGGGCGTTCCGATCACGCGGGGAGACGTTAAGTGTGAAAAATTCTAATGACAGTGAGAATGCTTAGCCTGATTTATGGATCTAGCTCCTCCGCCATGTGCTAATTGTACAATGATGCTCGGTCGTAATCCGTTTATGGGATCTGCTGGATGGTGTGAAAAAGCTGACCGAAGCCTGAGACGGAAACCAAAATAAATGGCATGCAGTTAGTGGAGAAAGGCTGGTAGGTGTACGGCAGCTTCTGCAGCAATGGTGATGGCGGCTCAAGAATTTTCTATGGGAAACCAGTTAAACTTAAGTTTAACCAGTTAAGTACGAAGAATGTTTTGATATGTGGCATCTTCGGTTTACATCTGTTAGAAGCTTCTGTTCATAAGGAAGTATTGCAAAATAGCTATAAGGTTGTGTTTTAGAATTTCAGCGCTTCAAACAAAGGCTATCAAGATTCACAGAAGCATCTATTTTGAAAGTTATAATTAGGAACAGAAAAGTTAAGTTCTCTAGCTGAATCGTTTTATAATCATTCACGGAAGAGAACGAATTTGAACTTGTTACTTGTTGTGATGCGTGGAATTGAATGGGTTGAAAATAAGTCTCATGCTGTAATAGAAGTAAAAGTCAACGTTCATGTTAATCTAAGGCTTTCAAAGTTTAAGTCAGTTTTAAGTCTAGTTGCAATTTTTCAACGCATTACAGACTCAAATCTAAGTCACCAAATATTTTCTAGAACCTGTTGTAAATGTAACATCTGGAACGTGACTTTAAGTATGACAGTGTTTATTATTTTGAGTTCCAAATTAGGATGACAATACATCAAATAGAATATACAAGCTAAGCTACGTAATCGGTCCTCTTTTAGTGGACGTAGTATTAGAGTCTTCTTGTATACTAACAAAAAAGTAAATATAGTCAGCTATTCAGTAAGTTTCTAGAAACAAACAAATATTTTCACTGCTCTGCTTAGTAATCTGTTTGAATGAAATTGACCTCGTTGAACAGGTTGAAATTTCGATCACGAGACACATTTGAAACCTACAAATAGAAGACATCACTCAATCACATCATCCAAACGAAAACCACAAACGATACAAAGTTGATAATCACCACTCCTGTCTTCAACGATTCCCAGTACAATCAGACACACATGCGTTGACAAAATCAGTACCCCTCATCAGAACAACAATGTTGAGAAGCCACCTTCAGTGGGTAGTTACCAGTGTGAACCGTCAAACGTCACAGTGAACGCCCTTCTCCGTTCCTTTATGATACAAACACAGGCAATATTGGTCACACGTGCCCATGGGCTTGAGAAGGTTGACAATAGAATGGAAGGAAATGGGCAATTAATTACTGAGATGTGTTACGGACCAACCCAAAGCCAGACAAACCCAGAGAGGTTATAGTTTGAAACTTTGTTTTAGTTAAGACTTAAGACGCATGCTTGGGAATCAAACACAATGTAAAAACGAACTTTTCGCGCGTCTTATATTTTCGGCAGGGTGAAGGCCATTTTATCTGCCCGCGATGGTAGTTCTATAAATTCTTACGGTTTTCGTTCCGGAAACGCCGTGGTTTCTTTTCGTTTTCCTGTCTACTTCATTATTACTGGATGGCATCCGGTCCGAAGCTGATTTTTATTTGGCTTTGTTATTAGCCTGTTTTTTTTTGTCGATGCGACAACGTTGGCCAATTTAAATTCTACCGGGATAATTTTTTCCTCTGTTTGTTTTCGACCATCGGAAGGTCGTCTATAACGAGGGCTGATGACGATTATTAACATTTTGGCGAATAAATATCGTATCATTATCACATGACTGTCGTTATGGGTGATGATTATGATTTGCTAATGAGGAAGCGACGATTGGTCATTTGTGGTACTTGCACCTGACTCAGCTGAAGTGGGAATGCGAGTTGGTCGCGGTTTGACGACGATGATGACACAGGAGTGTCATCACAATTCCAACCGCCTGAGGTCATCTTCTAAGATAGCGTTTTTTTTGCTTGGGGAGATCATGCATTGTGAATCTTTTCTCAAGAATGGTTCTCGATGGTTGTTCTCTTGTTATTGTGACTATTGTTGGTTAGTTGTCGGGTCTTCTTAGATCACCATTTGATGCCAACGATGATTAATTCAATTAATGTTTAGACTTTTTTGCTTGTTGTTGATATTGAGGAAGCAATTAGTGATTGACAATTGTCTGAATACCTATCGCATTATCATTGGCGTAGGTAGGAAATTCTTCAAGGTTTTCCGAATTCTTTTGACTGTATGTTTTAATTATTTAACCATTTTTGCGAAAGAAACAGGATATAACTAGGCTATAGATGTATAAATTTAATTGTATGAATTTGTTTATGCTCTATTATGGACCACAAAAAACGTATTTTTTTCGATGTTTTTTCATTTAGTTTAGCTACTTCTGACTCACCCGTTAGAATCTACTTTTAATAAGAACATTGGTCAGTTCAGTCGGTGAAAGAGGTGTTGCATAACAATACCATGCTAGAGGCGGCTGGGTTCGATACTGGTTCTGTCAATGATGTCAATATAGCTAATTGTGATAAACAAAAAGCTATTTAGTTCCATGAAAGCAGAAGAAAAGATCAAACAGAGAGGATTTGGTTTTCTATTGGTTGATCAGTTGATCTTTAAGTGGCTTTGTTTTGTCCAAATTGGAACCTCTTTCTGGATTTTTTCACTTGGAAACGTTCATAGCTCACTGTGAAAAGGTTTTGGTTGAACTGCCCATTATCAAAACATTTTATGGCTTTGGCGATTTGTTTAATAATTTGGCGTTTTGTTCAACTCTTGGTTAAAATTTGATGCTTCGATAGTGGTTTCCCCTGCGTCTGAAAATAACCCGACTCTGGGACATGTTTAGGTTTTTCAGTTAAATATTTCCGAGCGACCCGAATAAAAAGTACAAAACTTCATTAGTAAAAAAAAACAATAAAATGAATGGTTTCGGTTTGAAATTGTTCGAAAAAATAAATAGCTTTTTTTTTATTGTTAAGTGCTGGGAGGCTCCCACCGACTTCCCCAAATGGGCTCATCAGCTGACAGATATCAGCGTGACAGATGTCATTGTGGCGTTGGAAACCGGCCGATGGAGAGATGACATAAATTGCGATAGCAAGGTAAACGCATTTTTATGTTTCGTTATTATTTGTATTAAAGTTACTTTTAAATCGTGACTACGTCGTGTTCCGTCATTTCAAACCACATATCACAACAGTGACGACGAGTTCGTCCTGGAAAAAGGCGTTTTTTTGCGGAACTGAAGACCATGGATAAAGTGCGATGGCGAATCAATAGCCGAATAATCTTTCGGAGGCCGTGGTGCAGATCCCTGAACAATCAACAGGCGCTTATGCGGCAACTCTCCCAGCAGTTGTCCACTCCTCAACTCGTCGCGAACAAATTATCCCGTGACAAATCAGTGCTGGACTCCTTCTCTAGCAACATGGCGGAGCTCATCTGCGATAAGGACAATGGGCACATATTCGACGCTTGATTTCCCCACTATGCCGACCTTTTCAACAATGATGCCAGTAAATTGGATGACGCTGCAAAAGTGCGACTACTCCTGCAAAAGTTAAGCCTACCTGATCATGATCGATACAACAGCTTCATCCTTCCTTTGCCTTTGTGAGTTTACCTTTGCCGACACGGAGCAAAACTGAAAGCGCTGTTCGGTGCAACAGTCCCAACTTTTCGGCGGCGATACAACTGTTTGCAAATCACCAAGGAGGATGGCGATGATTACTTGGCCTACTCCTGCAAGGTAAAAAAGCGTGCGTGGACTTCAAGCTATCGAAGTTAACAGAAGAGCAGTTTAATAACAAGCTCAACGAATCAGTGGACTTTACCCTGCAGCAGATTGTGGAGCAATTCAACAGCTTGGTCAACTTGAAGCAGGACACACTGATGGTCAAAAGTTGTTCTTCGTCTGTGAATGCTGTCGCGTACCCCAAGCGAACAATGCCGAAAGGTCAATCATCTTCGGCCAAAAGCAGCAACCGAGAACAATCCAGGACACCATGATGGGCAGGTATTGGGAGGAATACATCACAAAAAAGATTGCAGGTTTCCCGATCACAGGTGCAACGAATGCGGTAAATCCGGGCCTGCTTCACGTGAAAACCTTCAAGCCGCTGAGAGAATAAGAATAAGGAGAAGAAGAAGAAAACGACAAGTATTGTCAAAAACAGTAACCCGAAGCATCGGTCAGCGTCGGAAATCCACGAATTGCATCAGTTGCTGGGAGAACCTCCCATCGTACACATCGCAAAAATCGGTCGACCACGATGGGCTGGGCATGCCGTAAGAATACTGGACGACAGCCCTGTGAAAATGGTTCTCGAAAACGAACCGACGGGTACAAGAACAAGAGGAGCGCAACGAGCAAGGTGGATCGATCAAGTAGAAGGTGACCTGCGGACCCTCGGCAGACAGCGAGGCTGGCGAAGTACAGCCATGGACCGATTACAACGGAGACAACTTCTGTGTACAGCAGAGGCCACGCCGGCATTGGTCTGATTGGTAAGGTAAGGTAAGCGTCGAAAATTCGTCGATCTGCTAATCAACAACGTTCCGGCTCGTCTACAGTTGGACGCAGGGTCCGACATAATAATCATTTTGCAACGATTGTGGACCAGAATCGGTCGACCAAAAGCAAAACCAGCTGTTTTAGTGACACAACAGCGTCAGGAGAGCTATTCAAACTGGCTACAGGGTTGAAATGTTATATTACGCTCAACGCCATTACACGTATAAGTGTTTCATTGCTTCTCCTAACGTTCATTTGGACATTCTCGGCATAGACTGGATGGACTTGTTAGGGCTATGGGACCAGCCGATTGTGACGTTCTGTAATCAAGTTTCTGCGCAACCAAATCAACGTGTAGCGACTCTTCAATCTCAGTTTCCCTATGTGTTCAACAGTGACATGGGTCTGTGCAACAAGACTCTCGTTAAACTGGTTCTCAAAGGCATATTTTTGCGAAGATGACCAACTGTCGGATTTTCAATCACATCGACTTATCCGACGCATACTTGCAGGTAGAGGTAGATCAAGCCAGTCAACCACTACTAACCATAAACGCCCACAAAGGCCTCTTCCAGTTCACACGTCTGTCACCCGGTATCAAGTCAGCCCTGGGTACTTTTCAACAACTGATGGAAACAATGCTAGCTAGTGTCAACTGCGCTGTTGGTTACCTCGATGACATCTTGGTCGGGGGCCACAACGAAGAAGAACATCAGAGCAACCTGCAGCAAACTCTCACGAGGTTCAAAGAGTACGGGTTTACCGTGCGAATCGAAAAGTATAGCTTCGGTAAGCAGCAAGTCAAGTATCTGGGACAAATCGAGACAACGAGAAGATTGCGCTGATCGTCAGCGTGCCTCCAACCGCACGATATTGCGACGCTTCGCTCCTACTTTGACAAGGGCCAGTCCAGGATTTTTTCGGTTTGGAAATTTTCTCGATTTCCCTGGTTGAGAATATTCTTGGTCAGCCCAAAACTAAGCTGGCGGCTCCATTAGTGTTGGAACCGCATTGGCTCTGTTGTGGGCAGGATCGGATATTGGCTTGTCTTTTGATAATGTCGTTATACGGGATTCTGTGATTTGAATTGTAATATGATTTCCTGAATGCTGGGAATACTTTCGAACATTTGTGGTTGACATCAAAAGATTTTCACAATTATATTGCTGTAAAGCAAATGAACAGTTTCTGAAGATTTTACATCTGTAGATAAAATCAGTTCGTTTTTTTTGAATAACTAGTTGAATTGTTTATAAATACATCATCTAATAGATAAATTGCCTAGCTCAAATCCTTGTAGGAGTAAATGGCGGAACCATCATCATCATCATCATCATCATCACTTGGGTGCCGTTAATTATCACGGCAAATCCGCCAAAGAGATGCGTATTCTACGATATCCAATGGATCAGCTGATGAAAGCTGGAGCAAAATTTAAATAGTCATCAGTATGTCAGGCATTGTTCGATCGTGTCCGCGAATTTCTCCAGTCACCCTTACTGCTGACCCACTACAATCTCAAGTTAAAGCTAAGCCATTGGTCAAGTGCATCTTAATCTGACGGCAACCAAAATACGGCCAACCGTACAAAGATGGGCATTGACGTTGTTCCTTTACGAGTTCGACATTCGTTAAGTTTCCACAGAGAGCTTCGTTCACGCGAACGTTCTATCCCGCTTGATTAACCGACACATCCGCCTAGACAAAGTGATCGTTATTGACAATCTCGAAATGGAGAACTCGATTAGAAGCGTTATCAAAGAGTCTCTCGAAGTACGCCCGCTATCGTTCAAGATGATTCAAGCGGAAACCAGAGCTGATGATACGCAACAGCAGGTCATTCGGTTCGTCAATTAGATGTCTCCGACCTTCAAGTTGAACAGTTCTACTTACGACGTGATTCATTCAACGTCGTAACCGAATGTGTTATGTATAGAGAACGCCTGGTCATTCCACCCAAGTTTCTGAAACGGGTGCTCCAACAACTACATAAAGGTCATCTAGGGATGAAATGAATGCGAGCAATTGCCCGACAGTACGTATATTGGTCTCACATCGAGAAAGATATCAGCAAGCTCGTCTAGACCTGCAAGGAGTGTTCCAGTGTGGTGAAAACCGACCGATTGATGAATCTTGAATCGTGGCCAGTTCCAGAATAGCCGTGGCAGCATTTATAGCTAGACTATGCCGGTCCTATGGATGGAAGGTACTACTTCATTCAGGAGGACTCTTTCAGCAAATGGCCAGAAGTCGTATCAAGGAAATCACCACTTTAGCAGCCGTGGGAATCCTTCGTGGAATCTTCACAAGGTTTGGAGCTCCTGGAAACGCTGGTTACGGATAATGGTATACAATTTACCAGTGCTGTTTTTGCGTCCTATTGTGACAAAAATGCTACCCTCCACCTAAAGACTGCTCCTTTCCACTCACACTCGAATAGCCTCGCGGAAAGGTTTATAGACACCTTTAAAAGGACGCTCAAGAATAACACCGCCGGTGTGATGTGGGAATTGGACGAAACCATCGATACCTTTCTTCAATGCTATAGATCAACACTAGAAGATCGCATTGCAACCAAATGAGGAACCCGCTATCAATCCGATGAGGATGGACAATCTATACAAGCCGCCTCCAGAAGCAGAAAGTTCTCCGGATTTTCCGGAACTGCACCAGTCAAACCATCGTATCAGCCAGCGCCATCCCATGAACATCGAAGAACAGCAACCGATCTCTACACACGCCAGTCTACGAGGATTCGTACACCACCGGTGAGGTAAGAACCTTACCAGATTTTCTGAAAAGAGGGGGATGTTGGGAGGCTCCTGCTGACTGCACCACAGATGTTAGTGTGGACGTGGGCGATCGGACGATAGAGTGACGACGTTATTATTTTTATATACATTGCGATAGCAAGGAACACGCGTTTTTATGTTTTGTTATTATTTGTAATAAAGTTACTTTTAAATCATGACTACCTCGTGTTTCGTCATTCCAAACCACATATCGTAACATGAATATACATAACAAACCTCTTGTTTTTTTTTTTTACGCAATTACTTAGCATTTTTAATTTTGTTTTGGAATTGGAAGTATGTGGGAGATTTCAATCATGAGCAGTTCTTTCGAATTTCGAAATTTTCAATTTGCTAACATGTTTTTGAAAATTGAAGGTCTTCTCGTAATCTGGTAGATGGAAGATGGTAGTTCGTATTTTTTGTTATTTCCGGCCGATGTTTCCTAGAATGTCCATGTTCATCGTCTCCAAAACAGGCAACAAAGAACAGTGCATTCTATTAAAATGATTTCAACTAGATATGGCCAAAATAAGACATTAAGATGAAGGAATCCTCTTCCCTAACGTATGGACTGATTCTAGCGATTTTTCATGCAATTACCTGGTCACTTTGTGTTGAATTCACCTACTTTTTCATCGTCAATTGTAGCAACCCTGTTGTGTACAGAAAAAAAGGCAGTATTATCAGTTGATTTGCAGTAGCTATGGCGAAAACAGTCAAGCAATTACGCTCGAAGCTTTATTCGTACAGCCAGCTCCACCCCGGACCAAAGAATTTGGACATCGTGAGGCGCTTCGTGTATGTCGGTTACAGGGGATTCGGCATTTACAACATCCTCTACTTTCTGGAGAAAGGCGTGAGCGTTGAATGCAAGCCTGGTTCCGGAAGCCCGATATTTTACGACCGTAAAATACAGCAGAAGCTGAAGAGGACCATCGAAGGCAAGGTGGCTTCTTCTTTTCGTGCCTTTGATCGATTGGTTGGTAGAACCACCTGGGTAAGATTGAAGTTTTGATGTGAAAACCTCAGTTGAGGCCGACCGTGTCTGTGTAGCAGGCAATCAACCAGAAGGTTGATGGCAAACATCTTTCGGGTAAAGCGCAACGTCGTGGTCATAATGGATTACGAGACCTAATTGACGCTGGACGGTATCGTCTGTCATGGGATCGGGTAATTTACGTTCTCATCCAATGCGTGTTGACATCAAATATATCTCCCTCACCAAGTCTATCTGTGGCTGACGATCAGCGAGAAGGGAATGTTCAAGTTGCTGTTCTTTCTTTCGATGCTTGCGGTGATGCACAAAAAAGTTTAACGCGAAGGAAGATGTGGTCTTTTGGCTGGACCGACAGATGATGAACGTTGAACTGAAGACCACTAAATCGCCCAACGTCTCCCTGCTGCGACCGATGGAAAATAGGGCGAACCACAAACGGAGGATCTACTTCAATAATGTTGTGGCCAAAACGGAGGAGCAACTGATCGCCAAGGTAACGAAATAGTTGAAGAACTAGCCAATAACCATCTCTTCATCAGAAAAGGCCTTAGCCACCTGGCAGGTCATCGAAGCATTTTGTAGATGGCATAATAAACGTAAGTTTTAAGAACAATCTGTTCCATGTAAATTTAAGCCTGATATCGCCTAAACCGGTCTGTTTTATGAAAGATTGCAAACAATTTCGTTGTATATGCTTGCTTTGGCTTGCAATTGAACGAGAGGAAATATTACTCGTCTATTAAAATTGATCATTTTTTTTTTCTTTGTTGTTGAAAAAAGTATCGATAGAACCAAAAATATTGCTCTGGTGCATCTCTGCATCTTTTAAGTGATAAACATTTGGTTCATTGTAATAAAGTATAAATGCATTAGGATTTAGGTCGTTAGCTTATTTGAGCATGATGGCTGTTTTCCACATTTCCCACTTTCGCTTCTTAACAACGTTTTTGTTAGATAGTTGAAGATTTCCATCAATTCAAAACCCAGTTCAAAACATAAAAAATAAACTTCTTCCGGCAGTTAACCTCTCACAGTAGCATTCACTTCCCCGCCAACAACGTCATCGTCAGCTGGCCGCACGTAAACCCGGCTAACGGACGGGCGGCGTTTATTAATTTCCAAACAGTAGAAGAGGTAAAAAAAAGCTCACAGAAACGTGATTTATATTTCCTACTGACTGGCCCTACTGATGAACCGTTTGGGTTGGGAGGCTGGTCGCTGGTTGGTTGACGATTCCCGGCGGAACTTTAGCCGAGGCCAAGATCGTGAGGTTGTTCTGACCATGGAAGATCCGCGAGAGGTGTAATCTCACCTTGATTAATATTGCGCCTCCCGACGAGGTACGAGTGAGGAAAGGTTAACGATCCGCTTTTCTTCCGGGAGGATCGCAGTTTTGGTCGTTAAAATGATGATAAATTATTGGCGCGCCAATCCGTCAGATTAGATTCTGGTGAAATGGAGACCTCGAATTTATGTGTCCTGCCCATCCACCACCAGGAGTCATGGTTCAGTTAGCTTAGTAACCCATTCAAATGAACACCGCTGATGGGCAGAACTTGCGAGAGAAAGGCGTTTATTTATGGTAACAGCAGGAGTAATTGTAAAGTTATTGGAAATCCAAGCCGTTATTATAGATTCTCGGATTGAATGCGATTTCCAGTGGGGCGCAATTTATATCCATGAGAGGCGGAATAAATATTGAGTAATAACATGCAATCGCAAGTAATTAGCGTGGTTCAATTGAAATTACGGCATGGGGCGGTTAAAGCATTAAACCGAATCCAAATGCAATCGTTGTCTAACTGTAGCAGGAAAAATTGTTTACTTATCTGAAACCCGTTCAAATCTGTTCGAATGACTTACCTGAAAATAGAAAAAAGAAAAATATTCTGTTAGTAGGCTTTTTCAACAAAATGCATTACGAAAGACTTCATTCAACGTTCGACGTCGTAAGCGATGAACCCTTCTTCGATAAATCACCGCAAGGCTCAAGGTCAAACAACAATGGCTACTCCCCACGAAAAAATCGCACGGAAATTCCGTCTTAACAAAAACAGCTTATAATTAATGGTTTATGGCACATTTTCCATTGAAATCATGGTTGTTTTGGCGAACGCACCCAGTAAGCAAGCAGCGCACGACACCTTCGGACGCACAAAACCTCGACAGGCGGCAGCGTCGGACCCCACCCGGAGAGAAGTCTTGCTTGCGTGTTGGAATTAAGACGACACAATGAGATGTCGGGCGTTGATTCGAGGTTAATTTTCGCAGGCGCATGATATTCGTTCATAATTCGCATTTTCTCATTTGGCAACCAGAAAAAAACGAAGAACGGCAAAGTCTGCCGAATGTAGGAATTTTTAAATTATAATGCTTTTCGGTTTTATTTTTTGTTGCAAGCGTGACTGAGTGCTGCAGAAAAGTGCAAAACAAAACCAAAATCGTCAGATTCCAGGAATTATCTGAAACGCCGAGAGGAACGAGTTTGCAACATAAACCTCAGCCGTTTCATAAATTTATGAGAATTGCAGTCTGGTGTCGATGGTCGTTTTTGGGTGTTTGCTTGCTTGGCTGCCAGGCGACGAATAGAAGGAGCAGATTTGGGAGATTTATGCTGGTTGTAGACTTTCCGGGACGTTCGCTGGAAGAAATCTTAATCTGCTTGCGATGAGGATTGGAGAATAAATTATTCGTGGTGGACGATTTCGAGGAGAACTGGTTTTTCTTTTAAATAATTGAATTATGTTGGCCAACGACATAATTTGATTGGGAGGCATCATGCTTCAAGTGAAAAATGGCAAGATTTTTCATCTCTTTTGTAATGATTCATGAGACCGTCTATATACTATGCATTCAAAACTTACTCGACCGGTAATGTTAAAAACTACAATTTACCCCACATTCATGGCTGTTACCAATATCGATATTACTACATGAGCATGACAATCAATCGGGATTGGACCCTCCCCAGCGAACCGGTTTCCGAAGCAATGATTGTCGAAATCAACTTTACGTAAGCCCAACTTTCATCAACTTCATTCGGAAGCTGAGTCGAACAAAGCCCCAGACCAAGCAGCATGCAAGCTTTTTAGGTTAGCAGTCAAACCGGTCGACCGCCGAAGTTACAAGATAATTCTCCTGTTGATAGCTGACCAAATTGGTACAAAGTAATTTATCCATCAAATGTCGCCACTCTGTCTAACGGCCCACTCGATGTCAAACGAAGATTTTAGAACTTGCTTGGCTCATCGCTCGGTGGGACGCATAGAAGAAAATGCCAACTGGTCAGAATCGGCCACAGTTTGCTTAAAACTTCAATATTTACGCAAGATCACCTAATGAGGCCCCGCTGGTTGGATGGCAGAGAAGCAAAGCCATTGGCACTCTTTAATTTCGATTGGTCATATCTGCTCTCTGGCCACAGGAAATCATCAGAAGTCGTTCAGTCGACCTCTGATAGAGTCCATCACACGCTTTGAGGGGGACCGTGGCCCAGCAAAAACTCAGCAGGAGCGAGATGACTTTTCGATTCGTTCCATCATAAGCCATCAACTGCCAACGGCAAAAGACAACAGTAGCATCGCTTGGACAGACGGGTAAGAGCCTTTTGTTGATGGCTATAATTCCGATTCCCGTTAGATTCATTCCATTGGGGGAAAGATCTTTCTGTTCAGATTCAATGCCTCTGTGTGTTTTGTTTTGTCGGTCGCGGGGTCTTTCGGTTAAAACAAAGTGTGTAATATGTTGCCGCCGCAGCAGAAGCATCCGTTGGCCTTTATGCTAATGATTTGTCTGTTTTTCCCTCAGGTATTGACCAACAATCGCCAGGGTGACGTTCCGGGAAGAGCGATAGAATGAGTGCCCGGAGATTGCTTTATTGACAATCGTTAGAAAAATGGCTCCGAGATGAGAAACACACGGTGCAAGTTGAACCTGAGAAGGTGGATTGACATAAGGGATACAGGTCGGGCGGGATAAAACAGAGGGCGATTATTATGTCAAGGAAGGCCTCGCGAGCCATTTTCATGACATGGAGCAGCAGGATGAGAGGATGAAGGAATACCCTAAGGAGGCCAAGTGGGTCTAGCCGTGCGTGCTTGACTATTTCCTAGGGGTCCTTGTTAAGACGGAGTCTGAACCACCGCCGACATCATAATTTAGCCACATGAAGTCACTCATTAATATAGATTTCATCTCTCGCATGTTTTTATTGCTGCCGTGTGTATGTGGGTTCGGCTGTCACTCGACGAGCAAAACAGACATATAGCAGCATAGGGTGTGAGGCTTGTAATTATGTTGTTATTATTTGTGCTGCTGTTTCTGCCTGATGTCGGTGTAGTTCACGTTGATTATTATCATCAGGAATAGAACAAGATATTATTACAACCTTACAACGCACGACATGAATGGGGATGCAACATGATGCCCGGCACCACACACTTCGGATTACCGGTTGACGGCTGGGATTAGGGAAGGATGTTGCGCAATTATGGGTCGCATCATCTTTCCTGTGAATGTTGATGTCTTACATTGTGATGCACCAAATTGGCTGCTTTATGGAAAGAATTGAGAACACAACAAGCTGAGAAGATGTGTGCGGAAATAATATACAACAGATGAGAATAAGACAAAGCATTCGGAAGTTCAGATCTCATATCCGGTAATTTTTCAAATTATCTAGAATTGTACGAAAGTAGTCTCGCAAGGGGAATAACATTCATTGCCTGGAAATAAGGCGTCTTAAGTGACTTTGGTAAAAATTCATGGAAGCTGTGTTCTGCGGGTTTTGGCAGTTGTTTTTTGAACTGTGTTGAGTAAACTTATCTTTCGAAGAAGGATGACAATGTTGGAAAATGTAATGAAAAGTTTTTAATTTCAAATGCTTTGAACGTTTTTAATTATCGAAACGCTTTTTTTCTACTTCAATGCATTCTGTCGGAAATTGAAATGGTATGCCGTTAAGAAGCGGTAGTCGATTTTCAAGAATATTTTAGCAGTCTGCGATTTGTATTTTTATTATTTTGCGATTATTCCATCCATACTTATGGGCAGGTAAAAATATCCATAATTTATTTTTGACAGTCACATTCCATTTTATGTAAAAACGAGTGTAAATAATGATGGGACGTGCTTATTGTACTTAGTATGAGGTAACATTTCAACCCTATTGCGGTTTGGATATTACATTCTTTCCAAATGCATCTTTGTCTTCTTCTTCTTTATCGTTTCAAGCTTATTATTTTCACAATTCGCTTATTGCTTGCTCTAAACTTAGTGTTCTAAATGCACTTCCACAGTAATTAATTCAAAACTTTCGATGCTAGGTACCATTTTTGCATTAGTATGATTGTGTGGCAAGTACAGAGCGGCTAATGGCACTATAACCATAAGTCATATGGAGCTAGGCCTGTAGTTAAAGCTTAAGTCCCAATCGTTTGAAAACAATTGGAACATCACTTAACCTTCTTAGACCAGATGCTCCTAAAGACCATTTTTTAAATAAATGTTTGTTCTGTACACCAAACAGGGCAGTCTGTTTGACAATTCTTTCCATTTCCCCTTTCCTTTGAAATCTACTGAAGGCTGTCGGGATCTCTGCGTCTTTTTAGTAGATATCAAATCTTCCCTATATCCAATGGTTGCATGGGCAAGGTTAGATGAGTGATCGAGGAGTGTGAAGATTATTGCCTGAATAAGAATATCAGTAGCTGGATTCGATTCATAGTGACATGCAATGTCTTCAACGAATCATAGCTCCATCCACAAGGTGTGCAAACATAAATGCTTATGCTTAGGTTTATACCAAATCGTTTGTTCATTTTAGTACTCCTATGTACTCTTGATAACGAATACTAAACTCTTGAACCAAACGAATTTTTTTTCGTTGGTTTAAATTGATGCTCAGACCTAATATATGACTATTAAAATAAATTGTGAATTGCGTGATTCAAATCAATAAGGTTTAAATCCGTTATAAACTGGACAAATTCAAATCACTAAAAAAATTCAGCCATAAGTATAATATTCCACTCAAATAGAGCTGAGTGTCAATACTAAAAAATACCATGATATTTCATAAGCAGTGTTCGAAATGGCAATGAAAAAACCGTGTCCGAACGGATCTTGTACTGCCGTAATGAAGCTCCTGCTCTTTCGATACATCAACTCGCAAAAAACGTAAATTTGCCCAAATTCACAATCGACAGTTTATTGCAAACATTTTCTGAACAAATATATTCGACGTGCGAATCGTTCCATAGACAGGAAAGTGGTAAAAATACTAATTTGGGTTGCTCTATTTTTTAAGAAGATGGTATCGAACCTCTATTAGAACAAAAAATGATGGGCACGGTCGTGGAAAAATCCAGACCAGTCCCACAGGTGGATCGCGAAACAGTTGGGAATCGGCATTTCGACTACGTCCCGTGTGGTAAAATCGTTCAAGGAGACCCAGACGCCCTGGGGGAAAGCTGGCAGCGGAATAAAAACAAAGACGACCGCCACCGTGAACGGAAGGAAGGTGAGGGATTACTTCAAGCATAATCCGAACCATTCGATTCGGTACGTAGCCAAGAAGGTCAATTATTCCGTCTGATTCATCCAGCAGACAATGAAGCGGGCCGAACTTCATGTCTTCAAGGTAAGGAAGGCGTCTAACCGAACCGATAAACAGAATACGGTGGCCAAATCCCGCGCCAGGAAGCTGTACCGAGAGTGGTTGGTGCAGCCAAAATGCATCGTAATGGACGACGAGACGTATATTAAAGCGGACGCCAAGCAAATCCCCGGCCTGAAGTTTTTCGTCGGCAAGTCGGCAAATTGTGTGCATTCATATTGCAATCCGAATGCGTCCCATGAATGGATTCCTAAGAAACTTGGTATCGCTAATAGCACCGTATGATTAAAACCTTTTAGAAGCGTTTGACTGAAGGAAGAAAGTAGTGGCAGATTTTACCTGGTTGATTCCTAGATGTCCAAGCAGGTCGTAGTAGAATTCAAGTCGATCTGGGATGTCACTCGAAAATCGACGGCGTTAATCTGTTACCCTCGGATTGTCTCACAACTCGCAAACAATTGAGAAAACGCTCATTTCAAGCGGAATCCGAACATTTCAACGCTAGACTTGGCCATAAAACTTGATGTTCTGCAAAGTTTCGTGGGTCAAGAAAAGATCCGGATTGAAAACGAACAAAGTGCAGAACTTCCCAAATCGGGACGACCACTAGTAGATTGTTGCCAAAACGCGTGCTCGGAAACTCTACACTGACAAAATACTGACGCTGCGTCATTGATAATGAGATCTACATCAAAACATCAAGACGGATTCCAAGCAGTTGCCACGACAGGAATATATCACGGGTAAGGACAGGTTTGCTCTGGATGGCCGTTTCAAACGGAAGAAACTGCCGAAATTCGCTATGGCTTGGCAGGCCATATGTACTTGTGGTAAACGAAGTGAATCATTCGGGACCAAAGGCACCATAAACGGTGAGACATACAAAACTGAGTGACGATTTTTAGACAACACGATTAAAAACCGTTGTTTAGGCCCGTTCTGGTTTCATGAAAAACTCCAAAAACCGTGTAGTAGTGCTAATTCTATGGATTTTTTACCGAAAGACATGAACCAGGAAATGGAAATGACTAGGAAATGGAAAAAAAAACTGAAAATAAAAACGTAGCGGAAACGACTGTACTGATGGAGGGCATCAATAGCAAATGTCGAGCATTTTACTTAAACTCATCCTGAAAATTACTCAACTTATGTAAGCTGAAATACATATTTACCAATGTTTAATCAATACCAATCTACCAATCATACTAAAGTGTTGCAATAATCATTGGCTCGCCTTTTATTGAATGCCACGAAAGGGTTTACGACTCAAGACTATAAGATTGATCCAATTAGAAAAAGTTTATTGGAACATATTAACTCGATAAGCTGGGTTTTTGAATAACTCATCCGAACATACTATCTTCTTAAAAAAAGAAACATAGTATGCCCCACCCCTATTTTAAAATTTGCATTAGAATAATATATCTGAAATCTAAAACATAGGCAGTGTTAACAGAAATGAATGTCTATGATATTTCATTCAAATTTACGATATTTGAACTGCTATTACTTATTTTTGGGACATTCTAGGATGATCCTTTTTTGCAAAATTGTTAGACACATACTGGACTACTTTGGCATTAGTATAAGCAAAGCTACGAAAAAGTACGAGTACGCTTCTCTATACTTATTTGTAAGCAATTTTCAAAGCTGGTTTAAAACCAATTGTCCCAAAATTTTGCAAATATGTGTGGTTCCTGAAATGGATCAAAAAAAGTGCAGTTAGCTCTATTTTTTCGATACAAAAAGTATTTTATTTTTATTTACAAAAAGTAAGCCACTCTTCTGTCCAAAATATACATTGAAATAGATAGATAAATAATATTTACACTTTCAGCATCAAAACAGGACATCATTGATCCTGGCAAGTACGAGGACTTATGATAAGTACCCGTGCTTAGTGACTGATGGCTTCACTGACGAAAAATGTGTATGGTATCATTTAACGCCATCTTTAAACTAATAGCTATGAAAATTTCAGACAGCTTTATCGAGTAGTTTTGTTGTGAAATCTGTTGAAATTTGTTAAGTTCGCTTTTGTTTGCATCCATGGAGAAAGAGCAATATCGATCAGTGACTCTCTTTCTTTTTTTGAAAGCGATTCACGTCAGACGAGGAAGTCATAGCCGCAACAGAAGCCTATTTTGTGAAATTTGCCAAATCATATATTTGGATGGCTTAAAAAAGTTGGAATACCGCTAGACTAAATTTAACGAGTTGTAAGGAGACTATATTGAGAAATAAATGAAAAAAGGAAAAAAATGCTTTTTCTTGCCTAACCTCTGTAATTTTTAAACAGCCCTCGTATATAATCAAAGAATTTTTGTTAATAAGTTGAAACGATCTCACCAATGCTCTTTGTCTTATGTATGCAAGTTCCTTATGAAGGAAAAGTCATCACTCCATCGCAGTGGTCCCGAATGCACGGCATAAAAACATCAACATACAAACTCCGCTTTTTCTTTTGGAGAATGCTCATGTTTTTCGCCATTTTCAAAAGTAATTTTCGTCCGGGAAGCTCAAACCCAAGAACCGATACACTTTATTCGTTTGCGCAACAACAACAAAACGGGTTTTCACGGGAATGAAACTCGTTGATCACCTAATTTGGGAAGGAATCTGTTTACTCACTAAGTTTCAAATAAGGGGAAAGTGAAACTATCCACTTTATTATAATGTAGAAGGAGATGTCCGCTCATCACCATGAGGCACCAATAGTGGACAGTAATGTTTGCTAGAATGAAAGATATGAAGAGTAAGTGTTGAAAGTTCCGCCAGTGTACGGTAGGTTCAATAGAAGTATTGAGAATTGAGCGAAAGGGCATGGGTAAAGTAGTACTCGAACCATGAACGTTACCATTACCTAACATCCCACTGCGGGGTAGGTTAAGGCAGGGACGAATCCGCCACCTCAAAAGGCAATAGTAACGTGATAGATTGCGCTCATGTACCACTGATAGCTTGTGATAGTTTCTAGCGGTAGTTTGTACACACTCTGTTTTGATGCATACATGGGAGAGGGTTCCTCCTTTTGGGTTTGTTTATATACACAACGTCTGATTTTTACTCAATTTTTCTTTCTCTCGTCATCTCTGACTTAGCGACATCGGAGAGAAAGACCGTAAAGTGTTGTGAAACTGGTCCCCACCAGTATGGGTTAATGGGCTCCCCCATTATGGGATTTTACATACTATAATTGTTATATCTGTATTCTCCGTACGTGGAGTAACGATTATGATGTAGAAGGAGTTGATTGATCAAATAATGTTCAGAGTTTTTTACGAAAAGAAAGCAGTAACACCTTCACACGCCTCTTCCAACAAAAAAGCCTGCTTCGATCTTGAATCTAGGGCTAGTTACACTTTGGAACTAAACCTTATACATTTTCTCAATCCATATCTAAAACAAATGAGGTTAGATTGTGAGATAATTTAAATCTACTCCCAAGGAACTTGCATCAATTGCTCAACTGAAAGATACATTGTTGTATAATTCATCCCTCTGACTGATTCTTTATTCATAGAATCACTCTTCCAAAGGACTTTCCTCTTTTCGCAAATACAGTTTCCATATTCCCCCATATGAAATTAAATTCAAATATTTATAGTCATTGTTCACCTAAGTCCGCAGCTGTCATCGCTTCCTCAAGGCTTCACCGTTTGTCACCAGGAATTAGAACCTCGTGTCAATGATGCTCTCATGCAAATGCACACAAATTTAAGGTGATTTATTCCAAAGTCACTATCATCGACGACATTGCCTCATCGGTCCATCCTTAAGTGGATGACAAATAAGCCGATTTCAGCCACATTCCATCGACGATCACCGAGTGACATCATGCAAATTTTGCCCTCCACCTACTCATCCCGCGGAGCTTTATGGCCCTACTCGCCACAGAAGAATCAATAATTTTGACCACAAGTTGCAGTTCTGATGCTGCGGCAACTCGATTCTTCCAGTCGATGATGTTAAAGGCCACCGAACGCCAACGTTGTTGACGCAATTAAAAACGATCTCCGGCTTAACGAGCTGAGCGACGGATGTTTTCGCTAATTGCGATGCGTTTCACATTGATTTTCTGCCTCCTTCACACGCATCTCATCGGTAAATTAATCAAACCTAGTTGAGTGTTTGTATTGATAATAGCTGCCGCTTTGTACTTCGGTTATTGTTGATCTATTGCCGTTTTGAAAACCAGGCAAACAAACCGCTGTAGGTGCTAATGTGGCTTTCGTTGATTGAAATTAATGGATAAGTGTTTTGACCTTAAACTTTGCGGACTGACGGTACTACTGGATTCCCACGTAGATCGTTGATTGAAAATTGTTTCAGCCCAGAAAATATGCCCTCATCAAAATGTTTTCGCGTAAAATGTCGTAATTGACGTTCAACTCTGGAGTCTACTTCGAACTGCACACACCCTCCATTTTAATTTCCTCGACAGGGAGCCTTCCTTATCATCCATTCACTGTCGGTTCATGCAACAACTTAGCGCAGGGCGTAGTCGCCGTCTTGATGGTGGTGCGCTTTAAATTAAATTAAAGCCTGCAGCCTTCAGGAAAAAAATCCTAGCCAGCCTGCTCTGCCGACTAATATATATGTATGTACGTATGAACCCATAATGGGAAAGGGGTAGAGCCTTACAAAGCGCAAATAGCGCCCATTGTAAGTGAGAGACGTAACCAACTGACTTTGGTGAGCGCCGCGCACAGCCGCAAATAAGTTCCTTTTATCTCGATTATTTACGTAAATATTTATAATAATGATATCACTGCCGCGACCGGACAACCATGAGTCGCATACTGTGTACCTGAGGTTTCGCACAAAAGGCCTAACTCATCGCGATGGTGCGGTTGCTCCTCGATGGGGAAAGATTCTTCAGCTTAAGCCCTGGGAGTAGTCGAGAATGAATTTCCAGGAATGTTTGCACTTATTTCATTACCGGGTATGACTTTTTAATCAACCGTCCTGGAATTTGGTGTATATTTTAAAGGCCCTCCAGGGCAAGGGCTTCGTCAAACATAGGTGCGGAATTATCACGTCGGACCTCGGTCGCGGGTTTCTAGAAAATCGTCCGTACGCATCAAAAGGGCTCGAAAGGCAAACACGAGCCACGTAGTCTCTTTGTGGATGAAAGGCGCTCAGATAGAAGCATCATTAAGTCAGCGTGATGCCCCGAGCCGCGATTTAATTCAAGC
The DNA here is from genome assembly GCA_024533555.2 of Aedes koreicus. NCBI lineage: Eukaryota > Metazoa > Arthropoda > Insecta > Diptera > Culicidae > Aedes > Aedes koreicus. The sequence continues at coordinate 233,144 of JAHHFK020004701.1, forward strand.
TCGCGAAACATACACCGCCGCTCTTTAATTAGATTAATGTGCCGCCACTTTGCCGCCGTCGACGATCTAACCACTCTCGCCCACTGGCTCTGGGTCTGGATCTGGGCCATCCTTACTAACTCTTCAGGTTTGGCGCGCTGGGTGAAATTGTGAAAGGCTGCTCTAGCTGAAATGCGAACATTTTCAGTGAATTAACAACTACTCCTAGGGGCAACAACCACACGGGCTAATGGGCTCATTCAGAACGTTTTGGAATGTTTTACTTAATTTTCCAGTGACATGAGAGTGTTGCCGCTCGTCCGACGTGTGGTTGGTTCGCGCGCCAGCCGTGAAATGCGTCCACTTAATGCGCTAAATTGGCGCTCTTTGCGGCGCGGTCCGAACAATTTGAATAGCTTGCGCTACTCTTGATTGTTGCGAATGAATCTGATGGAACCAGTGGTAATGACCCTTATCGGATCGGATTGGCGGTGGTAAACTGTGCGTCTTACATTTCAAGCATTTGTTATCAATTGCTCCTATGGTATTTTCCACAATGAGCCAATCAACAACCATTCATCTGTTAAATTATACCCGGCGAGAGATCGCACCTTCACATTTCCTAAGTAAGGCAATTTACGCTCAATCCACGTATTAACAACCCCTGGCGGAGTATAGCAATTCTTCAACTTTGTATCGCATCGCTGGCAGCATTCGAGTTCTAGTGAGAGATGCACAAATAAGAAACAATCATCCTCTCGTTGGCAAAGTAACCACTGGTCCAAGCAACTAAGTATTTTTTTTTTACAGTTGAAAATTGGAAACAATTACTAATGCGAATTAATTTTACTCTAGCTCGCAATATATATTTAAAGTGTAGAATGATAGTAAACTGTTTACATTCTGGATTTCCCAGTTTTCAGTTGTAACGACAGCATCTAGCTCCACATTGGAAGAAACACGCTGCATGAGCGAAGTTTAGTGAAATTACAGAGTTTCATTGAATATAATACACCAGCAGCATGCCGGGTAGCATCCAAGTTCGTTATTGGCAACAAGAACACAACATTCGCACGAAAGGTTGTGTTTAATGGTACTATAATCATAAGTTTCACACGCATGTAACTCCGGCTGGCTCTGGGTCCCATCAAGACTCTGTGAGGCCTGATTAATGTTTATGTGAATTGTCTGGGGTTAACTTTGCTTTTAGTGATCAAGGGAGGAATATGTTCCTTAGATCGTCTATTTCAAACCAGAAATATCGGATCCAGGTATTTTTTGTTCGCGAATATGTGATAGGAATAAAAATTACGCAAGCGTGAAAATTTTTCTACAAAATACAAATGAAGGTAACAAAACATAGGAGACGTCAAATTTATTCCAAAAATGGTGATTGTGGTCAGTGAGCTTCTGGATAACAATTTATTTCATATGCTACGATTCTTTTATGAGAATTGGAACAGTTTTCGAAGGCTGTAAAATATTAATCCAAACGCAGACTAAAGCAATGCTACGAAACTGATATCAAACTAACATTGATAAAGCAATGTAATAAAAGCTCTGAAAAAGTAATGTATTTTTTGTTTACTGTGGTGGAATGGTCAATTGATTACTGTTTCTTGTAATTGAACCCACTTTTTCACAATAAAACATTTAGAACGAAAGGTAGTCCACGAGATTATTGCACCACCACTTACAATTACCCTTTACTACTCCTACAAGGGACACAATATGACCAAATTTTGCAGAAATACAGTTTAACGTTCATTGTTTGATGTAAAAGGAGATGTTTCGCTCATCACCATGAGGCACCAAGAGTGGACAGTTATGTTTGCTAGAATGAAAGATATGAAGAGAAAGTGTTGAAAGTTCCGTCAGTGTACGGTACGTTGGAAATAGAATAGAAGTATTGAAAATTGAGCGAAAGGGCATGGGTAAAGTAGTACTCGAACCAAGGTCGTTATCATTGCCAAACATCCCACTGCGCAGCAGGTTGAGATGTATCTGTGCCTCAACCTACCCCGCAGTGGGATGTTTGGCAATGATAACGTCCTTGGTTCGAGTACTACTTTACCCATGCCCTTTCGCTCAATTTTCAATACTTCTATTCTATTTCCAACCTGTTGAACCTGTTGAAAACCAGGTTCAGTAATCAGGAACATTGAGCAGAAGGTGGATAGTCAAAAGTCATCCGAATGCATCGGTGAGAGACGTGACTAAAAAACTGATTGTTTCAAAAACTACGTCAAAAAAGCGAATGACTTATCATTTAATTACGTACAAGGTTCAAAAGTTCCCCGATCGTGATGAGTGGCAGAATTTGATGGTTGAAAATCGCGCACGCATGCTGAATCTTGCAATTATTGCAAGGTATAATTGTTGAGTAATGGATAATGAAACATACGCAAAAGCTAACTTTCAATAATTGCCAGGCTTAGAATTTTGGCCTTCCTGAAACAAATTTTCTGTTTCAGTTTAATTGAAAAGTAGGAGAACAAAATTTTCAAAACTTGCCAAATTCTTTTTTGTTTGGCAAGCAATCTGTAGTTGCGGCGAACGAAGTCAGATTTTTATCACAAGCCAAACTGTCAAACAGAAAATTTATCTCGTGACTTTTTTTGAATCAGCATGGTGGTTCTACAGTGTGTTGACCTGATTTGGTAATGTGCCATTATGTAAAAGCTGCATTGCAACAATTGAAACAAGCGGCATTGTTCTAATTGTCAATTTGTTTTTCAGTGCAGAAATCTAAGGGCACTCAATATCTGGTGTGTTGGATTGAAAGCACAACCAAAATACTTAATGTGATGAATACCTTTTGTTGATAAACTTTGAAGTCATAATGATAGTTATGAAAATTTTGTTGTTGTACTGAACGTACTGAAAATGCAATAATACTTCTGGGATCTGAATTCATCATGGCCAAGTGACAAAAACGTTTGTTCAACATTTTTCACTCACATTATCAATCAACTAGTGTGCCACGGAAATCTATGTATCATAGAACTCTCAGCTTTCTAGAGGCATTATGGTTTGAGCTGTAATATTTCATTCTTCAAAATACTAAAATAAATCATTCGTCAAATCTCTAAACCGAGATTTTTAAAAGCTTTATTTTGGTGCCATCTATACGAATGAATTCAGAACTAATTGCAAATGGGAATAAATGCAGTTGATTGTATGGAAAAAAATTGCCTAAGACATAATCCAATATTAATTTCATATTGCTTGATTCAATTTCTGGCCTATAGTGCGTTGAAAGTTTTCAATATGTTACATCAACAAATATAGAAAATGTTTAGACTCTAATGTACAGAAAATCCAAACAGTAGTTACTCATTCATTAACAGTTCTCTGTTCCTGTCTTATAGATCGTGAAGAATTTCAATAAATGAAAAATGTTCTGATTAATTCATACGTTAAAAACACGATCCACCATATGTTGGTACAAGTAAAACATGGTCTCATTTTGTGAGTGGCCCATTTAGTATTGGAACAAACCATTTTTGATTCTTACAGCGACCCTAGTGGTCGGATTTGTAAACTATGACATCTTATGTGTTCCCTATAACAATAACAACATCAGAAGTTTTTTTTCGCGGTGCAGAAAAATAATTTTGTGCAATCATTTGGAAAACCATTCGTGGTCTGGGCCAAAACTTGCTAAAGTGTTGGGTTTTTTCCCCGAAATACCGTGTGGCGTGTTTTGAAAAAGTACAGAAAAACTTTGTCGACGGATCGCAAGTCTCAAAGCAAGCGCCGGGCGGGTACTGTCAACCGTCAACTGCGGAACAAAGTCATCAAGAACATTAAGGCAAACCCCAACATCTCAGACCGCGATTTGGCCAAAAAGTTTCGCCTCGCACGCAGTACCGTGCAACGGATTCGTCTCCGGGAAGGCTTCAAGTCATACCGTACCTGTAGACAACCAAATAGGGATCAAAAGCAGAACAATGTGGCCAGAATCCGTGCCTGAAAACTGTATGATCAGGAGTTGTTAAAATTCAATGGCTGTCTCCTCATTGATGATGAAACCTATGTAAAGGCCGATTTACAACAGCTACTGGGACAAACATTTTACTTGGCTACGGCTCGGGGAGATGTTCCTGCCAAATTCAAGTTTGTGTTTGCAGATTAATTTGCAGATCTTGCAAGCTGTCATTACAGTACTGCAGTGGTATGAAACCAACCGGATTCAGTTCATACCGAAAGAACTCAACCCACCAAACTGTCACCAGCTCAGACCTATAGAGAGATTTTTTGCTATTATGAAGAGGAAGCTGGGTGAATGGAAGTGTCGTCAAAAGCATCAATGAGAACCAAGTGGAATAAGATTACCAAAACGATGGATGAGAATAATGTGCGCCGGTTGATGAAACGTATTCCGGAAAAGTCCGTAAATTTCTTCGAAATCGAGATGATTAATTATTATTTTGTATTTTCTCTCTAAAGTTCACATAAAGTCGAACATTTTAGTTGAAACAGAATATTATTTTGTTAATGTATGTGCGAAATATGCGCAATAGTCTATGTCCCAATTCTAACTGGGCCACACCTTAAAGTTGAGAAGCTAGAATGTTAATTTGGACATATTATTTTCGAAATGTTTGTTGCTCAAATCTGCACAGAACATTCAAAGTGAGAAATCAACACGCTTAGAAACTGCTAATTTAAGATATGACTTAACCTATCCTTGGCATAACGAATAAAACGTAAACTAACAAGTCATGTAAACTTAAGTTTTCCCGTTACTAAAAATCTCATCACTCACAGAAAAGTATTTTTGATTGAACTTAGTTTTGCCTCTAATATGACTGAAATTTATATCAAAATTGACGTTCGTATATTAAGTCTCAGAGCACCTAAATTAACGTTGATTTTTTTTTATCGTTTAAAAATTAAAGTTGAATCCAATTTAAATTCACAATCTATAACTTAGGCAGCTGTTGCGCTGACCAAAGGAGCAGTCAAAGATATAAGCATTGATTTAATTTTCAATTTACATTAGAATATTCCTCTCACAACTGTTTATTTTCATTTTCATTCATACATCGTTGTCTATCTGGAATCAATTTCAGTCGGCGCAGTTGGGATTTCCTGAGACGAAATATCTCTGATCACGTCTTCCTTAAAAAAAAAATGTAAAACCGTTGTTCCTGGCCCGTGGATCGAGGTCTATGGCGTGCCGAAAAGCTCTAGTTTACACAAAATAATTAGTATTTAGTATTTAGAAGAAGACTTTGGAATTGAAAGATTGGCGCTGTACATCGGACGGCATAACAGTTCAAAAACTTACTTTTGCAAGGGGACTCATTTGTCTAATTTATTTTTCTCTCTATTTCTTAATCCAATCATAAAGATTTTTCTGAAAGTTTACATTTCCAACCGCGTTCCCATTCTGATTCTATAATTAATCACACTTCGTAGAGGAAACGGTAATAGAGCAATAATTCGATAAGCTTCGTAAAATAAACAAAATTAGTGACGCTGACTCGAATCGGTATTCATGTCACAAATGTTTATTGCTGTATCAATTTGGAAATGCCAAAGATTCTACCGCCTTAGCTACTGATTGCCAGCGTAATTAAATGGTGTAAATTAATGTCCCCAAAAACCAAATTTCCCAACCATTAATGGCACCCAGAATCACCCGGCTACAAATTTATTACCACCGATCGAACTGTACCGATAGGATTTTTGAGAGAATGACACGTCCATGGGTTCTAAGAATCCCATAAATCCTCCAACATCTTTTCCACGAGCCCCATCAACCGACACATCGATTAATTTGAATGTTTTCCAATCTTCTAATAGCGCCCTAATGACACCCGAGAGTCATAATACTCTAACCTGATTCTTCAACCCGTGGGCACCGGTCGCCAGTGGGTCGCAGTTGGGGATCGTGCGTGCGACCGCCGTCAAAAGGCCATTTAATCTAGGAACTAATGCTGTCGATGACCCGTGTAAAACCAGCTGGAACTGGGCTGGAATGCATCGCACCGTCGGATGAAAAATGATGCCCCTTTTATTTACAATCCAAATGAAGCAATTAGAATGCTTTCGATGGGGAAAACATTTGAGCTTCTATTTTCGGAGCTAATCGAGGGCTCACTCCAGGAGGTGCCACCGATCGTGGTAGGTTGATTTCTCAGGCAAAAGGGGAAATAAACGACGAGCGAAACTTGCTACCATGAACAATCTGTGGTTTTAAAAACAAATATTTGAACTCTTTTCATTATACATTTCAGATTAGAAAGAATTATGGGACTGACGTTGTTCACGATTCTGGTTTTAATTTAAACGGAAAATTAAGTAAATGACATTCAAGCATAATTGCAATAAGCTTACCGGCAGATGCTCTTGGGTACCGTATGGGGCAAAACCGGCAGAAGCGGTAGCTTGAAGAACTTCAATTTACGCAACTAATGTGTTTTGGTTTGGGATCATCCTCTGATGCCAAGCTTGTCTGGAACAAACCCTCCTAACGGGGTGGTTCCGTTCTGGTAAACATGACTAATGGATGTATTTTGTAAGCCCAACATGTAAGCCTGAGCTTGCAAACAAAAGCGTATGATGACGAAAAGCAGTAAAGATCTGTTATTTTTTTTTGTTTTTTTTTGCCTACGCGCATTCAAATCCTCGCAAGAAGCAATTGTATGATTTCTGATTGGGAGGTGAAGCCGAACAATGAGCAATGTATTCACCGTGCAGTGTTTGGTAGCAGCCGAAGTTCTCGGCATTGGTTGCCACCGTCTGTCAGTCTGAGCCTGAGGTGGTGTGATGTCATTGTGAAATTGAAACTATGTTGCAGAACCGTGAGCACGAGATCTCAATAAAAGAAGATTGATTTTCTCGCTTAGTGTGTTGCTGCTTCTGCTGCATCGGGCCAGTGCACGCAAAACCACAAGAGGTAAATTGGAAATTCCACCAGCATGGTTGATGGTATCTTTTACGGTAGGGTTGAGATCTATTTTTTCTGCTTATTGGGGTGTATTTCGAGTATTGTCTTTTGAGAATGATTTGTCACATTTAGTTTTTATCTCGATTGAATTCAACACTATCTATTGATTCCACCGTTAGCCAAAAGGTTCCAATTCCATGGATTTGCTCTAGGACAATGCTTTGATTCTGAGAACAAACGGTATTTATATTTATTTATTGAAGTTGTAAAGGGTATCCGTTTTTATTCAACTAAGTTCGTTTTTCATCGATAAGTCATATACAAAAATAAGGGCAAGATGTTAGGCAACCCTATCTCCAAGTCGGATCAATCGAATCTTTAATGGAATAAAGGCTTCTGGGTGGGTTTTGGTTGACGTGATTTAATTTTTTTCACAACCTACAACTGGGTTACTTTTAAGTGTTGCAGGGAAACAACTGTTTTGATTAATTCTAATTTTAGTTCGTTTGTTTTGCAACTGTCTACACATTGTGAATTGATTATAAGAAAGGTCACTTTAAGGATAACAAAAAAATGTTTACTCATTTGTTAAAATGTTACTTAATAAGCAACTTAATACACACGTCCATTCATTCCGATTTCTTCTAAATATCATCAAGTCGAAACCTTTCCGTTTGGCATTTACGTAAAATAGATGCAGCAGAATTTATTGCATCTGCTTAGCGATGCAATATTTAGTATGCTAATCTAAATGGTAAAGGTGCAACCAAGTTGCCACTTCATCGTTTTTGCAAGGTTTGAATTTTGATTATGCCACCTAATTTTGAAGTTTTTTTTTTGCTTTTTGACATTTCATTATATTGAGAAAATTAGATCACAAAAATCGATTAGACGAACTCATCGCTTATCGAAAAGCTGTTTTTTTTGCTGTTTAGTGTTCGATGATGGCATGTGTAGTTTAAGAATTTCAGCGATTGGCGAACCCGTTTAAGGTGAAGATACAAGTTAGCCTTGGCGTGAAATTTCGAGAGCACAAATTTCATCTCTCAAATAACACACCGTTATGAAATTGCTACTTAATACTGTATGTTAAAAGAGAGATGACATTTTTGATTTCGAAATTTCAGTCTAAGACTTACTTCTGGTGTAGTTGGTGTCAAATGTACTGCACTTTGATATACATTTTTCATATCGACCAAATCGACGCAAACGTTAACTGGGTTGGGAGAATATATCATGACATTTTTGTGCTGTTTTCTATAGGCGACGAAATATTTCTGCTGCAACTTGCCGATGGCTTGAAAAAGTTTTGGCATTGATTTATGTCACTCAGAATCTCGTTGATTGCTGGCTTACTACTGCAAATATTATACTCGAAAAAGTTGTAATACTTTCATTTGTGTATAACTTTTAATTACATGTATAAAAATTGATTAAATTTTGAGTATAAAGTGTAATGTTAACGTGTACAAAAATTTTTCACAACCTGTAAAGTGGTCATAGAGATGGTTTCCAAGCAAGAAGTGCTTCGACAAAATTTAAGGGCGTGGTCGTGGAAAATCCAGGTCATTCTTACAGGTGGATCACAAAACAGTTGGGAATCGAAAATTCGATCGTATCCCGTGTGGTAAAATCTTTCAAGGAGACCCAGACTACCCAGCGGCGAGTTGGCAGCGGAAGAAAAGCGAAGACGACCGACTCCGTGACGGTGAGGGTGCAATCCGAACCATTCGATTCGGGACGTGGCCAAGAAGGTCAATTCTTCCGTCTGGTTCTTTCAGCAAACAATGAAGCGGGCTGGATTTAATGTCTTGAAGATACTTCGCACAAACATAGCTAATATGTGACTTTTTATTCCTTGAGAGTTTCAAAAACATCTGGCTGAATTGAATGAATATTTGATGTTCTTTTGTGCCTGGTGCATTCCTTTCGAGTACAATCTTTACATTGTTATTTTTATTTTTATTTATTTTTTAATTTTTTTATAAAGACCGTGCGTTTCGTAGTTGCTGCTCCGTCACTAATCAGAACTATTGTAATTGCACAGAGAACCACATAGATGGAGCTTGGGAGTAGCTTTACATCTTCAAGGTACAAGTTCACTTACTAACCTTACCAATCAGACTAAGGCTGGCGTGGCCTCTGCTAAACACAGGAGTTGTTTCCATTTTAATCGGTCCATGGCTGTACCTCGCCAGCCTCGCTGTCTGCGGAAGGTCCGCAGGTCGCCTTATACTTGATCGATCCACCTTGCTCGTTACGCGCCTCTTCTTCTTGTACCTGTCGGTTCGTTTTCGAGAACCATTTTCACAGGGCTGTCGTCCGACATTCTTACGACATGCCCAGCTCATCGTAGTCGACCGATTTTTGCGATGTGTACGATGGGAGGTTCTCCCAGCAACTAGTGCAATTCGTGGTTCATTCGCCTCCTTCACGTTCCGTCTTCCATCTGCACTCCACCGTAGATCGTACGCAGCACCTTCCGTTCAAAGACTTCAAGGGTGCGTTGGTCCTCCACTAGCAATGTTCATGTTTCGTGGCCGTAGAGAACTACCGGTCTAATTAATGTCTTGTAGATGGTCAACTTTGTGGTTGGGCGAACTTTGTTCGATCTTAGCGTCCTTCGGAGTCCAAAGTAGGCACGATTGCCAGCCATAATGCGCCTTTGTATTTCTCTGCTGGTCGTTATCGGCGGTCACCAATGAGCCCAGATACACGAATTCGTCTACTACCTTGATTTCATCACCGTCGGTCTGAACTCGTCCTAGAAGGCTAATATTGTCTTCTCGTGAGCCTCTTCCCTTCATGTATTTTGTTTTCAACGGATTAATCACAAGCCCAAACCTACCAGCTTCAGCCTTAAGTCTGATGTACGTTTTCGCCATCGTCTCAAAGTTACGTGCTACGATATCAACGTTGTCGGCGAAGCCAAATAGTTGGACAGACTTCCTGAAAATCGTGCCACTCGTGTCTATCCCAGCCTTCGAATCACACCCTCCAGTGCAATGTTAAACAACAAACACGACAATCCATCACCTTGCCGTAACCCTCTCCGAGATTCGAAGGGACTTGAGAGTGTCCCTGATACTCGGACGACACACATCACTCGATCCATCGTTGCTTTGATCAACCGCGCCAGTTTTTCCGGAAATCCATATTCGTGCATAATTTGCCATAGTTGGTCTCGATCGATTGTATCATACGCTGATTTGAAATCGATGAAAAGATGATGTGTGGCCACGTTGTATTCGCGACATTTCTGCAGAAACTTGCCGAATCGCGAAAATCTGGTCCGTAGTAGCGCGGACACCCATGAATCCCGTTTGGTAATGCCCCACGAACTCCTTTGCAATTGGTGACAGGCGACGGCATAACATTTGGGAGAGCAACTTGTAGGCAGCGCTCAATAGCGTGATCGCACGATAATTGCAGCAATCCAGCTTGTCGCCCTTTTTATAGATGGGACACACTATTCCTTCCATCCAATCCTTCGGTAAACATTCCTCCTCCCAAATCATGGTAATTACCCAGTGACACAAAAGTTCACTAGTTCATTCTATTTATAGATCAGTACCGGCGCCACGTCCTCACGGTCTTCGGGGAGGGGGGAAGGATGATTAGTTTGACAATCATTGGTTAGAGACCGTGTTTACCTCTATGATTGTCAAGGGATGGATAGTTTTGTGTTAGTAAGGCAGGTTATTTTTAGATCATGGATTCACTGTGGTAAGTGATGCGATCAATGAAAGCGCAGTAGACTTTTTTTTTTAAATTTTAAATCTAGTGGTGATAGAAAGAGGCAAGTGACAAATGGCAAGGAAGGAGACGGGCCTGGGATTGAACTCCCGACCATCTGCTCAGTAAACAGAACGGGTAACCACTGAGCTACAATCTTTACAAAGTTGGTATTACAAAAGAAATCTGCATCTAATTTAATAAAAGCAGCTTCCGATCCTGAAACTCCACGTCAGAGTGAAACAAATGTTGCAATCGTAGACTTCGTAACACGACTAAAAATACCAACATGATAAATAGTTGAGCAAACAGAACAAATCGATCCGAGATGAATGTCGCTATCAGCAGCATCACGCGCCCTTTACTGCCCTCGATGGAAACAAACATTAACTCGAGTCATGAGGCGACAACGGCGGCAATGGCAAAGATGCATCTACCTCAAGCCCACCGCCTCAAACAGCTTCTTTGATTTAGTTGGTGGTTGCAGCGTGCAGTGTGCTAGGTGTGTGTGTGGCAATGCAATATTCCATTAATATTCCGAAAGCAATGATGGCGCACCATTTAAAGACCGAAGAAAGACCCAATGAGCAACAATCTTTTACCACTGTTCTATTATTACGAATTACCCCAGGCCCCGATTGGACATCACTACTGGCGGTGCTTTACATATGCCATTCCTCCGTCCCGCTCTGGCGATAAATTACACGCAAAGTCATCCGTTCTGTATAGAATCTGAATGGCTGTTCTAAAGAATCGAGTCGGCTGGGTGGCTGGGCCGCAGAAGACGCACTGAGACAGTGATGTATTGTCGGTGCGCAAATTAGATTACGATTGTGCAAGTCTGCGCCGTCGTGCAAAAACAGCAGAAGAGCACGCAGAATCGTTCGTGAAAACTGACGAACAAATTAGTTATTACAGTTTGTAGTCGATACCAGGAAAACGAGGAACGGGAACAGTGAACGTGTGGCTTGGAACCAATTGGAATCATTAATCATGCGATAGACATGTTTGTTTGCAGACAATTTTATTAGCTTTCATTCGTCTTGCTGCTCTCTGGGGAGTTTTTCGCTTATCGATTGCCATCATTGGAGTGCACTCATAAGCGGATCTAATTAAAATGCCACATTGAATTATATTCATCCAGTTTGTAATTAAACTTTGAGTACTTATCAGAAACACTTGAAGACTTGATCAACCGGCCGATAGGCGGATTTTCATCGCAAACCGACGCAGTAAGGAACGAATCCGAGTACACAGATTTCCGATGAACCCGAGTCCTACAAATCAGTAGGTCATAACGGTATGCACTGCTCGTCGGGGATGTTTTCTATCTAGCTTCATGTGTCTATTTTGTTGTTGTAAATAAGCGTTTATTGCTGTGGAAACCGATTGTCACCACGCAGCATCAGCCGGTTTCTATGCTGCCTGTAGTTGCTTTCACCAATGAAGGCACAATCGAGTGTGTGCGATAAAAGTCGATTAGTTGCAGATAATTGCCGCCATACGGTCACGTCCGAAGACCGTCCAGGCGACTCCATACATCCATGTGCTGCAGTGTGGCGATTGATTGGAGAGCGGTCGATAATTAGCGATTCGAGATGGACCCCTGCGAGCACTCCCAGTCACTGAGGGATCATCCAATGGCCAATGTTGATGGTACACTATTCAAAAAGTTCACATTATTTTGATGCGACACATGACCTACAAGTTGATGCACTAAAATTGGGATATTTCATGAAATTTTGCACTTAGAGTGGGACACTTCTTCGGCAGCGGACCAATTCCCGTCAATCATCATGATTGACGGGAATAGGTCCATTTCCACTTAAGTAGTGCTCTACCCTATATTGGTATACATACATAGGTTCTGCATTTGCTTGCATGAATTAAACAGATTTTTCATCTGTGCAAACGTGCGGAGCTCGACCAACACAACGCGATTGAAAGGTTTTTTTACGGCTTTGTCGACCCCGGATGGTACCCTTTTAATCCATGGGCAATGGCGAGAGGGAGACGATTCTGATAACTTAATTGGTGTAGCATGAAGGGCTGATTGTGGTCACAAAACGACGTTTATCGATTGTGTTAACGGAGCATGGCTGGGCTACTTTTCCCCGATGTTTACTGTGGGAATCGTTGGCGTCAATTGCTTTTCGTGATAACCATTTCTCAGGTTGAGTGGATTGGATTAGTAGAAAAAAGTGCCTCCGTTTGACACCTGTATTCGTTATACAAAAATTGGTAAATTTCACTCGGTTTGACAATTAGGAGATTTTCCACTTTTTGACAAAGCAATTCCACAGAAAAAAGTTTGTGAGTCCCAGAATTTCATCAAAATTGGTATAATTCTTCCGTATCAAAAAATACTAGACTCGTATTTTTTAATTCGCCATTAGAGTGACCATTTACATGCTCTGCTGGATCAAAAAAATCAGTTTTTTAATACCTTTTTTAAAAAAATCATAACTTTTGAACCGATTGACTGCGGCTGACACCTCAATTTTTACGGCTGACACCTCAATGTAGTTCAAAATGCTTTTCTGTAGAGGCACAGCAGCTGAAACAACGATGTTTAATGTGGTAGTTTCTTGCCGGAACGTCGAGATCAGCAGCCAGTTTTCGTATTAAGTCTGTTCGTTTTGCGCTGGATTCATTCCCACACGGTCTGGTTGGTTTGTTGCGTCCTTGCCAAACGTGGGCAACGGATCTCACACGATCCTCAATCGAAGAGGTTTCCTGGTATCTATTGATGGTCGTATGCACACAGTTCCGCTCTACCCCTAGAGATTTAAAACGTCTGAATATGTCGCCGAAATTAAACAAAAACTACAAAAATCAACTGACAGACAGCCAAACCCACACACATCCGTAAGGGTTTACAGAATATGTACATGGTTGTAAACATTGAATCACTTCAATGTTGTACTTATTGAGCGAAGACTCGGTTTTAAATGATGTACTGACAAGAACCTTATGAATACTTATGAAGAATTTATTGATCCTGTAGATCTTCAAGATCGTATCTTCAGAATAATTTCGAGAACCTTAAATATCTTATTGAAATAATTCAATTTTGTTGTCAGAAAGCTTTCTTATGCTTCACGATTTCCTAATAACATTCAGAACATTCTTTGAGACCTCATTTAGCATACAGATATGCAAAATATGAGAATTCCTGTATACTGTTAAAAGCAACAAACATCGTACTGAGATCATTTTATGTAATGTATGTTGCAAAAAGCTTTCTTTACGAACTAGTTATTTAATAAATACTTTCAGGACCCCTCCAACAAACATCAGTGTCGAATAACAGATTGTTCAAACAAATTTGGGGAAGTTATTCAGCTTGTTTGAAGAATACGCTGAACAACTTTTCAAAATTTGTTTGAAAAAACAGTTATTCAAAATTGATGTTTGTTGGGACTATTTAAGACTCCATTTTGACAGTAGAACTCCACAATATAATATCCAGGAGAGTTGGGAAAGCATGAACTATCTTATTAAAACCATTCCCAAGTAACAATTTTAGTTTTATTCCAGCCTTATAGCATTCCTCCCGGCTTTGTTGATAAAATTACATTCAAAACTATTTTGTCTACCAACATCTCGTCTATGCTTTTTTAAAGTCGACATTTGTGTTAAGTGGCCAACTCTAAAGACGGTTGTGAAAGCAAGTTAATAAAACCTTTATAAGACCATAAAGGTTTTGAAAATGTTCTAGTGAAAATGTTATGATCACTTGAGAACCTTCATAAAACCTATTGGCTGCCATGAAAACCAGCATACGGCCAAATGGCCACAGCTATCAAACTTCACTATGATATCGTGGTTGGTTTTTTTGTTCTGCTTTTCGAATCTCTGCTCTTCTGATTTATTTAGCAGTAAATAATATGCGTGTAGCAGAAAATTTCGTTTGAAAGCAAAATATCGAAAACAAATTGAGTTTTTTACAGCGCATCATGCTCCAAATCAGATGCGCATTTAATTTTGTGGTGGATATTGCCACGATAAATGCCGAAAATTAATACGCCTTGGAAATTATGCGAGTTTACAACAACAAAAACAAAATTAAAACCAATATATTCGATGAACTAATCATGAATTTCCTTAAAATTTATGGAATGCAATAAGGTTATCCTGAAGAATGCTTAAATTGGACTTTGATCTACAGTTCATTTGCATTACATTTAAAATTTGGGGCATTCATTTTTCCACATTTAAATAATTTCTTATATTTCAAGATGGCAATTGGCATAAATCACAGTTTTGCCAAAAGACAATTCATCTTCGCAATGACTACTATAAAACTATTTGCTTATTTGGTGACTTCTCTCAATGTCAATTTGCTGTTTTATGCATTTACTGAAGGAAAAATGGTTTTAAAATGCTTTTTCAATTGGTCATAATAAGATAATATGAATGACTCTTACATAGACATTTCAAAAACGCATTTGATAAAGTCGAAATAAAACCTATGATAGGAGTAAAAGGAATTTGAGAAAACAAGGTTTTAAGATGTTGTTTAACAAGCTGTGTAGGTTCTCATAAACCTGACTAAAATATAAAACCTATTGGCACCTCTTGGTGCCACAATAAAACCAAATTGATTTCTAGTGGCTTTCATAATGCTTTAATAAAACTTAACAATGCTGGATGGTTTTGTATAGTACGCATGGTTTCAAAAAGTTCCTTCACTATTCCAAACTTCAATCAGCGCTCGATCGAAGTAACCTCTGCATACTGGTAAACGTGTAGCGAAGTTTATTAGTGTTCTGTGGCCTCAGATAGCTCACTCATCATTGATTGGAAGTGAATCGGAATGGTAACCATACTTTGTGCAGATCTGTTTCATGAATGAAACCGCGTTCTGCTGAGACCTTGAGGTGTATCGTGTTGTTCATGAATTTATTAGTTCTGTTCTGTGGCGTGGCCCCACCTTGTACTATAATCCCTTTAAGGAGCTATTTCGGATGTGAATTGGGTTTGATGCCAAACTAATTCAAATGACTGCACTCAATTACAGGTCTGCATCAAAGATTTTCATTTTTATGACTCAACAAGCAAGTGTTATTTTGGAGCTGGCTTTTGGTGAGACCTATCTGATTATAAGTACAACAAAAAGCTATTTTTAAATAATACTAAATACTAGGTTTGGAAGTATAGAATTTCCAAATCTGGAAGTGTGTTTCAGTACCCTTATCCAAATGATATCGGTAATGTTTACAATTGGGGCTTATTTTATGTGGACTTCGAAATGGACGTGACACTCCATACCTTCTGAAATGGGTAGCTGGACTTTCTAGATCTCGGATTAAATCCGCTTTCAATGGTCTCTTAAAGGATTGTTGTAAACAGATTTCTTCCGTAATACCATTGCCTTCCGATGGGTGTTAGATTGAACACACACTATTCTAGACTTCCATGGGCCTGCAGATCTTCAAGATCTGAACTCAAAAATTCGTTGAAGAGCTTAGAATAACTCGTTGAGTCAATACAATTCAATGTTTGTTGTCAAAAGACTATAGTTAGCTTTCTTAACTCATAAAAATCTCTAGGAAGTTGCTGAAGAGTTTATTGAGTCTGTAAATTTTTAAGACATCTTTACAATAATTTGGAGAGGTCTACAGATTGTACTCTAAAAAATGCAAACCTTATTTTGTGTATAAGTTTTTATTGGCAAAGAGTAAATGCACCCTTATTTTTGGGGAAATGCTCCTTAAACTTTGGAAAAATGCTCCTTAGATGCGTTTTCCCGGCATAATGCAATCGGAGGTATTAACCTTTCTTGTTAGTGCTTGCCGGGTGTTTTGACGGATCTTCAGTTTCTTCAAGATTGTATAGTTTTGACGGGTTTTAAGTTTCTGAATTTAAGAGTCGTCAAAACGAAATTAAGACTCTTCCAAATGGAATTAAGACTCGTCCAAATGAAATTTAAACCCGTCAAAACTACCTCGAAAATTGCGGAGCGAGGCTCTGCTATACAATCTTGAAGAAACTTAAGACCCGTCAAAACAATCGGCAAGCGCCAACCAGAAGATAAATATCTCCGATTGCATTATACCGGGCAAACACATCTAAGGAGCATTTTTCCAAAGTTTAAGGAGCATTTCCCCAAAAAGAAGGGTGCATTTACCCTGCTGCCGTTTTTATTGCATGGGTAAAAATTGATAAAATGTTGGTAAAATTAGTTTAGAGTGCAAATCTGTCAAGTGGTTATCGAGATGGCTTCCACGCAAGAAGTGCTTCGACAAAAAAATATGGGCGTGCTCGTGGAAAATCTAGGCCAGTCCCACAGGTGGATCGCAAAACAGTTGGGAATCGACATTTCGACCGTGTCCCGTGTGGTGAAATCTTTCAAGGAGACCCAGACGACCCAGCGGTGAGTTGGCAGCGGATGAAAAGCGAAGACGACTGACCCCGTGAACGAAAGGAATGTGAGGGGTTACTTCAAGCGCAATCCGAACCATTCGATTCGGGACGTGGCCAAGAAGGTCAATTCTTCCGTCTAGTTCGTCCAGCAGACAATGAAGCGGGCTCATGTCTTCAAGCTACAAAAGGCACCTAACTAAACCGACAAACAGAATATGGTGGCCAAATTCCGTGCCAGGAAGCTGTACCGCGAGTGCAGCCAAAACGCATCGTAATGGACGACGAGACGTATCCCCGGCCTGGAGTTTTTCGTTGACAAGTCCTGCCTGAATGTTCCGGAGAAGTTCCAGAAGAAGAAGGTTGACAAATTTGTCAAAGAGTACTTGGTGTGGCAGGAGATCTGTGGCTGTGATAAATCCAGCAA
Organism: Aedes koreicus; assembly: GCA_024533555.2. Taxonomy (NCBI): domain Eukaryota; kingdom Metazoa; phylum Arthropoda; class Insecta; order Diptera; family Culicidae; genus Aedes; species Aedes koreicus. The sequence continues at coordinate 250,552 of JAHHFK020004701.1, forward strand.
CCGTACAAAACGCCGGCCATCAACGGCCAAAAAAGCAAAAAAATCCCCCAAAGCGGCCCTCTGGTCTCACGAAGGTGACAATCTGTTTTGGTCGACTCTGGCATCGTGCCTTTACGCAAAACTGGTGCTGGAAGCCAACGGTGCTGTTTTTGTGCCGAAGCAGCCAAATCCGCCAAACTCGCCAGAACTTCACCCAATAGAAAAATTCTGGCGAATATGAAGGGCAAGCTCCGGAAAACAGGGAAAGCTTTCAAAGACGACAAGGAAGTGAAGAAAGAATGGATGAAAGTGTGTAAGAAAGATGGCGCAAGTGTTGCACAGGATTTGATGGGTAGCGTTAAGTCCAAGGTGCGGGCATTTAGCCTAGGAGAGGAGGTTGAATGAACCAACTTTGCAAAAACATAGCTGATTATTTATTTCCTGAGAGTTTCAAAACATCCGACTTCAAATGAATTTTTGGTGATCATTTTTGTCTGTTGAATATTTTTCTAGTACAATATTTAGTACCCTTATCCAAATGATATCGGTAATGTTTACATGCCGGGCTTATTCTAAGTGAAAGTATCCTCGGGGTTGCTGGATCTACAATAGAACTGTCAATTTATAGCTCCCGGATTAAAACTGCTTTCAATGGTCACTAAAAGGATTGTTGCAAACAGATTCCTTCCATAATACCATTGCCGGCCAATAGGTGGTTGATTGCATACACACTACTACATACTTCAATGAGCATGCGGATCTTCAAGATCTGAACTCCAAAATTCGTTGAAGAGCTTGAAATATTTCATTGAGTCACTACAATTAAATGTTTATTTCAGAAGACTATCGTTTGCTTAGTGAACTCATAAAAAACGTAAGAAAGTTGCTGAAGACTTTATTGAGTCTTTGAAATTTAAAGACATCTCTAGAATAATTTGGAGAGGTCTAAAAATATTAATGTAATGATTTGTTTATGTTGGCGGAAGTTTCTACTAAGTTTCACGAACTCATACAAACTTTTAGGACATGCTCAAATCTTCACTGAGTCTGCAGATTTGCAAGATCTGAACTGCAGAGTACTTTGGAGAGCAACAAATATTTTATTGCATTATTTCCATACTTTTTTTGCTGTCAAAAGATTATCTTGAAATTATTGTACTCATAAAAATTAAGGATATTGTTGAAGCAAAGTCTTAACTCCAGGATAGTTAGGATAATATACGTATTTTGGGCCCTGATGAAGCGTTTTTAACGTCAAAAACGTACGTACTAAACCCATTGATTCAATAGGATACCCAGGTCTTAATTTCAAAACATTTTGTAGAACTTAGAAGGCTTTGGAATGTCAAAAAATGCTTGCAGGCAGTTGAAGAAATATTTTAGTGCAAAACACGGCAAATAATGCAGCATGAGCAAGACAATATTTTCATACGTCTTGTGTGAAAAAATCCATTGTGCATGCTGTAGGTGTCTCTGAAGTCTACCAATGTCCTGGCAGTAATTGTATGATAGCACTCGGCTTACTATTCTGATACTAAAAAAAAAGAAGACAGTTCTCTATGAATGACTATAGGGTGCAAGTGCTTCAGAACATTTAATTCAACGCCGGATATGAACGCTTAATTGCGATACACAATAAACAAGAAATTTTCCGAAGACACCCACCATGCAGAAAGTTTGTATTGATCAAACATTTTACGCTTATGGCTGTCGGGAGCCTCCAGCACTTGCTCGACAAGCCTGTACCCTCTGCATGGGAAATCCCCTGTCAAATTCTCCCACCCGGGATCTATCGTGTCCAAGAAGTCTCAACAATCATTGTTCCCTTGAAACATTGGATCATCCCCGGTCAAGAAGGTAGAATGGCATCCACATAAAACTCCTCATAATTCAAACATTATCACCTTTTCTTCTCCGGCTATCAACGTGTCCATTGTGAACCACTTCCAGTGTGTCCCATTCACCTCTTTTTTTCCCTCCTCTGTAAACAGTTTGTCCGTTTGTTGTTTGTAGAACCCCTCTCACAATTACCCATATTAATCATCTCAACAAACGAACCCATTGGATTTCCTTTGAATCCGGCGTGATGATTTAAACGTTTCTTTCCCTTTAATCCAACTTTCGCCCATTCTTTTTCTCACCGTCGCCGTCGGAAGAAATGCCTAAAGGTTAGCGTCCGTTTGAATACCTCACCGTTGTTGTTGTTGTTGTTGTTTTTTGACGTTTGAAATGAAGCCATGTGCCACAACACAGCCACTTGTCCCTCAGGAAAGTGCGCGCGAGCGCGGTAGCTCGAGTTTTAGAGAAAAAAAGGTTTGTCCACTTACCTGTAAGAAAAGAAATGAGAAAAGAAACATTCGTTAGCAATTGAGAATGAAGAGTTCCTGAGATTTTCGAAAAAAAAATAAAGAACGCAGTTCGAGGCAAATCGTATAGCGGTTGATGATTCCGAAGCCAAAGTGGATTTCTCAATTCTTGCGGTGCGGTGTCGGTGCATGGGGCGGAGGCGTGGCGCGAAAAATTACGCAAATAATCTCTTTTCGACGCGTTTGTGGATTTCGATTCAGTATAAGAAGATGGAGAGGAAAAAGGCCCTTTCGGAGCGCATTTTTCTCATTGTTCACTCGTTAATAATGTAAAGCGGTTTGGAAATTTCTATCCGATGCCATTGTTTAAGTCGTTTTTTTTTCTGCGGTGAGGGAAAGGGAAGGGTATGAGCATGCCTTCTGCGAACGAATGAGGGTGGTGGAGTCAGTGGCCTCTTTCGGCAGATGCGAAGTTTGGAGTGATAGAATCGCTAGAGACAAGTCAGACGAACTTATCGCAAATACCAGACAGGTAAACCGAGCGAAAAAACAAACAAATGAAATAATGAAATGGTAGTAAAGATGGTGGATTTTCATAGTTTCTCAGATGATGAAGAGATGCGCGAAGCGGAGATGATGGCATTAAAGTCGTGTGATGGGAGCGTTTAGCTCTAAATGAATGGTAATCAAATTGTCATGATGGGCGAAGGTGCCAAAAGCGTTTGGTTGGGTCTCGTTGAAATGGCGGAAATGTCGACTTTATGCGTTGAAGAGAAAATCCAGCATCTCATCGCCAAACAAATTTTTATTGATTAGAAGTGAACGAGCCTGGTGTCTCGTAGTGTATGTTAACGGGTTTTTTTTTTTTTGGTTTTTTTTTTTTTTTTTTTTTTTTTTTTTTTTCTTTATTTTTTTTTTAACTTTTTTTATTTCCCTCCCCTCGGATATGTGATCTGGACGCGATGGGTGGGCCTACGCCATCAGCATTGAGATGGCAACCAAAGATATATCCTGACGTGGTGGTATCACATGTTCACTATTTTTATTTAATGCCGCGTCACATATCTGGCATTGATGCACTAATTTTACACATGTGACCCAGCGGACATCCTGTCCTGGACCGTTGATTGCTGGTGCAGTCAGGTGGGGCTCTTTCCTCAGGAATATTGATGTGGGATCTCCTTTTGGCTACAACACCTTCCTTCGTTCCCTGACATGATGAGCCGTAGCCACGCTTAAACATAAATCAAGCTAGATAGGAATATGTTGATAGGCAATGTGTTCAAAATTTTTGACATTCGTAGGGAATCGACTGTTGGATTCACTGAGTAGAAGTTTTTTTAAAACTAGGAACGTGGCGCCAGTCTTATTTTGTTATGTTTCACTTCAAAGAGCCATAATAAAATATCACACATTATTATAACAATAGTATACAAACAATCTTATAGCGGCTTCATTCTCGATAATTTTATAATAATAGATAGGGAATAGGCGTGATGAAGCTTTACTTTGCCACCGAAAAGTGAATCTTATAGTTGAGCAAGACTCAAATAATTATTGTTAGGCTGCATATGCAGTAAGACTTTGAAAACAATTAAACAACTTAGAGATTAGGATTTGACAAATAAAAAGGAGGCAATGAACGGACAAGTAAACGTAAATTTTTCTACAAAAGAACTATAGAATTTAACTAAATAACACAGAAGACAAGAACTGATTAAGGCGAACAAAGTGATAAGTGAATTAAACATGGTAAGACGAGGTATGCATCGATGACTTTCAGAGCACATGAGAACTAGACATCTATTAACTAATTTATAAACGACTGAAGAAGTTACGAAATTCCCTCTTGAACATATAAACGTAACACTGACTGACTAATTAAATAAAATAAAGAGACACAACGACCTCGCAAACTCTTTTAAAGGAAATTTCTCTCTCATGAGTCCCATCAGCAAACCATGAAAGTTGGGACTACTGAGACTTTTAACATCTGACATTACTAAAACTGGTTGAATTAAAATATCTCAACGACATAATAACAACTTATTTTTTATTCAAGAAAATTGCTCAAAAAGACTTTCGCAGCACATAAATGATGAACTAAATTACAGAAGACTGAAGAAAACACACTGACAAACTAAATAACAAAAAGACAAAACGACACCATACAAAACAGTGGACATGAACATGACTGAGAGAAAGGGAAAGCAAACTTGAAAATGTAACACCTTTTGAGGCAGTGTCAACAGCGTCTCTATGGACGACATGATCCTTGCACGGCTGGTGAAATACTTCAAAAGGAGTTAAGTTATATCATTATAACGCCCAAGTAACAATACAATAGCTTCTTATTTTTGGTTCGAGAAAACAGCTTCGGAAGACTCTCAGAGCACATAAATGACACACTTCACGGACTGAACTACAAAAGACTGAAGAAATTACGAAACGCCGTATTGAATTTGCAAACGCAACACTGACTAACAAAATAAGAAAAAGACAATTGAAAAAAAAAAAAAACAGACGAAAGGACTCAAAATTCTCAAACGTGGCTCCTTCCGAGTCATTTGCAACAGCGTCTTCTTGGACGACATGTTCCGTGTACGGCTGGCAAAATGATTCGAAAGGATTTACGCAACGATATCATCAAAGGCCTGGCGTAGAGGTTTCTACTCTATTCAGAGTCCCGCCAGTAAACCTTCATTAAAAAAATATATGAAATATTGCTTTAGCTGCTTTTGTTTTAGAATAGGAATCAAAATGTTCTCGTGTTTGTGCTTATTGGAGGAATTGGGTATGGGGATGATGCGTGGGTAAATATTTTGCTGTTTATGGGCGGGGGAATGTAAAAATTAGTTTGTAGAGTTTGTTAGAAAATTAAGTTTTAGGGGGCATACAGCGTGCTTCATAACATGGTAAAGGTAACATTGTCCAACCTAATTTACGAAGGTGCATTATTGCTGGAAATCGTGCATACTTTGGACTAAGGACCTAGGATAGAACAAAGTTCGCCGAAGTCCAAAGTTGACCATCCACAAGACATTAATTATACCCGTAGTTCTCTGTGGCCACGAAACATGGACATTGCTAGTGGAGGACCAACGTGCTCTTGGTGTCTTTGAATAGAAGGCGTTGCGTACGATCTACGGTGGAGTGCAGTCAGGAGCTGGAACGTGGAGCAGGTTAATGAACCACAAATTGCATCATTTGCCGGGAGCACCTCCCATCGCACACACCGCAAAAATCGGTCAAATACGGTGGGCTAGGTATGTCGTAAGAATGCTGGACGACAGTCCAGTTAAAATGATTCCCGAAAACGAACCGACAGGCATAAGAAGAAAAGGCGCGCAACTAGTAAGGTGAAACGATCAGGTACGTAAAATTGTATCTTCTTTAATCCTACAGTTTCTGCCTTTTATTTCAGCTTGGTGTACTGATCAGCAACCGCCTTGAACATTCTCACGACTATATTCACGTCGTTAGTGAACAGATGAACTGGCTGGATGTATTGAAAATCGTACCCTACATGTTAAAGTCTGCACGGTTCATAACACCCTCTAGCGGACACGGTTCATAAAACTCTCTAGATTGAACAGAAAGCAGGCAACACCATCGTCCTGTGGAGGTCTTTAGCGTGTTTCAAACGAGTTAGATAACGCACCGACACATAACACTGTAGACTATCCATCGGGAAAACTGCTCCCATCCCTCATCTTTCACAGCTCTTCACGGTCAATAGGAAGGCCTGTACTCGAAAAAAATGCACAATTTTTATCCGTGTGTAATTTTTTTGTCCTAGAATAAAAATTGATGAAAATCTGGGCATAGCTAGTTTGGAGTAAATTGTTAACATGTGCAAAATTTCATAACAATCGGTTCAGTGGTTATTGAGATGTCATCGAAATAAGAAGAAAATCACCGGAGAATTTTGCGCGCCGTCATGGAAAATCCGACTGCGACCATGAGATTGTTCGGAAGACAACTGGGAATCACCCATACAACTGTGTCTTGGGTGGTAAAATCGTTTAAGGAGTCCCAGACGACCGAGCGGCGGGCTGGAAGTGGAAGAAAATCGAAGACAGCTGACTCTGTGAAGGCCCGGAAGGTGTTGGATTATTTCAAGTGTAATCCGAACCTTTCGATTCGCGACGTGGCCCTGAAGGCAAAGTGTTTCGCCTGGTTCGTTCAGCAAACCATGAAACGAGCTGGGCTTCGTGTATTCAAGGTCCGCAAGGCACCGAACCGGCGTGATCAACAAAACACGGCGGCCAAATCCCGCGCAAGGAAGCTGTATCGAGAGTGGTTAACGAAACCGATTTGTGTGGTTATGGATGACAAAACCTACGTCAAGGCTGGCGTGTATGGCAGGCCAATGCGGTAAACTGAGTAAACCATACCTCACAACGGGTACCATCAACAGCAAAATTTACCGCACCGAGTGCCTCCAGAAGCGTCTGTTGCCCTTCCTGCGGTCCCACGGAGGCGAGACATTATTTTGGCCGGACCTGGCATCATGCCATTACGCGCGATCAACGTTGGATTGGTACAGAGACAATAACGGTGTTTTTGTACCGAAAACCGCCAACCCCTCAAATTCACCAGAGATTCGTCCGGTGGGAAGATTTTGGGCCATAATGAAGGCCAAAGTTCGAAAATCGTCCAAGGTGTTTAAGAACGAGCTGCAGTTGAAGAAAGAATGGATGAAAGTGACCAAAAGGTCGGTTCCACCATTGCACAAAATGTAATGAGGGGTCTTAAGGGACAGGAGCGGGCTTTCAGCGATGGAAAAGAAATTGAATAAAGTAATTATACAGTAACATAATCCATATGTATAAATTTATTCCCTGAAAGTTTGAAGAAAATCTGAAATTTTGCGTATTCTCAGTTCTCGACTACAGGTAACATAAGCCGTACCGAATGCTGCTTTCAAGGGAAAGTTTTTGGATTACTCTGACTAACAGAATAGTGGCCTGAATCGATGTTTGCGACAGGATAGGTCCCGACGTTGATAATATCCGGGAAGTGCTTTGTGCCGATTAAAACGAGGTCGGTTTTTGATGCGGTCTATTGAGGTGATCTCTAGGTGGAGGCTGTGCTGACAATAAGTACTAAGCATCGCCATATTCTTTAAGGTGGCAAAATTGATGCGCTTGAAACGGTTTTCGATCGTTAGCTAATGTGCAATGAACTTTCCTTTAACTGGTCTGAGTTTCTCCTCTTGGCCGAACTGATCGTTGATATCTTCGAAGAAGATTTTTACGTCATGGCTCAAATGTTTTCTTATTATCGTTCTAGACGCTTGTTAATGCTTATCTACTTTAAGAATATCAGGAAGATCTAATGCAAACTATTAATACCGTGTGGTATATTCCACCCGATTTTTCTAGAAATACGCGAAAAAATGATGTATTTGGCGTTTTATCTTCAAAAAATATCTTGGCTAAAATTTGTCCGAAATCATAAACGAAAACATATTATCATTTTTTTCATGGAATCATCAAGCAGGATCCACAACCGTTAATTTTGCGGTATAAATTGCAACTAGACCACTTAGAAATCCTAACGCTGATCAAACAGCTTCCTGTTCAACTCATTCTAATGAAGACACATCGCTAACCACCCAGAAAATAGCTTCATATAGCAAATTGAGCTATCATCGTCTGGCCCCAATGATTTAACTCTTCACAGAGCGAATGCCATGTAGGATATAGGCTTATCTGGATATATGTATCTCCTAACGTGGCTTAAAATAACCGTAGATAATCTGTGCAAGCTTGTTCTCTTACCGATCGCATACCATGCGCGCAGGTGGAGAGTTTAGAGCGTTGAACTCATCGTGCTAACCCCCTCAGCAACAACAACATCTCATCCCCTACGGGTCCAGGATGTTGACCGCTTTGCTCTGGTGAAGGCGTGAATTGTGATGAGCAAAGCTTGTGGTGAATGGTTCAACTTAAATTGAATAATTGTAGGTGTTAATGAATACCTGATTATATTTTTGAGGCTTGAATGATTTGCTTTTCATACAATGGTTGAAATAAATCGTGCGGAATGATGATAATATTTATTTCACCCTCTCTAAAAAAAATGTGTGCGGGCTGAAATCCTTGTTTGGTTTATCCCAAAAGCCTCTTGCCGTCAGCACCATGTAATCATGTCAAATTATTTCGCGTGTGTTTGCCAATAATCAATTTGAAATTTTGCTCTTTTTAACGTTCTTCATTCTGTTCACAAAACAAATTTTAAATCTGCAACAATTCAAAATTCAGCTCCCAATACAACAGATGGAACTTAATTTCTTGACCAACCATCTAAGGCAGCAGAAGATGCTCCGAAACTTTCCACTTAATTACCCTTTTATGGCGCTCCAGAACCAGTAATTTTTCCGCTTTAGGCCAACATAGCATATACTTTGAGTACCAGTGATTTCCGGTCTAGGCCGACGCTTCATCCCAAAAGAGGCACATGCTCTAATCAAGGGAGCATGCCGGGCAATGATGAAAAAAAAAACAAACCTTTTAAAATCAATTACCAAATGAACCAGAACCCGAGCCTAGTGTGTGATCTTTCGAAGGATTTTGTTTGATGTTCTCGGTTCTATATTTGCATAGAGCTACGACGAGCTTTGCCTCAAAAGGGGATGAACAAAAGCCGAAACTAATACTCTTATGGACTTTCGGTGTACCTTCCCAAAACGAGCATCGCGTGGCCTAGGGTAATTTTCTTCTTTTGGATTTTTCTGCTGTTATTCGGGCTATAGAAACAAAAATGGGCAAAGCAATAAATTTAGAATAGCAGAAACAATCCACAAGTCATTTGTTTTCAGTTTATTGAATTGAGTAAGAGTCATTCTCCTTGAGACGAGAAGAAAGCAGCTTTGTTTGTAATGAATAGCCGCGATTTGGAGTGACCGCGCGGGGCAATGGACCAACGGGTAGGTATGAACGATCTGCCATCAAGTGGATAATCTCCATTCGTTAATGGCCAAACCATTATTAGCTGATTGAGATGATTCTAGTCGGGAGTCATTGTTACTGTGTAGGAAATAGGTATGGGGTTGGTTGTTGATTGGCGTTTTTGATGAGACTCTTTAGAGCGGTAAGTGATTTGGCAAATGTTGCGAAATTCCGAAACCGTTAGAGAGGGTTTGGTTTCTTGTTTGAATTTTTTCTCTCGAATGGCTCTGAGATGGTCATAAGGAAGGAAGCATCGTTTTTGCTCTAAAGTGTTATGCAAATTATAACTCTTCAGTCTGCTATCATGCGTGAATGACGTCAGGGTGTGGAAGTGGCGTGAGGTCAAATCATTCAGCAATTTGTGGCATATGCGAGACCTTTCACCATATTTCATCACTTAAAGTTCGCAGGAAGACTAAATAACCATAAGCGGTCTCGGATTGAACAAATTTTAAGTTGATCATGTAATTATGAAAACGAATTCGTGTTTCTGAACCAACCATTTTAGATGAGTAGAAATTACTGATTCCTAGAAGAAGAAAATACAAAAAATCTAATACGAGAACGGTAAACCATTCAACTAGCCGCCATGCATTAATCACACAAAAGACTTCAACGAGCGAGGTTCGTTACCTAACCTAGAACATATACGAGCTCCTTAAACTGAAATCATTCCCCTCTCGCCCATTGTGCAGAACACCACGGATGGCATTTTAGCCGATAACTTACGCCATGTAATGGAATAATGTGGTTTTTTTTTCCCATTCTCGAATGAAAACGTCATCATCGGTAATTCTTTAATTTGTTCAGCGTGTAGCGTTAAATTTGCGTGCGGCAGCAGCTCTGCGATCTGGTGATGTCAGGTGAAATGCTAATTATGACGTCGCTCTCTTCCGTCGCTCTGAGCCTCGTGTCTTCGAAGGCGATCATCATCAATGGGTGACTGTGGGTTGGAATGCCAACACCGAGTTGTCAATCTGGTTCTTTTCCCGAGCGGAAAACCTTTCTTCAAGTTGAGTGTGAGATTATGTTGCAAATAGCACAAATTGCTGCGAGAAATTTTAAATCCAATTAAGTTTAACTGTAACGATTTAAATACTTTTTCCTCCGAGGGCTGCTGTTGCATACTTGCCGCGAAAGAGTGTATGAACAAGAAAACAGGAATGTCGATACACTGGCAAGGAGTGAATAATGAGTTCTTCCTAATGGGTCTACTCGTCGTCGTTGCCGTCTTTTGCGTGGCTGTTCTTATTGTCGAGGAGAAATGGGAATAACGGGAACACGGCAGAAAGATTACGGTTTTTTATTTTCTGCAACCAGCTTTCTGGAGGAGGAGATGCTTCCAGCTTGAGTAGGACGCTACAAGAGAACTTAATCGATACTTTTTATGAGTATTGACAATTAGCTGTTGGGATGGGAACGACTCTCCGCGCTCGACAGATTCAGAGTTAATTCGTTTTTCCTTTGCTTTTGTAGAATCGATCTGTCTACGGATAATGGGGTCAAACAGCCTGATCCCATAGGAAATACGAACGGGGGAAATTGACTATGGGATCAATTTTCTCATACTGCACCGAACGTTCTGCAAGTCATGCCAATCCACAGAACATTGTACTCACTTTAGAACATTGTAATCTTTGAATTCATCGGTGACAGTTGACATGGAGGTAATGTAGGGTCGTGGGGTTTCACTTTTTCAAACATCGACCATGAGAGAGGTATTCGGATCGTTCGGTTCCATGAAAATGTCGGCAGAAACAAGCCTCGTGGACAAACAATGACAGTCGTCGTGACTACGTGATCGAAAAAAAAGTGAGCAAGAACCGCAAAATGCCGGAGAATTCATGCTGCTATACAAAGAACCTGACAGGGATGGAAATGAAATGGAAAACAATAAAAGTAAAAATTGTTTTCAAATTGTTATGGGATCCAACGAACATACGGTGGAACAATCGTAGTGCTCTTTGGCCTCGTATGATCATTTCAGAACAGACTTTCCGGATGGTTTGATATGCCGGTTTGGCTGGGGTAATGCTTTGGTATGGAACCACCCTGTGAGTTTGATTAGCAACCCCCCGAGGCGAGTGACAAAATCGATCACTGTTGGCACGTTGTTTGGTTCCGTTCAGCGGGAGCCTGGATGCTAGAGAGGAGGGGAAATAATAATGGCACGTTTGTTTCGGACTCATCTTGTCGAGACATATTGATGATGGATTTGGGTTGGATGTTAAGAGGTTGGAATGGGAATGGGAAGAGATTCAGTCGGTAAAAATGAAACTCTAAAGCAACACCAAGCTGGAGGTGGCTGGGTTCGATTTCCGGTCTGGTCTAGGAATTTTTCGTTGAGGAAAATTTCTTGACTCCCTGGGCAAGAGTGTGGTTGTACTTGCCACACAATCATACGAATGCAAAATTGGTACATATACTTCGAAAACTGATTTAACCACTGTTAAATTGCACTTTGGAATTGAAAGCAAGCAATAAACTAATCGTGAAAGCAAAAAGTTACAAATTCTAGAGAAAAAGTGGTTATTTGGTATTTGGAATTAAAACTGTGACTACGATATCAGTTCTTCTGCAGAAGCCACGGGGAAAGCATTAAAAAACCTCCGTTCAGTTACTACCGCTTGCATTCGGGGCGCAGAAATTCACCATCGCGTGGCACTTTTTGTCGGTGGGATACAGCAGATCTGCCATCTATTAGATCACCGCCTTGCAAAGAACTTTGAAAAGAAGCCTGGTTCCGGCCGTTCGACAGAAAGTCGAGCAGAAGCTGAAGCGTAAAACCGAGGGAAGGTGGCAAAATCTTTACTGAAGGATTAAGGATTGCAACGAAAATAAACTGGCAGCGCTTATTATTCTTCAAAGGAATCAAAAATATGATATTTACAAATGTACATAAATTTTTATTGTACAAAATTTCTGAATCCAAATCCAAATGTACACAAATTTTTATTTTTCAAGTCCTAAAGCAATGCTCTATTCTCGAGAATTTATTCAAGGGCGTTTATATATTTCGTAGTATAACAGAATATTGATCCTTTAAATCTCGTACATCGTGGACAAGGCGTCTAGGCTCAATTTTTCGGATGGCTAAAGACTTCTCCGATATTTACTGCTTGGAGTCCCTTTATTGCTTCATGGTGAGATAGATTCTGGAGTTTTGTTCTGCCGTCTGGAATCCTATTCATGGCGCCAATAGAGTCGAAACTGATGAACGCGGGTTTTTGGGCTTCGCTTTGTGAAGGTTGCCTTGGAGAAACTCGTTCCGTTTGCCGAGTAACGAGCGTCGTTGTCGATTGATCGATCTTCCACCGTTTCGAATTCGTCGTGACACATTCAGGGCTCTCTTTGTTGCGGACATTTTTCAAGGCCGAATTGATTGCAGTGCCATCCTGGAGCAGATTAATATAATCGTTCAACCACGGGCATTGCGCAATAGCGTAATGTTGAGGATGCCAATTCACCGAAATAATTATAGTATGAACGGAGGGATCGGAAGACTGCAGCGAGTGTTTAATAAAGTCTTGACAATGTTCGACTACCATATCCCTCGGCAAACTTTGCGCAGACGCTTCACGTCATATTTTTCTGGGATGTAGACCATTGCGAATAAGTGTGTTGTGGTTTGATAGTTTATTGTATACGTCATATTTTTAATACTACCATTAGGGCTAAGCCTATTGGTGCTGGCTGAATAATTAAATAAAAAATACAGGCACTAGTGAAGTTCAGTAGGTTCATTGTTGAAGAGTGGCCTGGCATAAATTCGTGTTGATTTTCTGAAATGTTTTGTTTGGTACATCCAAGAATGACATTACTGACGACTATTTCGAATAGCTTCGATTCCGCAGATAGACTGATGATTCCTCTGTAGTTCTTCACACTTTTTTTTATCTCCTTTCTTGAACACGGGGAACATAAAGGGTGTATCGTTTAAAATCCGCACACACTAAAAATGCTCTAACTTTTTATCCGTTGGGTAAAACAAATTGATTTTGCGTAGATATAGTTTAATGTGTATTGTTTACATTCTGTGAATTGCGAGAGGTAGCTCATCAAATCTTCCGGTCCACCATCGGTGGGTCTCCATCGATTCCTGTCGATCTGCCATTTTTGGAAGACGTCTGCATTGAGTTATCTCAAATTATAATAATCCGTCCACTATATCACAAAACATTGCGATTGGTTGAGCGGATTGGAGATAATGAAATCATTAGGTATAGGACCAAGTCTCCCTTGGGTGGTGCAAATCGATGAGCTTGCGCATCAATAGAAGCAAAGTTGCCAGAACGCACGAAATGTATATATGGACTTCCTCAATCGTAGTTTTGCATGGATTAGCGTTGAATGTTCTTTGTATTGTATTATTAGACTATTATATAACATACAACTAAATGTATTGTTCTGTAAATTTAAAATTTCAATCTCAATTTCAGTAAGCGAGATAAAGCGCCATAACCTTGGTTATTTCCAGACTTTTGGTTCAAATGCCAAAAGTCCACCCACAGGCAAAAGGAGCATAAATTAATATTTGTAGCATCTATGCTCCCAACAATAAACTAAAAACTATCACATTATTTAACTCTATATGGAAGCGTTTGGTACGGGAGGTCCACGTTTTCGTCCTTCCCTTGATTCGAAGTAGTAGACGATAATGTTATTGCAAATTTCATACGATTCTCTAATGGAAAGAAGGTTCAGCTTGGGATCCAGAGGCGAGCCACAATCCCACGGGACTACACACGCTTGATAAATGATGTCGATTGAAAGTGTATATGAGGCATATTTTTCTCGACAAGTGCAACAGTAATCATTTCATAAGAATTCGTATGGAATGAGTCTTGGACTCTTGCTTTGTGATTCATAGTTCCTATCGTATGAAAATCGTACGGATAATTTCCTGAGTGTTGGAATCCTCTCTGCGGTACACGCTACTTAGTTGGCTTGGCCGATAAAAAAAGAATAATGATGTATTCAAGAAGTCATTTTCCAGGATGCTTTCAAGTATTGGCTGCGTTAGTGTGAGATAAGATTACATTATATTTTCATTTACACTCTGTGAGTTGATTTCATCAGGCGCGCAATAGTTTTTAAAATGGCGACGAAAGAACAGTGCGTTTGAGAAAGTTTAGCACGAGTACTTGGAGATTAAGGATCTGTCGCATCGTGCCTTCTGAAAAAAGTTAGGAATCGCGAATTACACAGTATCTGGTATCAGACGTTCTTTGAACCGTGCCTGTTGATCGGAAGTGAAGATCCGGTAAAAAGCCATCAGGTCAACGAGAACGATCACAAAGGCGTGGTTGGGACCTTTAAACGGAAACCGAACGCCTCAGTTCGAGATGGGGCTAAAAAGTTGCACGTGAGCAAGCCAATCGTGCAGAATACCAACATTCGAGCTGGACTACGTACGATTAAGGACCCCAAACCGTGACAAGAAACAGAATACGGTCGCAAAAAGCCGTGCCCGGAAGTTGTACGACCATAAGTTATCGAAACCACACTGCTGCGTAATGAATTACGAGACATATGTGCAGGCGGACTTCAACTAGATTTCAAGAAAGTTTGATGATGATCCTCCGGACACAGAAGATGTCGAAGTTTGCCAAGAAGTTTTTAATTTGGCAAGCGATCAGTACTTGCGGAAAGCGGACCTTTCATAACCGCAAGACCTTTCAGTTAATATGCAAAAAACTGTCGATTCTGAGGTCGTGCAGAACCTTATGGCTGGGGTTAATGCCAAGGTTCACGGATTATACAGGCGAAATAAATTAAATTATTCAAACCAAAATTTATTTTAATTTTTTCTCCTTACTCCCTGAAAATTTGGTGATAATCGGATAAAAACTCGAATGTTGCGAATGAATTCTTTGTGTGCGGATTTTAAACGGTACGCCCTTCAAAAGATTGTTTCCAGACAGTAACGAGCTTCTGCTGCTCAAAGGATTTGTTGAAGATGTGGCCAAGAGGAGATACACCCAACGATCAACCGTTTATTGTTAGATCAAAACTTTGATCTGTACACCAATCAGGGAACTCTATTTAACTATCCACATGGACTATCCAATTTCCCGTTTCAAGGAATGATGGGAATTTGTCCGCTGCTAAAGTAGTGCTCCATCGTATGTGAGGCGTTATTAACTTTTAAGATTGCCGGGTTTCCAAATTCATAATCACCCCACTTCCTGAGATCAATTTTTATTAAGCATGGAGAGACTCTACAAACGGCTCTATCCTTAGAAATGGTTTCAAAATTCCTGCCCTGGCTAGTAAATCAGCTCTGTCATTTCCAACGTTTTCATAATGTCAAGGTACCCAGTAAAGATTTACTGCAGTGGTTGATGTAAGAGTAAGCATTCACATATTAGTCATGATGCAAATGTTAATTTCAATAAAGATAAAGCTTACTCACAGTTTGACACATGGAATGCAAGATTTGTTACAAATTCATGGGATATTCTATTAAGCTCAAAGCCAAGCCAGCGTAAGACATCGTTTAAATCAGGTCTGTTGTTCGGAAGATTGTAAACAATTTCGTTGCTAACGATTGCTTTGGCTTGCAACTGAACGAGGGAAAACTTAACACGTCTGTTAAAGTTCATTTTTTGTGTGTGTTGAATATCAGTGAAAATACACAGAAATATTATTAATCAATGTTGAACTAATGTGTTAAAAACGACAAAAAAGGGTTGTATTAAGCATAAATATTTTCCTCGTATGAACATTACTTGAATTGAAATCATCTCTTGTAAAAAATGATATATACACTTAACATGCTACAGTGGTATTAAAAACCGCAATGTACCCATTCGATCCTAAAAAGCAATCGTAAAATCAAATTGGCAGGCAAGCCGCATGCCTTCTGCTGCTGCCACTAGCGTGAGTCATTACAGTTTATCACGAAATCACGTTTCCCGCGAGTAAACATTCATTCTCTTGAGAAATTTCTTAATGCTTTTCGCACAATATTTATTCATAACGCATATAATCTCGCATCTCTGCCTTATTAATTTTTTGTCAACAAACCGTCAATTGTCTTGAAGAAGTATTACGTAACAAAAAGTCAAATAACCATTAGTGAGAAAATTGACATGGTGCATAAATGATCTCGCAAATTTGCTTGCAGTGGATGAAACTGCCAACACGAGCCATCTATTTTGCATAATTTTATCTCGCCCCCATCGCTGTTTGATCGTCGACGATTTCAATCGAATGCGTAAACTTGTGTGGGATAATTACCACGTTTGACAAACGCATTTGAAACAAGCACACATTCAGATATGAGGTGGTTTTTCCCTTCCCTGCAGAAGGCGTCTGTACTATGTAACTAGTCGAAAATTTACACGACATTATGGATCGATTGGGCGTTGCCGCAAGGTGACTGTTTACGCTTAAAACAACGGCGACGACAAAGGCGGAGTGATTGAGGTGCGACATTTTGAAAGTTGAAGCCTGAACGCACTTTGACGTTGATTGATAAATCAAAGTGGCTTTAGCCGAATTTGATAAAACCTTCAAATCCAAGCTCCCGTGGTTCTAGGATTTAATTTAATTGGAACTGACATCCACCAGCGTGCTGATAGTATCAGCTCTTGGCTTCGAATTAAGCAACAATTATACTCTCAGTACGCAATTGTGGTTAGCATCCAGCAAGATGAGAATCACAACATGAAGCCAGTAAGACGACGAAATGTAATCGCACGAATCATCATGAAATGTTAATTAGGAATCAAGTGAGGAGATCGGGGACAGCAGAAGACAGAACAACAGCCCCATGTTGGGCAGAGGCGTGCCAGAAGCGTGTGCGTGCGTGTCTGATGGTCGCGTTCCGCAGGTTACATGTTCGCCCTCGGAAGGTTCTGGTGGTGGCAGATTTAAAAGAGAAACGACTTTGCAAAAATTACTGCGAAACTAAGGTCGGCATGCGGCAGGGGATTTTTTACGAAGTGGGGAAGGGATGGCGGACTTGAAACACATGTGCGTTGTCAAAGCGTATTTCGTTTGATTAAGTAGGCACAAGAAGAGGATAACAACGCATGCTGATCCCGAACAATTCGCGATGAAGGTTAACATTCGTGTTGAATCAGAAGGATATCGAAAACCCCCTTGCAGCGATCCATTTGTTATGTATCGTTTTCATCGAACCCGGTGTGGGGTGGTTATTGAGTGTCCTGCTATTTCTGATTCGAGTGCTAGTAAGAGTTTGATTGCACACGTGCCAGTTGTGCATGGGGAACTTCATCAAATGAACAACGATTGTTCACTACCATTCAAAAGTATCGACACACTTCGAAAAGTATTGCCTCACACACTTGAATATTGCATCACCCTCAAAAGTATTGCCTTCCCATTGACCTTGATAACATGCATAAATGTTGACTTCAGCAAAGTTGTTCAGAAGGTCAAGAGCTTCCGGAAAATGAAGAGTATGGCCGGAATTCAGTCACTACGTGGCGCTATTGCGCATGTAAAAGAGTTGATAGCGTGGTCCAGACCACCTAGATAGTTCGAACCTTCAGCAAAGTTGTTCAGAAGGTCATGGGGAAGGAGGAGAGTATAGTTTAGAAGTTTGTCAGTATGCGGCGCTAGTGTACATGTAAAAGAGTGCATTTTTCAACGATTTTATATCGTAACTCCGACCACCTAGAAAGGTGGAACCATCAACAAAAGTCAACGACTTTCAGAAACTGAAGAGTATGGTTCGGAATTCAGTCAATACCTAAAGGTAGTTGAAGGAGAGCATTTTTCAACGAGCTTATATCGTGATCCAGACCACCTACAAAGTTCAAACCTTCAGAAAAGTTGTTCAGATGGTCAAGAACTTTGGAACTCTCTCTAGTAGGCTTGTCAAACAGCGAATTTTTGGACATTTTCATATCTTTATCCCGACCTACAAGAACATTTGGTTCTTCAGCAAGTTGTTCAGATTGTTAATGGCTTCCGTAAGGTTTTCTGATTAGGTTTTCTGTCACTTGATCGTGTTTTGTTTTTCATCTAAAAGATAATATTATATCGTGATACCGATCACCTATAAAGCTCAAACCTTCAACAAAGCAATTCAGTTTTACGGCAATGCTATGGCAATGCTTTATTAAGGCAATTTTGCATTCAAAATCCTTATTTTACAAGACGCATTCAAATATCTTTTGAAGTGCTACTTTACAGCAAATCTGCGGATGATATAATGCCAATATAATGCCTGTACCATCAAAAATGCAGATAAAGGAATGATTTATTGCTTATGCTAATGCATTTTGGTTACCTGAGTAATTTTCACTTGGTTTTTCCTCCTCTTAGCTTTTATGCTCTTTGAACGACCTTTTTTGCTATTAACTTTCTATATCAAGTATTTTAGAAACATTTCCACAGTTATTAATTGAGATTTCAATGGGAAGTTTAGAACTCCTACAATCTGTTTCCAGCATGGGTTTGCATGCAAGCAGCCCCTGCTGGCTGAGCTATGGGAGGCCTCAACTCCATTAATCAATGAATCAAAATCGACTCATATTTGTGCGATTTCAAAATTTTAAGATCTCATCATTTCTTGTCAAGTTATTCCACACTTTTGAGGTTTGAATCACTTCACATTCAAGTCGATATCATTTTTTTCAGGATGTTTTCCAAACTTCTAAGGTTTAATTTACTTCATATTCAAGAGTTAGATTCCAGATTCTTGAAGACATACTAACTTTTGTTTTACTTCGTATTCAAGTGGTTCCAATATTTTAAGGACTGATTCGCTTCATATTCAAGTGGTTCCAATCTTTCCAGCACTAACATACTTCACTTTCAAGTAGTTTTAAACATATCAGGGCTGAATCTTGAGGACTTAATAACTCAATAATTTAAGCGAATCCAAGGTTTAATCACTTCATATTTACATATGTGACTCCAAATTTACAAGGCTGATATTAAAGTGATTTCATGCTTTTCAGGGCTGATTACTTTCATATTAGGGGGTACAAAGTGCGCAAGGGATTAGAGAGGAGCAGCCACGAATCGGGCATTATGGAGGGATATTGTGTATCAGGCTATGTTATAGTATTGTGACGTTATGCCATGTAAATAAAATAACCTTCATATTAAATCCCAGCTCAGATCTAACTCACTTCAAGTAATTTAAGACAAATTCACCTAAATTTAAGTGCTTTTGAAAATGTCAAGGTTCGCGGAAAATTACACACCCACGAATTTGTCTGTATCAAAATTGGTTCAATGCAAAATGTGCAAAACTGTTTCAATGTGTTTTGTTTGCGTCTGTCAAGTTTCATAACAACCCGTAAAGTACGTACGGCCATGGCTTTTGAACATCGAAACTGCCAATTCAAGTACATCCCGATGATGAATCTCCAAGACGCTCGGTATTGCTAATACCATCATGGCCCGTATGACAAAAAAAAAAGATCGTGTTCCGTGTGATTAGAAGATATTTGTTGACGTTTCGATAAGCAAGCTGTAATGAAGTTCGCCTCCCTGTAGTGCAGCCTGGTTAACGCTAAATGAATTACAATCGAGCGTCTACCTCCAGGTCAGGGACGGTTCATTGCAGCATCTGTTCTCCATATTAGGAGTAGCTGAGCTACAGTCTTGTTAGTGCGCCAAGGAAGCTGAACACAAGCTGAATGTCTTGGTTATGCTTGAGACTATTAAACAGCAGCATCATGATGGTCTTCCTGAAAGAACACCCTGCGTAATGATACCGATAACAATTCAGCAAAGAATAATATAATAGGGAGAGATTCGAACCGGAACAATCAGTATGGACCTAGGCTATGGATAAGGACTAAAGATTGGAAACTCGAGACGTGGAATTGTCAATCTCCTAATTTCATTGGAAGTACTTGCGTGCTTTCTGATGAATTGAAAATCCGCAAGTTAGAAATCATAGCACTGAGGGGTGTGCTAGAAAAGATCCCTGGTGCGTACGTTTCAGGACGGACATACCATCCACCAGAGCTGCGGCAATACACACGAGCTGAGCACAGCTTTGATCGTGATGGGTGAGATGCAGAAACGGACGATTTGGTGGTGGCTGATCAACCCCCGAATGAACAGGTTGAGGATCAATGGCCGGTTCATCATTAACGAGCATAACTCTCACCTCTGAAGTCCTGATGATGACTAAGAAGAACCCTACGCGCAGCTGGAGCTGGACCAATGACAACGGCCTTCGACTTACCGACTTCGCCGTCTCCAAAAACATGGCCGTACCTTCTTTCAGCACAGCCTCCTAAATCTGTATACCTGAAGGCTACCAAACCAAATGGAATCACAAGTCGATCACGTTTTGATAGATGGTCGGCACTTCTCAGGCATCACCGATGTTAGAACTTATCGAGGCACCAACATCGATTCGGACCATTACCTAGTAACGGTGCAGATGAACCCAACACTCTCAGTGGTGGAAAACTTTCAGTACCGACGCCCGTCACGGTACAATCTCGCATTACTGCTCGAGACTGTGCTGCTGGAAGAGAGAACTGTTGGAACGCCGTGAAAACAGCTATCAGCAGCGAAGTGGAGAACTTCTCAAGTTATGTGGAACGAAACCGACAAAACGAGTGTCAGTAGGTGTTGTAAGAGAAGAACACAGCGTGGGCACTTATGCTACGTCAAGCTACCTGTTAGAGTGTGGAACAGTACAGACAGAAGCGGAGGCAGCAAACCCAACTCTTCCGGAGAAAAAGCGCAGGGGAGGAGTTATAGGACCTAGGAGAGCAGCATCACAGCATCACATGAAATGTTGAAAGTTTTACCAGAAACAAAATGTATCCCGTAGAGGCTGCCTGGCGTGAGCTGAATTGTGTCGAGATAAGGATGAAAGTGTTCTTACGAAAGGTGGAGGCAGCTTTTCGATGAACATCTGAATGGAGTACAGGAAGAGGACCAAGACAGCGAAGGAAGTACCGTTGCCAAACACCTGATTGTCATTAAGTTATTTTCCAAACATCGTTAGTGGCTTTCGTTTTGGTAAAAGAATAGATTGTTATAAGATAGTTGGTAAGTTTGAATACAGGATTATAAATTCGTAATCAACAAGTTGTGTCATATTGACGTGATCCAATTACGTGATGTTATTGTTATCTGCCCCATCTAAACGAAGAGTGACAAACTAGACTGCAAAAATTATCATGCGATCGCCGTCCTCAATGCTGCCAATAAAATGTTATCCCAAATCATCTTCCAGCGACTGTCCAAATAGATTCTTGAACGTTATCTACAATGTGCATAGTTATAGAGTTTTTGTTTTTTTAAAGAGAGTTACGATTAAAATTTGGTCTTCTTAAACTTAATGTATTTCATTTCATCGTGCATTTAAGTCAGGTCTCTCTTATTTTGAAGGTGTGTTTGTGCCTTTAGATCGATTTTTACGTTTGCTAAGTTATCAAAATGGCGTCCAAGCAAGATGAGCAACGTATCAAAATTTTGCTATCGTGTCGCGAAAATTAAAAGCGGTCAAATAAACTGTCACTAACGCAATAAAAGTGTTTACAAAACGTTTGTCGATAGCCCTAGATTGAGGGAAAGTCGAAAACCGGAAGCCAAAGCAATGACTAAGAGAAAGATCAGCGGATGAAGCGGATCCCCAACATCTCAATCTGACATATCGCAAACAGAGTGTCGCCTGAGAGTGTCGTTTACAACTGTGCATCGGGATAAAATAAAAGCTACAAAAGCAAGACTGTAGATTTACAAGAAGGTAATGATTCCGATTCCGAAGGTAATGACGATGAACAGAATAACGCAGCTGTACACGCTGATTTTGTGGTATTTGACGCCGAAACCTTCCTCGAGACGGGCTTCAAACAGTTTCCTGAGCAGAAGTTCTATACGGTAGCCAAGCATATAAAACTGTCAAAGTTAGCTAACAAACATAAGGTTCAGTAGACTATATGTACTTGTGGCTATAAAAGCGGTGATTTCATTGCAGCTGGGGACATCAACCAAGAAATTAACGTAGACGAGTGTTTGGAAAAACGTCTGCTGCCTTTCCTGAAGCCATGCGATTTGGCCCGCTTTAGCATCGTGCCATTGCGGAGAAAGGCCATACCACATACGGCCAACTATGGGCATGTAGTTGCCAAAGACAAAAATACGGCAGAGCTCCGCCCACTCGACAAATATTGGGCCACCATCAAGTGGAACCTGATGAAGACCCAAAAAAAACTGCTGGAATCGAACAGCAGCTTAAAATAAACTGGCGTTTTGCTGCGAACAAAGTGGCTGCAGTACAGAACCTGATGGAAAGACCGGAAATTTGCTCCATTCTACCTGAATCTTGGATAACTAATTTTCTACGTATTGACCTTCACTAAGATACATAATTTAATTTTTTCGTTAAAAGTTTAATCAACTTTTCAGGCATTCTTCATTCTTCTTCAAATTTTCTCGGCATTCTAAGTGATGATTTTGTGTGCATGTGCTGAAAGTATTTCAGGTAAACCGATTACCAAAATATTATGCAAAATGATTCGGGGGGGAAAAAACCGCCTTTTTTAAAATAGTGTTTTTATAACTATTACAAAAAAAGAAAAAAATTGTATTCATGTATTGATGTACTGATATGAGAGGGGTGTGTGGGTTTTTATGTGTTTTTTTTTTTTGTATACACATTTTATAGATATTTTAAAGGGTTTTGTTTTTTTTTTTTGTGTGTGTTGTGTGTGGGGTGTGTAATAAATTTTTTTAAAAAAATGAGAAAAAAAAAAAAAAAAAAATTCAAAGAAAAAATAAAAAAATTTTTCTTGTGCAAAGAATAAAAAAGCACAGATATGTGGTATAAAATTTTTTTTTTTGTTTTTTTTAAGGAGTGTATCGAAAAGTAGTTATAAACATTCGATGCGTTATTACGCATAAACTACTGTATATATTTTTAGCGTGTAAGCGCCATTTGCTTTGTTTACATGTCAAAAATGATTATTCGGTTCATTCATTTCCGTTGATAAAGTTGTATTCAAAATGTCGCGAATTGAATTTGAGACTAAAAAGAAAATTCTGCACACTTGGTGCACCGAAAAGGGTGTTACTTACAACCAGATTGCGAAAAGAGTAAATGTTCACCCGGCAAGTGTAAAACGCATCATCGAAAAGTTTGGTAAGGAGTGCTCCCTCAAGGATTTACCAAGAAGTGGCCGGAAACCCGGCTCCAGCAACCCCGATTTGGACCAAAAAGTTGTGGATTATATTCAACGGAACAAATCTGCCTCTACTCGCGATCTAGCCAAGAAGTTCAGGACCAGCATCGGAATGATTCAACGAATCAAGCGCAGGAATGACTTGAAGACGTACAAAAAGCAGAAAGTGCCCAAACAAACTCCGGAACAAAAGTCTCGTGCCAAAACCAGGGCTCGAAAGCTGTACAGCTGCATTTTGGACAATGTCGACCAGTGCATTTTGATGGATGACGAAACATACGTTAAAGAAGATTCAAGAACGCTACCGGGGCCGCAGTTTTATACTAAATCTGTTGGGGAACGTGTGCCAACCGCAGATACGACTGTTGCGATGGAGAAATTCGGTCAGAAGGTGCTCATTTGGCAAGCTATTTGCACATGTGGCTTGCGTTCTTCAATTTTCTATACAAAAGGAACTATAAATGCTGAGATTTATCAAAAGGAATGTTTGAAGAACAGGTTGCTACCATTGTATAGAAAGCACCAGTCCCCTCCTCTCTTCTGGCCAGATTTGGCATCGGCACATTACGCCAAATCCACTCTACAGTGGCTGACGGAGAATAACATCAAGTTCGTAGAAAAAGACATCAACCCACCAAACTGTCCCCAGTTGCGACCGATCGAACGCTATTGGGCAATAGTCAAGCGTATATTTAAGAAGGATGGTACAGTGTCCCAAAACATGACCGATTTTAAGAAAAATTGGGCAGCGGCATCCAGGAAGTGCACAAAGGTCACTGTGCAGAATTTGATGGCAGGTGTCAAATCAAAGGTACGGGCATTCTACAGAAATGAACATGATGACTAGTTTTTCCGTTTGGATCTTTTGTAAACATGTTAAGCTATAATAAACTGAAATAGTATGTTAATTTTAACCATGTTTTCATGCCTATTTTATTATTTGGAAGTTTATAACTACTTTTCGATACACTCCTTACAGCATCAGCTATTCCACCCAATTCGAGCATGTGACATTGTGTCACCAGTCCACATATTAGGTTAGAAGATAAAATCATTCGTAGACTTTAAAAATCTCCATATCTTACGTAAGCTCTTGTCGCACATTCAATTCTCACCATTGCCAACAAAGCCTAAAATAACCACCGCACCTTAATTTGGGCCCCATTTAGGGCAACTTTTCGCCTCTCACACTACCACTACTGACATGTATTTCGACAAATGCACATTTGCAGCGCTGCCAAAAACCAACGGCGACGGCGACTCAATTCATCAGCGCGCCGCCGTTGACCTCACTTTCTCTTCTGCTCAGGAACGCAAAGTTCAGCGCTGACTCAGAGGAGGTTTGCTGATCTCACGTTGGAAGGAGCCACGAGTGCTCTGTATTTGGGGACTTGGGGAGAGTCGTTATGTCACACCAGTGCGCAGAGCGTGAACCGGATTGACTGACGGTGCGCTGGTGCTCTTTGCCTTTGGTTGTTTACCCTGATGGCTGTGCTGGTATGAGTGTGAGTTATGGAGTTCGCGTTAAACAGTCTTCGAGACTGGACGACGTTCAATCATGCTGAAAACGATGACGGGTTCGGATTGATCGCGGTAAATACACACGTTCATTTGTGGCGGCCTTCGTGGGGCGACTTTGTTTAACAGTCACATTTTTCCTAACTTAGTATGTAGTTGTAAATATTGCAGTTTATTCATTCGTATTAGTTATCAAACAATCCATATCTATTTCCAATTTATAATTTAAAATGATTGACTCAAATCGATCAAGTTAATTCCCATGACGAAGCATGTGGTGCCCTTTTCGAAGGGCTTAGTATTACTGTGACATTTGGGATACTATCGAATACTTCCAATAGCTGAACTCCCACTGTTGAGATCAACCTTCGTGCGTAAGCGCACGTTCAGCTCCATCTCACGAATGTAATTTATCATATTTTACTCCACTTACCACTCCGACACATAATCACGTCATATCTACATACTGAGAAGCCAGGGTGATCTGGTTTAGCCACACGGCATGTCATAATTGAACGCTTACTGAGGCTGGATGACGGCATTTTTCCGATGCTCGTTGGAAATACTTTCTGCACTGCCAGGGCTTCACTTTCCTCTGCTCGCTCGATGGGATAAAAGTTCACTTTCACTCGCCGCTTCTCTTTTAATAATCGAGGCAAATCCACCCACATACGACGTCGATGATGTACACCTACGCTTCAGCGATGTCGACGGGCAAGTCTCACCGTCGTCGTCGTCGTCGTCGTCGTCATGCAATCGGTGTGCAAAAAATGAAGCTCTACAGAGGCGTTCGTTTTGCATGCTCTGCTTCGATAATATCTTTTTGTTGTTGTTGCTGATTTTGCTGCGAAAAGCGGTTTCACTTTTCATTATCATACCCACGGGCGCAACGAGAGGGAAACTTTCATTCATGATGTTTTGGAGGGTTTTTTTTCTCTCCTGGTGTGCGGGTCAATTGGGAAAGCTATTTTTCGATTTTTTTCAAATACATGTGATTAGAAAAACTAGAACGAGTATTGGTGGAAGAGGAGTTTTACGTACAAAGTGAACTTAACAGCGGTTAACACTCACCTCTCGCTTAGTCTCAGGTTCGATTCTCACTACCAAGTAACGAATGATCCACGAATTAACTCGATGATTCATTATCTTCAGAATAGTTGTTCACCACTTTAAACGGAATCATTAATTTAAATATCGAGTGAGAGGTAGTGTTTTTTACTGATATATTTTCTGTATCACGCGAGTCTTTGCTGTTTGTAAATTAAAAAGAATCGCTCGTTAAATGTGAATACGGAAATATTTTGACATAGAATACGTCTTACGGGATGGGAAGAGCGTCGAAAAAAAAAATTACGGCAATAACTAAAATTGACAGTTTGAACGATTATAGATTTTTTAAATTATTGCATCAATCAGTTAGCATTATTCCGATTTGAAATTTTATTTTCGAAAATTACTATAGAACAAATATAGACCAATCGCAGTAAGCCGCGTTGGAAATCTGACGTGTTGATTTTTTAATTTTAATCAAATTTTCAATAGTTGTCTAATGTTTTTTTCACGTGAAGTTCGGCTGTTAATTAGATAGAATCTCTCCGTGACGTTTATGGATGCTATGATTAGATTTTTGCGAGTGTGAAAAACTAACGGCTACTGTTTTGTTGTGGAAAACCGTGCGGAGGAGTCACAGGCCACCTGGAAGGCTGACTGATTTCAATCGTCGGAATCAAGTGCAAGTGCTGCTACCAGGACACGTTGCTGTGCTCGTGTGTCTTTCAGCAGTAGAGCTACATTTACGAACCACAATTGTACAGACTATTGGTATTTTCCGTTTACTGAATTCTTATTTGCTGGTTGTAATGGAAAGCTCACTAGGAAGGCCTACTGCTACTTGTTGCGTGAAACAGTTGCTCAGATCAATATGACATCCTGGAATTGAATGCTAGTTAGGTGAGATTGTTCTCACATATTTATAAACATTTACAGTCAATTTTCTACAACATTTTAAAAACGAAATGACACATAAATATTTACCAAACTCATCGAAATCGAGCCTGATCATATCATTCGCTTAAGATAAATCCTAAACGACCCTTACCAACCACCCATCTCTTTGTCGTCTACGATGGCATCGATGAGTCACTGGTTTCTCGCAAAGTAGCTGGCATATCATCACCATCATCTTTGGAAGATGACTTCTTTGTCAAAAAAGGTTTAAAACGTCGAACAGAACAGATCTAACATAGGTATTGTCGAAATTGTGCCTTCGGAATCGTGATGCACAGCAAGATCTTTAAAATTTTCATTTTGATAGATATATATGTGGCATGTATGGGAAGTTTAACTGTTTAGTGTGCTTAATACAGAGGCCGAAATGTAAATCATCAAAAGTAATTTTTTTTTACCAGATTAGTTTTTATCAGTAAGTCATTATTTTTCTTGGAGAAAATAAACAATACACCTCAAAAATAGGATTTCTCGATGATCTTATTGAAGCTAGTTTTAATATTTTGGCAGCACTGCATTTTTTTTGACAGTTGCTGTCACAGCGCATATGTGATGTTTTTCCGCCGAAGTTGGTTCCGTGTGTATTCCAAAAGTTTGAAATGTATAGGAAACAGGTAATTCGTGATCGACAACACACCGTGAGGAGTCAGGATTGTCCGATTGGCTAAGCAATATCCGAAATTTTCATCGAGAGAGATTGCTGAATCACTAAATATAAGTGTTTATCGACGTTTTGTTCGTCAACGGCTCAACGACAGTGGATTAAAAAGTTATTTGACATCCAAGCGACCTTTCATTAACAAGCGGAACCAGAAAAAACGGCTGGAGTTTGCGGAAAAATACGCTGGTATGTCGGTAGACTTCTGGAAACGGGTTTTATGGAAGGACGGACGAGTCCAAACGAAGATTTTTACGAAAACTCCCGGATGGAAAAATCTCAGGTAACA
Source organism: Aedes koreicus (assembly GCA_024533555.2). NCBI lineage: Eukaryota > Metazoa > Arthropoda > Insecta > Diptera > Culicidae > Aedes > Aedes koreicus. The sequence goes on from JAHHFK020004701.1 coordinate 278,403, forward strand.
TTTTTTTTTAAAGATCAACAGTTATAGACTGTTCCAGAAATTATAAGCACATCTAATGTTAACGGTCATTTTGAATCGAATGCAATTTTTCAAATAATTTTGGCTGCGTCCTTTTGTTTACACATTTCGGTACGGTGGTTTTTGGTTAACTTTCAAAATGCGGGGTCTTACTCCGGAGCAGACAAAAAATATCGTGCAGAAATGGTACACTGTGTGTGGAATCTATTTAAGAAAATTGGCCAAGGAAGAGAATGTGAGCGTCGGAGCGGTTTCGAACTGCAGTTAGAAAATAGGTAGAACAATGTACTTTTGAAGATACACCGAGGAGTGGTTGGAAATCCATTCCTATGAGTCCACCATTGACAAGATGACCAGGGATGCCTATAAGCAGAAACCATCGGCTTTTGTTTGAGATTTTGCGAAAATGATAGGGACCTCGACGTCTAACGTGATGCGTTCAAAAGAGCGACTTGTACTCAAGACATACCAGAAGCAGAAGAAACCCAAAAGGAACTCAAATCAGGCCGCTTCTGTGAAACCGAGAACCCGGAAACTATATGGTACAATTTTGTGTACAAATTCTGGGTGTATAATCGTGGACGATGAAACGTATGTGAAATTGGATTATAAAACCCTTCCCGGACCACAATACTTCACTGTGCGCAAGGCAGGGATATCCCCGAAACGGAGAAGGCCATTTGCATCGAAAAATTTGACAAGAAGGTGATGGTGTGTTAGGCAATATGCGAATGCGGCAAAATATGTAGCCCGTACGATACATCCGAGATAATGTACACCCAGAAGTTCATCAAGTAATGCCTCCACAAGCGTTTATTGCCGATGATCAAGCAGCATGATGATCCAGTCATATTTTGAACTGATTTGGCACCAAGTCATTACGCCAAGAGCTCATTAGGATGGTACAAAACTCGTAATGTCTGTTTCGTCCCAAAAGTCATTACTCCCCCAAATTGCCCGGAGGCACGACCAATCCAGATTTTCGGTGCTTTAACCAAAGCAAAGCTACGGAAATTCGTAAAACCAGCGGATGACATCGAAAATTTTCAAAGGGATTGGACAAAAGTGGTGAAAATGGTGGCAAGTTCAACTGTGCAAAAGCTTATGAGTCATGCTCGAGGAAAAATGAGATGTCTCGGTTATAATTAAAGATTGAAGAAGAGTAAAATGTTATTTTAAATACCAGTGTTCATAAAGTTTGAAATAGAATAATTGAAATCTTAAAAAACAATTTTTTTTTAATATTTGGAAAGTGTGCTTATAATTTCTGATACAGTCTATACATCGTTTAGAATGTGTACCTTTCTTTTGCTTCCCTGAATCTTAGGTAGACGCATATGCCTTGAAGGTCCGAGTACGATACTTGTTCTAGATTTTGTACTAAAAATACCTTTTAATATCTTTAAATACCTTTAGTTCGTTTAATTAACAAGTAAATAAGTTTACGGTTCCTAGAGTTGACAGTAAAAAATCGCATGTGAGTGAGCAAAATTTTAGTTGAAAATGGAATGCAGGATAAACTCTAGTTTAAACTGTTTTGCAATAAGCAATGCTCTGACCACAAGCCAGAAGCTGGACGAAAACCAGGAACGACTTGCAAAAAAAAAAAAACAATTAAGAGAGCGCTGATTGCTCATTTTATGCGGAATCCGATCATTTCGACGCAAGAGTTGTCCGAAAAGCATGATGTTTCGCAAAATTTCATCCAGAGGGCCAAAAAACAATCTGGATGGAATACATACAAGGTGTATTCTTCCCAAATTGGGATGAACGCTAACAGAGTGTTTCCAAAACTTGGAAACTCTACACACGAAAAGCAGTTGTCGGGACCCAAGTAACATTGCCAAAACCATCCAGGTTTAATCAGTTTTATTAAAAATATAAGAAAGCCACTAGAAATCATTTTGGTTTTATTATGGAACCAATAGGTGCAATAGGTTTCGTATTTTAGTCCGGTTTATGAGAACCTACAACGCTTGTTTACAACGATCTTAAAACCTTGTTCTCTCAAATATTATATTATTATGGTCAGTTGAAAAAGCATTTTAATACCATTTTGTCTCCGGTAAATACATTAAACGGTGAGTTAGTTACGAGGTAGTAATTGCGAAGATAAATTGGATTTTTGGATAAACTGTGATATTTTCCAATCGCCATATTCGAATATGAGAAATATTTGAAATGTGGATAAATAAATACACCAAATTTTAATTGTAATGCAAATGAATTGTAGATTGGAGACCAATTTTGGCTTTTTTTTGATGACCTAATTGAATTCCATCAATTATCAGGAAATTCATGATTAATTTATCGAATATATTTGTTTTCATTTTGTTTTTGTTGTCGTAAACTCGCATAATTTCTGAGGAGCATTAATTTTCGGCTCTAATCGTGCCAATATTTGCCATAAAATTTAATGCGCAGATGAGCCTATACACTGTACAAAACTCAATTTGTTTTGGATATTTTACTATCAAACAAAATTTTCTGCAACATTAGAACTTTTTCCTTCGATTTTATTTACTGCTAAATGAATCAGAAGAGCAGAGATTTGAACAAAGTAGAACAAAACAAAAAATCAACCACGATATCACAGTGAAGTTTGACATCTGTGGGCATTTGGCCGTATGCTGGTTTTCATGGCAGCCAATAGGTTTTATGAAGGTTCTCAAAAAGCTCACAACCGTCTATAAAGTAGGCCACTTTGTACAAATTTTGGCTTTAAAGAAGCATACAGGACATCATTTATATAGCATACAGGACAACATTTATCAACAAAGCCGGGAGGAGTACTATACGGCTGGAACAAAACTAAAATTGTTAGTGATTGCTATTTATGATTCATTATTTAAATAAATGAAATGGAAAGAATGGTGAACCGAGTACCTTGAATGATTAGAATGAATTGGATAGGGACAATGGCATTGTCAAGTCTTTGTCGCTAACATGTGTTGGATAGAGCACAGGCTCTTCTTCTCACTGTTTGTGAAACATTGGCCACTTCCACTGTTAGTTAAATGACCTTGATGGTGGAATGGAGATTTTTAATGCCACGAGGGTTTCGTGAAAGTATTCAATGATTACGGGTCTCCTTTTCCGTTGATCTTTCTGAACCAACCACTCTATGTTACAAATATTTAAAATGTTCACGATCTTGATATCCTTCCTACAGAATAATAAATTATTTTGACTCATATGTTCAAATTTTGACTTTTTTTTTACTGTAGGTTGATGCTTGGCATAGTACAGCATAATAAAAAATCTTTTTGGCTACGAACGATAATTTGCAAGTATGAGTCTTCCGTTGCATCTGAGATTTAATTAAATGCTTGTTACCCACAAAACCCGATATGTTCACCCCTCAACAATGTACTCGCCATAACTGCAAGGCACAAAAGCTAACCATAATAGTTAACAACCCTTTCCATTCTGGCAGCAATCGACCAATTAATTGCCAACGCCCCGAAGTCATTCAATTTATTCACCAGTCGACTGCAAAAAAAAAACGGGAAGTTTTCATCACTCTATAACCACAGCCAGGTCCATTTGCCTGCAATTATGGCATATGACAAACGATTTGCAGTGGGGTTTTACGTCACCCTTCTATAAAGGCCTGTCATAACAATTACTTTTTCCTTCGACCAATTCCATCATTTATTCCAATTGCCTCCTCCACCTCTTCCTCCTCCACGCAGCCTCTCGAGTTTGCTATCTCGTCAAATTAGCTTTTTTTTTGTGTGTGAAACATTTCTGCCATCTCTATCGATCAAGACTCGCTCCACCTTTCCCTTCCCTGCCCTAGATCGACCGTTTTGCGAAAGCGTATGTGAACTCCTCCAGCGCACTCATCCGTCGACCGTGATTGAACCGCGCGGACCGGTTTGGACTTTTCTTGCTTTCTTCGGAAAGTGTGACCACTTTCCACCACTGTGAACGCTTGACTTGTCTCGACTCATCCGACGTAAAAAAAAAGTTTCATCCTACAGCGCAAAATGTGGCAAATAAGGTTTATAGGTTTCCACTGCGATGCGAGTGTGGTTCCGATGATGGGAATGCAGCATCCTGGGAAAACTCGTTTTCTAACATCAGATGGTTTTTCTGCCCCTATTGGAGGTCGCCATCATCGACCAGTTTCTGTCGCCCCATTCTACAAACAATATGACATTTGACTGCCTGTTTAATGCCGAATCTATTCTCATGCCCAAGGGTGGACGAAGAATGGAGAAACTTGCAAAGCTGGAGAAATTTCACAACCACCTAATCGGATTTCAGTCGATTTTCTTGTTGGTACCGCTAACTAGCTAGCCGGTCGAAGAGTGCCATGGGAAGCGTGTAAGTGTGGCAGCTACTGTGTGACATCTGTTGGCTGCATCAGTGGCTCATTGAATGAACAGTTAGACGATTACCCGGGGGGTGAGGCGAGTTTTGCAGCATCTCTGCTGGGTTTAAGCGAGAGTGAATTGAAGTTAGGAGTGCGGTGCTCACTTATCGCTTTTAGATAGAATGAGGACATTTGAAATTAGAAATAAAAAGGTAAAATGAGGTTAGATGATGGGATTTGATTGGGTGCCGGAGGTAAACAATGCATGGCACTTATTTTGCCAATCGGTTAGTAAGCAGTGGAGGAATGAATGAATAAGCGCAGCTAAGGGGGTAGAAAGCTTTCTAACGGATGCTATCATTTGAGAAATTCGGGTTCAATAAAAATGATTTGAAAATTGCGATATCAAATCATGTTACAAACTACATCCCGACTAAAGCATTTGTCAAAATCTTCTGATGTAGGGTTCTATAATTCTATGTTTGCAGAAAATTTCCTCACCGAAAACTTTGTACAGGTTTGTTTTTTTAGCTAAACGTCAAATGAATTAGTTATTAATTATTTCAGAGATTAATATCTTTTGGCATGATCTAACAACACTTCAGTCACTGTATTGGGCTGTATGAAATATTACGCAAGTGTTTTGTTGTTGTTTCGCTCCATGTGCCACACATACAAAAGTTGCCTGCTGAGCAGTTGACCGAGCTTATGGGGGCTTAGGATTTTTTCATTTCAAAATATATATTGTTCAAAGCTGTTTGAAGAAATTCGAAAACTTGACGAAGTTACGGCTGTTTGTACGGAACATGGCAGATTGTGGTTTATGCTAATATGAAAACATAATGGCGTCTTTCTTGACACCAAGGATTCAAAGTCACCACTAGAGATATCTCAATTATGCAATAGCCAATTCGCTAACTGCTTCTGTTTGAAAACATACAATGCTATTTACTTATTGACCAATCTTTATGTCAATGTCGTTGATTATGTCGTTGTAATGCAATCGGTAGGTCAGCGCTGGGTCAATGATAACTCCTAAATCCCGTTCTTTCTGGACACGTTCAAGAAGTTGATCAGCAATATTATAGTCATGTATTATCTATCTTGATTTTATGTGGAACGAAATGATGTGGCATTTTTGAATACTCGAAGTAAGCATTTCTGATACACCACTCAGACAGAAAAACGATCAATTAACTCTTTTAATTCGAGGTAGTCCTCAATAAATTTCACCACCATGTAGATTTTGATTTTGCAGTGCATCCGATAGCTTATTGATGAATATGGAAAACAGCAGAGGCCCTAAGTTGCTTCCTTCTTGTACGCCTGATAGGTTGGCGAATGGTTCAGAAGATTCACGTAAGATAAGATCTGAATCAGTAGGTCATGTTCCTAGAAACGCCTAGTCTTTCTAGACGTTCAAGCAAGTTCTCATGATCGATAAGATCAAATGCAGCTTTATACAGCGTCTACTTATGCGCCGTTATTCAACGTCCGCAAGCAGAAAGAAGCAAAAGGTTTGTTGAAGCAAAACCGTGTTGTTCCGAGGATATTTTAAAAAAGCAAACAGCATTTTGTTAATTATGATCTCAAAGATCTTCGAGCAGGCATACAATGTAGTTATTCCTCGATAATTCTCGATGCTTCGCTTTTTTCGGCTTTTTGCCAGTCAGATTGAAACTTGCACTCTCGCAATGACATGTTGAAAAGAAGCGTCAAAGGGTGAACTAGAACGTCACAACATCTTTTAAATATACACCAAGGAATACCGTCATGACTAGGCGATGTGGAGTATTTTAGTTTGTCGATTGCAGATTTGGTGAGTAACCTGACTATTTCTTAGAGGGCAAACATCACGCGGCGTGGTTCTACAAGCGTTTTCTATTTGAGATGGCGATGTCGTTGAACTGTTGAAGGCACTTTTAAAGTGATCTGCAAAAAGATTGCACTTATCCAAAGCAGAACTGGCAAAATAATATCCCAAAAAAATTTCAACTGGTAGTCCGTGATTCTTTTGTTTGGTGTTAACAAACTTCCAAAAATTCCTTGGATTTCTCCTTAAATTATCTTGCGAACGTAGAGTGTAGTGTTTGTACAAAAGGCTCCTTAGCAAAACACAGTGGGACAGCGGGATTTACCGTAAATACGGAGTGCTCTAGCTCTTTTTGCTTCCAATGCCGCATGTATTACATACACTGTAAATTTAGGCCATTAATACAACCAAATTTGATTCTATGAATGGCATCTAAAGGCATCTGCATGTAATTTTATTTTTTTAGTCAATACTTTCGTATGTTATTTAAAATTGATTGATATAAGCGATTTTTCATGCGATTACCCTACCACCTGCCACCATCGTAAATCGCAGCAAACCTGTTATGTGCAGAACAAAATTGGCGCCATGAGGAAAACAGCCAAGCAACTACGCTCCATGGTTTATTCGTGCTTCCAGTTCGATCCCGGAGCGAAGAAGTTGTTCATTGTGAGGTACTTCGTGTACGCCTTATACAACTGATCCGGCATTTACAACATCCTCTCCCTTCTTGAAAAAGGCCAGAGCATTGAACGGAAGCTTGGTTCTGGCCACTCGACAGTGGTGCGTGACTGTAAAGTGTAGCGAAGACTGAAGTGAAATATCGAGGGCATGGTGGCCTCATCGTTCCGAGAGGTTCCAAACGGTTAAGAAGTACCTTTGTAAGGTGGAAATTGGTATGCGAAAGCGTCAGTTGAGACCGGCCGTGCCTGAGCAGCAGTCAATCACCCAGAAAGAGCAGCTGATGGTGTGGATGAAAATTTTAATTCCGATAAAGCCGTGGTCATAATGGATGAGGAGACCTACGTGACGCTGGACGGTAACGACTGGCAGGGGACCGGGTATTTACGTCTCCCATCAAGGATTGACGGCAAATATATCTCCCGCACCAAGTTTCTGACGAAGGTGGCTGTGATTGACTATCAGCGAGAAGGGAATGTCCAAGTCACTGTTCTCTCTTTTGAGGTGAACGGGAAGATATACAGTACGAAATGTCTACCCCAATTTTCCGCCTTCATCAAGAAGTATAACGCAAAGAAGGATGTATTGTTGTTGTTGTCGTTGTTTCTCTGGTTTGTCACGCCTGAAAAACGACCTGGGCCCTGCATGTCGAACCCACAACTTCCTTCCAAAGGAAGACGTGATCAGAGGTTGTTCGTCCAACGGCGCCGACTGGAATTGATACCAGAGAAGCAACCATACGAGGGTGAGAGGCAACCACGGTTACCACTACACCACTGTCACCGTCAAGAAGGATGTGCTCTTGAGCTGGAACATGCCTCGGCCCATTATGCCAAGAGATCATTGAAGGAGAAGGCCGGCTGAAGACAAACGTTGTTCTGAAGACCGCCAATCCACTAAATGTCTCCCAGCTGCAACCGAAAGAAAAATTTTGGGCGATCTTTAAACGGAGAATCTACTCCAAAAACTTGGTGGCCAAAACTAAGAAGCTGCCTATCAAGGTCACAAAAAAGTAAAAAACCATGCCGAGATCTAAGTTTTCGAGGCCATGGCTAAGTTTCCGGCCAACTTCCGTGTGGCTGCTGGCCATGGCGTTGAAGCTTCTATATAGAAGGCATAATAAACGTAGAATTTAAGGAACAAAAATTCCAGTGAACTATCTTTTGTAGTTTGTTTTCCATCGCCATCCGAAACTAGTCTATTTTTAAATGCATACGTTAATGTCTAAGCCACTATTGGCCTCTAGCAATGGAAAGTACCCTGGAGAGCCATCAAATCTATTAGCCTACCACACTCGCCATGGGCCACCACAATGTCGAGAAAACAGTCCATTTTCCGGTACAAAATAATGAAAGAGCCTGTATAAGAAAAGAGGCGACATCTCATCAATTTGACAGGTCTGCTGTTCGATTGAAATGGCTTTTTGCAAGGCTTTGACAGGTAATCGCTTGTCCCAATCGGTCAATGTTGCCTCTTTTCTAATATAGGCACTTTAAAAATGTTAACATTCATTACACATTGGTACGTAAAGACAGTATCGTTTATTATCTTGAAGCTGCTTTTCGAAAAAGACTATGACTTAATTTGACAGCTGTTCATTTTACGCGTGTTCTCGGCATAGTAAGCAAGTAAATTACGCAGCTGAAATTATATTTTTTCACTCAAGTGCAAAAATGTAAGGTTTGACAGAAGAAAAACGTAAAACGATTGTGATCAAATACTTTTCGGAAACTGGTTTATCGATGAGGAAATTGACGAAGCAGGAAGGAGTGAGAGTCAAAATGCGGTTAAAAATAAGCTGAAATGATGTGGGACACATAATACGTTGCTGGACCTACCTGGTCGTGGTCGTAAACCTGGTCCCTCTAAACCAGATTTGGACAAAAAAAATGGTGATCAGTTTGAAAGAAAAAAGGAGTTATCGATTAGAGATTGTGCAAAATATGTGGAACATCGATCGGAATGGTTCAGCGTGCTAAGGTACATAGCTCTTTCAAGACCTACAAGAAGACCTGTCATAGCGACGGAAGGGTGGATGGCTCAGCCGAACACCCGAGACCACGTGGGCATTGACAACGGCACAACGGGGGCCGGCGACGAGGTGACGGGGATTAATGAGGAACTCATTGTGATAGCAAAGTCGCTAAAGGTGAACAAAGCGCCGGGACCGGATGGTATTCCGAACCTGGCTATCTTGCTGGATCCCAAAATGTTCAGGGTGGTGATGCAAAATTGTCTGGACGAGGGCGTCTTCCCGGACGCCTGGAAAATTCAGACCCTTGTGTTGCTACCAAAGACAGGGAAGCCACCAGGAGATCCATCGGCATATAGACCTATATGTCTATTGGATACAGCGGGTAAGGTGCTCGAGAGGCCTGGGTTCGGTGTTATGGAACACGATGTACGATGAGGTACTGCGGCTTGAGTTCCCGAACGAGGTGAAGATAGTCGGGTTCGCGGACGACATCACCCTGGAGATATGTCGACTTAACGGCCTGGCACTCCATTGGCATTGTGGAGAGATGGATGAGCTCCAGGCAATTGGACTGAGGTCACGGTGGTGAATAATCGGAAATCGGAGCAACATGCGACGATCAGTGCAAGTAACTGCACAATAGAATCGAAGAGGTTCTTGAGGTATCTTGGGGTTATGATCGACGATAAGCTGTCCTTTGTCAGTCTATGGCTATATCGGCATTATCTTGCATGATGTTGCATAGCTCGGCGGTGCAAGGGAGTAAGCGTAAACTCCTGGCCAGTGTCGCCCTGTCCATACTTAGGTACGGCGAGCCGGCATGGATCACCGCCTTCGTTCTAAGAGCTACGCAAGTAAGCTAGAGAGTACGCACAGGCTTATGTGCCTAAGAGTGGTTAGTGCATACTGAACGGTATCACGTGACGCGGTCTGCGTCCTAGTGGGGAAGATGCCAATAGGCATCGTCATAAAAGAGGACGTATAGTGTTTTGAACAACGTGGAACAAGAGGTATTCGGAAGACCCCTAGAGCCGCATCCATGGTTAAGTGGCAAAGGGAATGGAACAACTCCACCAAAGGTCGGTGGACCCACCGACTAATCCCGGAATTAACCGGGTGGGTTGGTAGGCAACACGGTGAAGTGAACTTCCACTTAACGCAGATATTGTCTGGCCACGGCTGTTTTAGACAATACCTACACAAATATGGGCATGCACAGTCCTCCGCATGCAGCGAGTGCGCGGGAGTCGAGGAAACTGCGGAACATGAGTTCTTCTCATGCCCTCGCTTCGACGGCGCGAGATCCGGCATGATTGCCGTAAGCGGTCACGACATGACTCCGGACAATTTGGTCCAGAGGATGTGCCAGGATCGGGACTTCTGGGACGCGGTATGCGTAGCAGCCTCCCAGATCGTCCTCGATCTCCAATAAAAATGGCGAAACGACCAAAGGCGGGTCGCAGGGACCACCTAACTACTAAAGCCAACTCCTGCACCCTCCTCCCCACACGCTGAGTTCTTCAGGTGTCTGGTTGCAAATGTTTCATCCCGTCAAAAAAAAAAAAAAGTCCTACAAGAAGCAGAAATGTCCCAAACGTAGCAAATTACACGTGACTTCCGTGAAAATCCGAGCTCGCAAGTTGTAAGATGAGGTTTTGAGCAAAAAGGAAACGTGAATTATTATGGATGATGAAACGTAGGTTAAACTGGACTACGAAACGCTTCCATGGGCACAATTTTACACTCTGAAGCAAGAAACCGATGTGCCAAGCTCAGAAAAGTCAATTTTTTGAGAAATTTTTTGTATGAAAGTACTAGTTTAGCAAGCAATTTGCCAATGTGGTATGAAATCTTCGCCTTTTTTTAACACTTGTGAACATGAATGCCGAAATTTACCGCAAGGAATGTCTTCAAAAACGTGTGCTACCTCTCTTCCGAAAGCACAAAGATCAGACACTGTTTTGGCCTGTTTTGGTGTCATGTCATTATGCGCATTTCATAATGGACTGGTATCGCAAAACGGAGTTGAGTTTGTAAAGAAGGCGATGAATTTTCCAAATTGTCCACAAATAAGGCCCATTGAAAAGTTTTGGGCTTTGATGTGAGCAAAACTTCGGAAGAAATGTACAGAAGCCGCTGATGTCCACAAATTCAAAAAGGATTGGGTAAATGTGAGCAGAAGTATCGATGAAACAATTGTCCAAAACTTAATGAGGAACATTTAGAAGAAGTCAACGAATAACTAAATAAATATTACTGTTATTTGATCATTGTACAACTAAGACACATTATTTTTGTAGTTTATACTCCGTAAAAGAAATACAAGCTAAGAAAACCAGTTTTTCTCTGTACCCATAATTAACGATACAGTCCTTAGTCCTACGTCTCCTTTGCGTACAACTATATTGGGCTGTACCTTGTAGTTTATTTTTCATTTACACATTCCAACATCATTCTAAATATCCCTTTCTCTCTTCGAATACTCCATTTGTTTCTTGTTCTTCTGATCTTGAGCCATCATTATAGCCCTCCCAGGGTCTTGAAGTACTTGGCAAGTTTTTGACTCTTACTCTATTCCGTCGTGTTTAAATTGATACTCAAAGTTTGTTATTGATGCTCCTTCATATCGCGAATTTAATTTTAAATTTGAATATAGCAACTTATTAGTCCCATTAGCCATCAGCAACCAACAGTTGTTGTATTTTTTTTTTCAAAACCGCTTCTTTTCAGCACCGCAAATTGAGACGTCCAGCTTTATGTTCCTAATTTTATATATCAATATCGGCCTCGAACACGTGCTTCGATACCGAATGGGTTAATGAATGCTTCATAGAATCCAACTGTTTACTTACCGTCCGAAATAACAGCACTATCCACACCACTAATGGCAAAAATATTTTCATTTTTGCTGCAAAGAAAGAGTGAGAGAAAGAAAATAGAAAACAAACATTAGTTATGGTTAGCTTATCGAAGTGGCCAATAATGGTCGATAGGAATATATATTTTCAGCGCATAGAACACACGTCCGGCTTCTAACCAGAAGAGAACACCCCTTGTGGCCCATGCCGAATTCTTGATAAAGAATATTTCAACCACCCCTCGGGCCTTCCACAAACGAAACAATCGACTGCCACCGAGTAGTTCGCCAAAATATTGCAAAACAACACAACCCTCAAGACCCAGATGGTCTGCTGATCTTTTGATGCTGCTGTTGGCCGTAGCGAAACGAAAATGGCGCGCAATTTTTTCCGTTCCTTTCGCTTGTTTTTTCCCCTTTTGGAACTCCAACCCACCGTACGACCCGACCACCACACACTTCACAATTTTTACTGTTATACACAGCTGAGTGCAACACGACGACCTCGATCGATGCTATCTGCCCAGACTGCCCTCGCTCGCGCTGTTTGTCCCGAATGGCAGGCGTGTGGAAAACGTGTTACATGTAGCGTGTTTGTGGCCCTGCTTTTGGTGTCCGGGAAAGTCCTACATTTCCTCTGTGTGACTATTCTATCAGGTCTTGGCTGAAAGAAAGATGTCCGCGTATTGACTGCTCCCGTTGGTTGACCAATGTTCTAGGTGAATTTTGTCGCTGGATGCGCCTCCAGCTCCAGCCTGAACGCCCAATGCTGCACCGGTTGTAGCCACCTCTGACCGTTTCGTGCAAACTATCGTTGTTTCAAATCATTTCGATAATTTTGCATAATGACCGTTGCTTCTACCCACTGTTATTGCGAATCAAACCCGACGAGATCTGGCTAGAAACCAAATGTTATGTAATTCTGGCAACGGTGAGCAGAGAGTAAGCCATAGCAGCTGCAGTCATGCGCTACCGTTTCATTTCCCATTTGCGTTTGTTCAGTGGGATGGACAACCAAGATGGCAAACAAATGATGAGCTGACCGGTAGTCGTCGTCGTCGTCGTCGTCATCATTACTGGTTGGTGTCGGGTATTTATTTTTGTTTTATTACCCGTCCTGGCAGCGTCAGCTGATGCACAAAGGCGTTAGATGAGAGATGCAATTTCCTCTTCTCGACTTGTAAGCTGATTTTTTTTGATCGGAGATATGGGGTTTGCTTCTCATTTGCTGTGCCATTCAGTGTACGAGTGTGTAATGGAACCGCTTGCTGTGCTGCTGCTTCTACTGCTGTGAAGGAGATTTGTTCACACTTGTCCTATTTTCGGGTGGTAATTTATGTCTATGTTTTTATACTGGTTTGATGACTTGTTTTTTTTTGTGTGGACAAATTAACCCACTTTGATGAGAAATGTGTGGAATCGAAGTGGGGTTAGAAAGTGAAAATTGGGAAGACCCACTTCATTTCGTTTTTTAAATCGATTTCGGTTTTTAAGAAGGTAATTGAGTTGTTTGGCCGCTTACATTACACTCATACTTTCGAATAAGAAGAAGAAAATGAGATAAACAGCGAGGTACTTCAAAACACTTTTTGGTGTAACTTGTCCCCATGTAATCAAGAGAGCATTTAGTGGCTTGAATGTTAATAGTGTTCTTGAGAACGATATATTTAGTATTTTATCATGTTTAGAAAATAATAATCGAATGCATCCTTATCGAAATGTTTCGCTAGTCCACAAAGAGAGAGGATGTCTTTTAAAGGACTGCCACTTTGTCAATAAAAATTTCTAGTATAAATCAAACAATCACACGGGTTTACCCATGTATCAGAGCAATTGTATCACGCAATCTAATTTTTAGATCCAACAGCAGATAATTGATGATAATATAAGTGAAGAAAATTCAACTTTCAATGTATTAGGACCATAATAAACTTCTAAAATTTCCCATACTGACACATCTATATAAATAAAAATGAGTTGGGGTTTCCTTTTTCACGATTTAACTCGCGAGTGGAAGGACCGTTTGACAAGATTTTTGCTTTGTTGGATTCGTCTTGGACACCGCTGTGTTTATGCATAGCAAAAGTCGGAAAAGTTCACTGTAACAGTTACAAAACTGTGAAAATCACAAATTGCTGGTGAGTTGTGAAGAAATCTAACACGATCTCACCGAAATGGATCTAGAGTGCGGTGCTACAGTATTTGACATATAGTGGCTGAATATCAATTAGCAAATGAAGTTATTTTCAACTGTTTTCGTTGAATTCAGGTGACGATCTTTGTGGACAGATTGACACAGAATTGCAGGAAATGGTAAGTTTAAATTATTTTTTCTATATATATAAAAATGGATTTCTGTCTGTCTGTCTGTCTGTCTGTCTGTCTGAACCTAATAGGCTCGGAGACTACTGAACCGATCGGCGTGAAAATTTGTGCGCAGGGGTTTTTGGGTCGGGAAAGGTTCTTATGATGGTTCTAGACCCCTCCCATCTCTAAAAAAGGGGCTTCCATACAAACGAAGCACAAATTTCTGCATAACTCGAGAACTGATCAAGCCAAAGAACCCAAATTTAGCATGCGGAAGTTTTTGGAGGCAAGAAATGTTTCTATGATAGTTTGAGACCCCATACAAATGAAACAGAAGTTTCTGCATAGCTCAAGAACTAATCAAGCAAATGGAACCAAATTTGGCATGTGGGGTTTTCTGGAGGCGAAACATGTTTCTATGGTGGTTTGAGACCCCCCCTCTCCAAGAAATGGTGTTGTCATACAAATGAAACTGAAATTTCTTCATAACTCTAGATCTTATGGAACAAAATTTGGCATGCGGGGATTTTAAAGGCAATAAATGTTTCTACGGTAGTTCGAGACCCCTCCTCATTCTTTGGTAGGGGGGGAGGGGGCTCCCATTCCAATGAAACACAAGTTTCTGCATAACTCGAGAACTAATCAAGCCAATTTAACCAAATATGGCAGGTAGAGGTTTTTGAAGGCAAGTAATGTTTCTAAGTTAACTCGAGACCCCTCCGCCCTCTGTAAGAGGGGGGCACTCATTCAAATTAAACACAAATTTGTGCATAACTCGAGAACTAATCAAGCATATGGAACCAAATTTGGCATGCGGAGGTTTTTGGAGGAGAGGAATGTTTCTATGGAAGTTTGAGCCTCCTCCGCCATCTGGAAGGGGGCGCAAGGGGGGTTTCCATACAAATGCAACACAAATTTCTGCATAACTCGAGAACTAATCGAGCAAATGGAACCAAATTTGGCATGTGGGGGGTTTTGAAGGCAATGATTGTATGTATTGTACCCCCTCTGGAAGGGAGGGTTCCCATACAAATTAAACACAAATTTCTACCAAAAATGAGAATTATCCAGGTAACTTAAACACAAAACGTGTACATCTCGGGTAAAAAGCATATTTTGATGGAAGTTTGAGCCCCTGCTTATTCAAGAAAAAAAAAACTCATTCCGAAAAATAAACCATAAACGTGCCAGTTATATTAAATTTTCCTTCATTTAGTTGCAAGCGTAGCAGCGCACGCACCGGGTTCAGCTAGTACTGTAATATTTAAGAACCTAGTAGTGATTGTATTTTTAAAGCAAACAATCAGATTGCACGTAAACTGAGTCATGTTTTTGGAGTACTTCTACATACAAACATAAAGGATGTTAAAGATCGTTTATATGCCCAAATTCGCTATAACCAATTCAATAAAAATAAAAAACTTGTGATGCAATCCGGTTTAGTCTGTGATAATGAAAAATCATTCATTACATATCAGTACAAAATATAACATTCTATATATTATATATCATGCAAACTGTGATGTATGCTTTAATTAAAGCCTGTCCACGTTACATCTTGGACACTTCGATAATGTCAGCAAAAAATATTATACATAATTCAACAAAACCGATTGTTTATTGCAGTATAATAGAGTTTTATAAACAGCGAAAACAGTTGATTGAGATATTAATTCTTCTTTCTGTAAAATTCTCGAACTTTCT
This sequence comes from Aedes koreicus, assembly GCA_024533555.2. Taxonomy (NCBI): domain Eukaryota; kingdom Metazoa; phylum Arthropoda; class Insecta; order Diptera; family Culicidae; genus Aedes; species Aedes koreicus. The sequence continues at coordinate 294,079 of JAHHFK020004701.1, forward strand.
GTGGTACGTCCGCCATCGGATTCCGTACAGTATCCCCAGGTACGCTAGTGGTAGCGGTTCTCCATCTTCTCTTGAAACTGTCGATCCCATTTGCGTGCTTCTTAGTTTCAACGAGTTTTCGCATAACCAGAGCCCAGTATTTTTCTATCTAGTAAAGTTCTGGACAGTTATTCTGATTGGCTATTTTTGGCACGTATTTGACCTATTGTGACTTATACCTTTCCAGGACGGATTTTGCATGTTGACAAGAGACTAAATCAGGCTTAAGCAGAGCCGAAGAGTCGTAGCTTCTTATGAACAGTAACAACCGCTTTTGCAAACATTCTTTCTCGTACACATAATTGTTGACAGTGCCGATAGAGACGAGACTTTTGGATTCTTGACGATAACTACATATGGCCACCAAACGCCACTGCAGAACCAAATATTCAGGGAGACTTTAGACACCTCGGCAATACTCGGCAACGGTGTTTTTTTTTGCATTGCGGTATAAAAAGCCAGACCCGGAAGTTGTTGAAATTGTTCGAGCACATATGTTTCGTCGTTCATTATGGTATCATTTTTTTTGCGAAATTTTGCTTGTCATCACGGATGGGCACCTTTTTCAATTTTTATACCTTTATTCCATGCCTCTGTTTTACTTTCGCACAGATAAGTTGGGATTTTTAACAATAATAGCTAGCACCTTCTTGTCCATTTGACAATCCACAGTCAAGCACTGGTCGAACAATTTGCAAACATTAAACACGGTACTTTATGATAGTTTTAGTTTCATGGCAAGATCGCGTACCGACAACGTCGGATTTTGCTGCAACTCGTTCAAAATGCGTTTGCTCTCTTCCAGTTGATTCGATGCAATTTTACTAAATGCAAACATGTTGTACCCCGAAATAATTTAAAGAGTTTCAGTTGTCAATTAATTGACACGTTTTAGCGATCCGTGAAATTATTTAAATACTTCACTGAAAGAAAAGTGTCCGAAATTTAACGTTGACAGGCTTTATTTGCGATGTTTACTTAAAATGTAGCTAAGTTTAATACTACCAGTACAATGTTGTACAACTTGCAGTTATTTGGAAAGACTTTAAAGTAATTTACACCACTAAACAATTAGAAAACATCATATAAAATAAGGTATTGCACCATAATGAAGCGGCTAAAATGACCTCAACTAGTTTTAATAAAACAAAAATCAAACGTATCTGGGGAAACATTTAAGTTTATGCGCCTGACGTAGAATCTGGTCACAACATGTTTTTAATGATTTTTTTTACATTATTACCAACAAATCAAAAATTCATGAATATAAGGAGCATTCTTAGAGAGAACAAATGCTATTGTTCGTTTACATGAATATTAGATTCAAATATAACGTCCAGAATTGTAACTCAAACAACCGTATTATTTGTACATACTTTCAAAGAAGCTCCTTCGAAAACTATTGTAGTCCACAAACCATATTTTCTTGGAGGCATGTATCCCAAGTAACAATTTCAGTTTTATTCCAACCGTATAGCACTCCTCCCGGCTTTGTTGATAAAACTACATTCAAAACTATGTTGTCTACCAACACCAACAGCCGACATTTGTACAAAATGGCCCACCTTATAGACGGTTGTGAAAACAAGTTAGTAAAACCTTTATAAGACCATAAAGATTTTGAAAATGTTCTAGTAAAAGATGTTATGACCACTTGAGAACCTTCATAAAACCTATTGGCTCCATGAAAACCAGCATTCGGCAAAATGGCCACAGCTGTCAAACTTCACTGTGACAGCGAGGTTGGTTTTTGTTGTTCTGCTTTGTTCGTTTTTCTGCTCTTCTGATTCATTTTGCAGTAAAATAAAAGGTCTAGTGTTGCGGGAAATTCTGTTTGATAGTAAAATATCGAAAACAAATTATGTTTTCTACTCCAAATTATATGCGCATTTATTTTTATGGTGAATATTGGCACGATAAGAGCTGAAAATTAATGCGCCTCAGAAATTATGCAAATTTACAACAACATAAACCAAATTAAATCAAATATATTCGATCAATTAATCATGAATTACCTGAAAATTGATGGAATTGGATAAGGTTATCTAAAAAAAAGCCAAAAATAGTCTCCAATTTACAGTTTATTTGCAAACCATTGAAAATTTGATGCATTTATTTTTCAACATTTCAATTATTTGTTCGCAATGACTTTTTTAAATCTATTTGGTCTTATGGTGACTTCCTTCAATGCCAATTTTCCGTTTAATGCATTTACTGGAGGCAACATTATTTTAAAATGCTTTTTAAACTGATCATAATAGAATAATAACAATGAGTTCTAAAATGACAGTTCAATACAGCATTTTACGAGTTCATAAAGTCGAAATAAAACCTTTGATAGGAATAAAAAGAATTTGAGAAACAAGGTTTTAAGATCGTTGTTAACAAGCTGTGTAGGTTTTCATTAGACTGACTAAAATATGAAACCTATTGGCACCTCTTGGTTTTAACCAAATTGATTCCATGTGGTTTGCATAAAACTTTAATAAAACTTAATTAAGTAGGATGGTGTTAGCAATGTTGTTTGTGTATGTATATGTTTTGTTCAAAAATTCGATGGAAAATGTGCATTTAGGTAACTGATAGATTTTTTGATATAATGATTAAATAACTTTATAGTAAATTATCGAAGCTGGGAAAAGCAAATTGCGCCATGTCACACTAATAAAAATAATTAATATTAAAAATTATGTGATATTTTTTCACATTAATACTTCGAGACTTTAGTGTTATTATGACTCAATGGTATGTTCCATTTGATGTATTATTAAAACCTTATTTGAAACCCAAAATAATAAATACTGTCACACTCAAAATCTCGTTATGGATGCGTCATTATAACAGCTTCTAGAAAATATCTCCAATCTAAGTTAAGTGTTGAACTTGGATTTGAAAACCTTAATTTAACATGATCGTTCGTTGTATGTGGTGTTATAACATCATCAGACCTTATAAATCGCAGTTAGTTTCACGCGTCATGATAAGCTTCAAGTTGAAATTCATTCTCTTCCGTTGATAGATTATAAAATTATTACTTAATGTTACATAAAATCTGTAACAGATCAAATTTCATAACTCGCAAATGTAATGCTCAAAAACTAAAGGTGCAGTCCTGAAAAAAAAGGAAAAAATAGGGTGACAGGTTTTCTTATTTAACTTTTCAGTGATGCCCATTCGCTTATAGTACTCATTCATCTGAACTTGACAAAAACTTGTTTTTACCAGTTTGAGCTAATATCAGATCAAAACTTGCATAAAGCATCATTTGTATTTGGATCAACGTCATGTTATGTAAGTTATCATAAGTTTTTATGGTCTTATTAATTTTCGAACAGACGAAATTTTCTGTTTAACCGCCATTGCCGCTTCTTTCATGTGCATCCAAGTACACCTAAATTTATTTTATATTTTTAAGAGAAGCAGCAGCGAATGCGTTACTGTGTGTTAGTAAAAACTTCTATACTGGCAAAAGAAGGCAATCATGTTTTCAAATTTCAATTTGTGGTTGTGTAAATACACATGACATATTTTTCAGCTCTTGATGTGATGTTGCATCGCAAGACAACATTTTACGACTTATTTCCTTTATTTTACGTCACTTTACGAGGCACAATGCTCTCCTCATAATTGTGTTACGATTTCACTCTAGGTTATTTTGTTTGCATACATGCAGGCGCTGTGGATTATTATTGACGGAAGTTTAATTGAGGGATTCAAGCAACTTTTGCTAGATTTCCAGGTACCGTTTTTGGTCATTCCTGGTTTTTGTAACTCGTACTTGATTTGGAAAAATTTGGAGTCAGTTCTTCTTGACGTCTGTCACCATCAATGGGCAAATTTACAGTGAATGTTTCCAGTAGCGCCTACTTTCCTGTTTGAAGCTCCCAGACCCCTGGAGGTCAGATGCTGTTTTGGCCAAATCAATTCTCCTGGAACTTCGCCCAATCGAGAAATATTGGGTCATCAGAGAGGTAAAACTTCGCAAAACGCTACGAAGATGTAGTATTGATTGATATTTATGTATGCAATGTAGCAAAGTTTGTATATGCAGAGCCGAAAATTTATCAGAAAGCATTAATGCAATATAGTGAGGCGCACCAAACATACAAATTTGATGGTTAATACGACATCGATGTACTTTATTCCGTCTTACTTCGCTGAAAGTTGTTGTGAAAACATTACAAATTATACTGTATATTTAACGTCTTCAGGGTTGACCCAAATAACTGAAGCAGGTTTATTTTTCAGTGTAGACGTCTCTGTACACAAATAAATGCCATCTGGTGTCTGGAATGAAAAATGCACTACAAGCGAAATTGAATTTTACAGTTGCAGTTGGAAGTAGTCAGATATTAGCGACTACAAAGAAAAAAGGAATATGCCGATCTTTGATCGATCATACTTTACGGAAATGGAAGGATTCAGGCACAATCGAAATCAAGAAAAAACCTGGTAGTCCTCGCAGTGTTTCAACTCCAAAGTTGGTGAAACCAGTACGTGAATTAATTCGTCGAAATAGTTGCCGACCAGCGAATAAAATGGTCAAAGATCTCAACGTATCCCGTTAAATTATCAAAAATGTATTTAAAGATCAATTGAGGTGCAGGCCATATAAAAAGTGCTAAATATACGGATTTACGAAAGCAAGTAAAAATAATTGGGTCAGCAATTGTCTGTTATTCCTTTGCCTTCGCGGTGATACGTTGATTTTAATTTGAGAAAACTTTCGAGTTACAACTATGTTTGAATCTACAGAATGATAGAATCTATGAAGCATCGATATAGGAGATTTTTTTAGCAGCCAGATCAGTTTCACGATTGCAAAATCACACATCCGTGATGGTTTGGGAACAATACCCTCGGAAAGTCAACATCTTCTAGTTGTCATAGAAAAGGGCTTTTAAATCTATACCAATTACTATCTCCACAATGTTTGGAAATTTGATGAAACATGCTTAAACCATTTTTTACAAGGCGCAAATGGGTTATTCCAACAGGATTCTGTCTCTTCACATTCTGCAAAAGTTACGCAGTCCAGAAAATATGGAATGAGATCGTGGATTATTTACCGTGGATAATTTTCCAAGACTTCTGAGATGGTCACTTTTAAATGAACCGTTCAAATAGGCTATTTGAACTTTTAGTAAAACCCGGTCCAAATCGGAAATAGGTCTAATGTTTAAATAATTAACTAGAAAACGAATCATTTTATCCAACATCCCAGTGATTTCTTGTGGACGTGCAGCGGTGATCTTGGCTTCCAACAAAGTGAATATTTCTTCGACACATTCCTACCATTTTCTTAGTTGACCTGCATTTGGGAGGGGCCAACGCCCGAATTGCTATGTTCTTGCATTAATAGGTTTAACACACTGAGGATCAATGTTAGTCCCAAATATCATCTGTAGATTCTCGGGTAATAACAACTGATTTAGCAATAACGGAGTAGCAACCTGGGGTGGTATATCATGCTCATGCTCATTCTCTTTTTATATATTTATGATCATGTCATTTTAAGAACAGATGTCAATTTATCACTCGCTTTATGTGCATCCAAGGAGGCTTAATTTTTATTTTCTTATAGTTTATTTTCACGGTATAAATGAAACACGTAATTTTTTTAATTATTAAATGCTCATATATGGAATGCTAGGTGTGATTCGTGGGATATTTAATGTTAATTTTATCAAATTTAATTAAATCATATTATTGTTTGAAAAATTACAAACAATTTCGTTGCATACGCTTGTTTACACGATGTTAAAGTTGCGTCTGTTAAACTGCATTATATTTTATTCGTCCATCCCGGCTCTTAAGCTAAGAAATACGTTAGAAATGCGCCATTTATAGGTTTCTTGTCGCAAATTCTTGCTGCTAAATTAGTTCATAATTAGTAATTTTAACCCATTTATGACAATGTGTTGCTAAGCTTAAACACTTTTGCTAAATTTACATGCTCCATGTCGTTGTTTGCATAGCCTCAACAATATATATTGATCAAGGAAGTTCCATTTACATTGAAATCTCTATACCTTAACTAGAAAATGAGAAGAAAGATTAGTAATTTCCATTTAATTCCAACTACCTTTATTGCTTATCTTGACAGAAACGTGTATTTCGTCTACAATATGCAGACTTCTTCAGTGTCTTTTTCTAATACTCGACTAGTCGAGTATTCAAGAACTTGAAATTGAAAACTCGCCAATGAAATCCAGAGGATACTTTTTGAATTTAGGATTACGATGGAATACTAGAATAGTTTCATAAAAAAATGTTTGTATATAAAAAATAACAAACTCTGATTTCGGAAAAAGTTCCCAAACAGTTCCAAAAACTCAGAATTGTGAAACATGTAAACATTATTTCATTAACTATCGAGATGCCAGTACTTGTTGGATGTTCATTCAAGTGTGAGATTATAGAGATCAATCCTTAAGCACATAATCCACAACCTTAGTGAAAAATCTAAGGACATGCAAAAATATTAAAATTTGCACAAAAAACTTATATATGGAAGATTGCGAAAGATTTCGTTTCTAACCCCTGATTTGGCTAGCAAATAAATGAGCAGACATTTTTCGCGTTCAACAGAACTCATCCAATTTTACTGTTTTCTCATTCAATGCTCTGGAACTCGTATCAGCTGCAATTTTATGCGACTTGCTTATTGCATTGGAATACGACACATTCGAAAAAAGAATATGAGTAATAGTATCTTGAATTTTATGGACAGCAAATGAAATAAGATTAAGAATTAAAAGTTAAATCATAAAGCATGTAAAATTACAATACTGACAGGAGCATTTCAGTGATTTAATTTTGGGTTTCGTTGCCTACTTTTACGTCATGACACGTTTATTCTCAATGCATTTTATTTATGGTTATATTTTTAGAATAGACGTTAATTTATCTTCAATGGGCCTCTCTCTCTATGAGCATCTAAGGAGGATTAAATTTTCAGGATTTTTTTAGGAGAGTATGTTCACAGTTTGAAAGAAACGTGTTATTTTCTGCGTTTTATTATACATATATATGGATACTTATATGGAAAAAAGACTTGACATTAACTCATGGGATGTTTCTTGTAAATTTAAACCAGATATCGCCTAAATCAGTTAGTTGTATGAAACATTGCAAACAATTGCACTGTTAATGCCTGCTTTGACTTGAAATTAAACGAGGGGAATTTCATTGGTTTTTGTTATTACTTAGTCATTTTAACCCATTTATGAGATTGTGATGCTTGAGCTTAGAGGGTTGGTTTTATTTTCAGTTGCACAACAGTTTTGCCCAATGTACATGCTTGATGTCGAAATATGCTAGACATCATCAGTCTTTCTTTATAAGGGCAGTTCTGTTGACCTTGAAATCAGATAAAACAAAATTAGATAGAATGTTTCGGTTATGATCCCTAAATTTTGCATAGCTGGCAGCTTAATGCCATGCAACACAAAATCGTCATAACTGGTTGCGGCAACTTGATTGTGACATAATTGAGCCCAATGGAAGTTAGCTTAACCGGTTTGCAAAAAAGTGTGATACTTGCTTTATTTGAAATTTTTGCAACAACATAATTTGAGTTCCGAAAAATATTTTACAAGATCTCGATCATAGAAAAATGATAAATTTTGGATGAGAAGGATTCATACAATTTTTAATGAAAATCTCTCCAACATACCACACAAAAAACCAATAGTAGCGAATCTTTGATTTGATATGAAGTAAAAGATTCATTGTTCTGGACAGTGCCGTAAAGAGTCATTTCAACCCAATGCGATTCATTTGCCGATTACTTATTCCAAAAGCTGATTTTCAAATTATCACGTATTATGAAATTGTTGTGCTAGTCAAGAGCTAAAATTTTATCATGCACCATATTCATATATTGGAGGATTTCTATTAAACAAACAGCTTACTATCCGTATTGAATCCCGAACATCGTGAGTTTTTAAGGAAATAAGGAACAATTTTCATGATTTTCTGGCTTTAAATCATGTTGGAAACGCAAATAGAAAAATCTCTTAACGATTTTAAGAACTACGATTGGAAACTCGTCAATGCCCTTTCAGAGGATAATACAACAAGCGCTTGAAACAAAACATTTAGTATTGTGTGGATTAATTTACGGAAAATTTTCAAGACAACTCCCGGTACATCAAAAGCATCTGAAGAGTTATCTTCAAATGCTGTTCTGAGGTGGATCTAAGGATTTCTTAAAATTATGCTTCAAAATTGTCTAATATTTTCCTTTGCATTATTTTGTCATTCTTCAATTTTATTTGACTTTTTACAGATTGAAGTTTTATCGATGAAATACAAAATTTATATTTATTTTTGATAATTAAGTCATGAAGATGTCTAGAGTGTTCAGTACATTTTATCCGCATGAAAACTTTGGAAGGTGGAAGGAATTTATTCGAATTAATAATATCTTAATAATATAGTTTTAATAATATAGAATTAATAATATCTAATAATTGCCACGAAAAATATTAAATGGAATCCACACAGAAAAAAAATCTTCATTGTGATGTAAATATCAGAGCATGTAAAATTGTATTTCATTCCACACGAAGCAGCAACTTGCATGAAAAAGTTCTAACAAAGACAATTTTTTGCGTACAACAACATCGACAATGTATTTAATGTCCCAGAACCTTTTTCACACAACTTTTTCGAGCTGTGCAGGTATACTTTTTCAACATATATATTCTTTGTTCAATTTCATGGAAATTTAAACTATATTTCATTCTGAGGAATATTTCTCAATCTTTGTTAGGTATTTCGAATGGCAGCTCTAATAAATAATTTAAATTCAGCCACTAAAAGAGTTGTATGGTAGAGTATGGTGTTGCTACGTAATTTGCGAAGAAACCCTACGCAGCTCAAAAAAGTAGTGTAAATTTCTGTTCAGTATCATGCACATAGATGGAGCGTCTCAAAACTTACAAATTCATCGTGTTACAAATTTTAAATCGTGTAAAGCTCTAGAACATTCCATAAATTGTTGAGGCTGTTGGATGCAAAGGTTCGTCTTTGTTTCAAATTTTTATGCAAGTTGCTGCTTCGTGCTGAGTCAAATGCAAATTTACATGCTCTGTTATATACATCACAATGAGATTTCAGTTTTTTTTTCTGTGTAGAATATTAAGACGAAACGTAAATCTTATATAATTACTATTTCACGATTTCCAAAACATACGTCAAGCAACCATGGTTTACGTATTCAAGCTTTGTTACACTGTTGCAAACTTACAATATAAATAGCAGATGCGACGAGCCAATGTTTAATGACATTTGATGATTTCAAAACGCAAATTGGGGGCTCGGGTAACCGATTCTGATTCTGAGCCATTTTGCTTTAAATTTCATAGTTAGAATACGAATTTAAATTTGGTGGTGAATTTAATTGAATTTTCAAAACAAATTTTGAGGCATTCTTGCAAAAAATAACAAAATTCTTACCCAACCTAACCTTTACCTAAAAAAACTGGAATGAGTTCCAGAATATTATTTAAGATTCATTTCAAGGTGTTTTAAATTCAAAACCAAATTGATTATTCAAAAAAGTTTTCTTACAATATTAAAATATTCCAACCGGTCTAATTTATATATATGACCATATGGAGAACTAGCAAAAGAAAAAGATTAGATTTCAACGTTAAAATTCAAGCTCACGTTAATGTTCTTTATTGTTCTTATGCTTGCTGGAAAAATTGTTTATTTTTGGATTATCACACCTTAGTTTAATTGAAATTTTGGGGAAATTCAAGGATTATTTGGATGCAATATACCTACTAGATATCGTAGATTTTTTTTTACAGATGGTGCTATGAAATTATTTTCAAGGGATTGGCATCTAATCATATTTCAATATTTTTCAATGCATGAAGTTGGAAACTATCTCTGGAGTTTCGCATGCATAAATGTGGAAATTTGCTTAAAAGTTGTTTCAAATGGAAGACACTCAATTAAAAAAATAATGAATATTAATAGACGCGCAAAATTTCTCTTCGTTCAATTGGAAGCCAAGCAAGCGTAAAAAACTCAATTTTTGTAAATCATTTATACAAAAGACCTGATATCAGCGATATCTGGCTAAATCAGATATCTGGATATCTGAAATATCTCATGAGCGCATGCCAAATCTGGCATTCCTTTTATGTGCATTAAACAACGCAAAAAACTATATGTTTCTTGCAAACTGTGTGATGACAAGACAAACTAATGTTCTTAATTTGTTTAAAAAATTAAGAAATGTCAAGACTCTTAAAGGAAATGTTTAATATTCCCACAATAAATTTTTAACAGCACGTTGATTCTTCTTCTTTTTTCTTCAATAGTTTACTAACGGCATTATGTTCAACAGATATTAGGATCCATCATTAAACCGATATAAAAAGCAATTAAAATTGATGCTGTTTTATAAAAGTATTTAACCCGTCTAATAGAAAATGGATATTAAAATATAAAAAAAATACTAAGCATAAAAACTCTTTTTAACTGTTTTATAACAAAATTCTTTAAGCTCATGTTTCAACTGTTTTTGATTTCTCCATGTTATTTCTACCGTTTGTTTTTAAAACTGAGCCGGTTGGGACTGAATCTCTGGAGATCAGATATCAAAGTTTTTGTATTTTAGCATTATGTTCTTACACTCTCCGACTTATCGTTTTTAGGCCTTAACATTGACTGATTTTGACATCATTTGAATGCACTGATCCTGGTTACGAATTTCATTGAGACATGACATTGAATTGTACACTTGGAATTAGATTTATCCATTATTTCGAAGTTTCTTAATGTCTTTATAGAGCTGAACGTTCTAGCTTCCCACACAATACTCTAACAAGATTAACGGTTTCCAAATTTGAACAGTTTGCTCTGTGGCGAATGATGGTATACTTGAGAACCAATCTGAATTTTTGAATTAATTTTGGAATCATATTTCAACAGGTATCAAATATCAATTTGATGCTTGATTTAGCTTGACCTTTTTATGAATCCACAAATGAATCCCACGAAGCAAAATTTGGAAAATGTCATAATACGTTTGATACAATAGTCCAGGAAGAAAAGATTTCAACGCCTCTGAAAGCTACAAACGTCTCACGGGCGTTGCAGCTCCTAGTGTGGAAACTTGTTTTTAATTTCGACAAACCAACCATTAGAATCAACCTAAACACTGGATCAATCTGCGAATAGCAAAAACCTCCAATCGTGTTAAAGAGATGCATATAAATATCCAGTAGGTGCAGTATAAAAATCAAGTAGCGAGGCAAGAGCAAAAAAAAAACGCTTTTTAATGCCACTGTGACTGCCCACCAGCTCAGCTGCAGCGCTGCGCTGCCATAAAATTGTAAACCCGTTCCAATCAAAGGTGATTCAATTGAAACGTCCCACGACGACGTTCACCCGCTTCGAAATAGCACGTCTGACGAATTTTAAGCGTTTCGCAGAGAAATTGAAGGTTGAGTTGCCCAACCGGATTCAGTTTCGAAGAAACACTTCTCAGTGTCACGGTAGCTTTATCACTGGGGCCATCGAATATGAATTTACGGGAAGCAGTAACAGCAGCAGCAGCAGCACTCCGAAAAAAACGGGATAATGCACCATTTCCAAACATGGCTCACTTTTCTGGGAAATCCACAAGGTCCGCCACAGTCAGCAAGCAGAATTCTTCAGTCACATGATTGGAAGATCTCTCGGATCTTTGATTCATCGAAATTCACACTTGCCATTTGCATAATCCTGTCACTAAAATACACAAAATGATGTCATATGAATCCACTGAACGTGGTTATTTACAATGTTTCCGAAATCCGTAAAAGGTTCTTTGGACATTTTTTTTTCTTGCAAAAATGTCACAGCCTCGATTATTTTCTCCTTCAATTTACACTTTCGCACCTCGATCACACTCCGAATGTTGGCATGTTGTGTTTTTTTTTATATATATATTTTCACTGGCACCGTTTCTGTTTCTTCGATTGCAACAGCGATGAAAAAAATAACTTAATACTACTAGCAATTAACAATTACCAAATTTTCTTCTATTTCGTCCCACTGCTTCACTCCATCGATCAACGGCCATCTGCAGCGCGATTTTACAATGCAATCGCTCACTCGACCTCAGCTAGGTATGCGTTTTGTCACTTTTCGATACACTTCTGACGGTTTGACATTTCATACACATTTTCGCACTGAACAAAAAAAAAAACTTCAGAGTAGCACCATCTGGGAAGGAGCCTGCATCCAGCCTTCCATATTTCTACAAATTTTCAACACAAACACACACAGTTAAACCGAGACAGGCGTTGAAGTCACCAGCGACAACCGCAGCGCAGTTGTCGCACAAAACGGCAGCACAAACTAGACACCCGCTAGGTAGGTTCCCAATTTAGCGAGTAATGCACTTCATTAGATCTTTAAGAGCACTTTTTTTATAATCTGGTCGTTTGATTTTCCTTCAAGAGTTTTGATGAAAAACTCAGCATTCAAAAGTAACATACAAAAAGACACACAAGTCCCGCGCGACGACGACGCGAATGATCATCACTCGATCGCTCTGGTCTAGGTAGGAAGAAAGCCACACAGAAGGAGGAAAAAATGTTCGACGAACGAACCGCGAAAGCGCTCCTCACAGGTACGCCTATCTCGTTGAGGTGCCGCGAAGAAACTGAAGAGTAAAGAGCGAGAAGCGAACGATCGAGGTTGCAGTGCTATTAAAAAAAAAAACTTTGAAACCTCCGCCTTCTCCTCTGCCTTTAAGAAGAGCAATCGCTAAGCGCAGCAACCAAGAGTCAACAAGGCAAGATTTTTTTTCTTAGTAGGCCGCGAGTGCGGCGGTCGACTTGGTGCATGAGAGATGGAGAGAGCGCAAGAGAGTTTCTGTCTGCGAGGTTGAAAAGAGTGTAATAAAGTAGCTTACAGAGAGTTGCTCCGCCGAGACGCTCGATCTATTAACACCGGGACAAGCAAATTAGCTTTTGGAGTTGGCGTGGAACTTGTAGGCGCGGAATATGATAGAAGGGGTGTGCAAGTACCAGTGAGAAAGAAAGAGCGAACGAAAGAGATTTGCGAGCTCGCGATGACGATCGGGCGACGAATGCGTGTGTGGGTTCAAACGCCAAGTTCAGCAACAACGGCCGCCGTGGTGATTGTTACATTTAATCCCAACCGTACCGTCAGAGGTTTGTAGACATACATAAGCGCACCCGCGAGTGACAGTTACAAGGTCTTTTGGAGGCTAGGGTTCAGAGCGTTTCTCGTAGGTTGATCGAATGGATGGACGGACGGATGGACGTACGCGAAGGAGTGTTAACTTGTTTGCTCTTTGATTCTGTACGAACCGAAACGGACGAAAATGACTATCTTATCCTCGGTTCCCGGAGTTCTAGGCGAGTGCTGTTGTGGGTGGGTGTTGGATGACGACGGCCTACGCATGCTGGTTGGCAGACCAGACGCTGACAGTGATAACCTTTGGCGGAATAAATAATAAGTTAGCCAGGAAACGGTGGTGACGAAGTGGAGTGGTCTCTACTGATACAGGTTCTAATTAATCTTGTTGGCGTGGCGTTTGTTTCTGGGTAGCGCATTGGTTCGTAGATACGGGAAAGGTTTGTTATTTGTGAGAGCATTGAAGTCTTTTGAACTGAAATGCTAGAAAATTGTACGATCTTGAATAAAAGTTGCAAAATGTGGTGAAATTCACTTCAATGCCACAAGTTAAATGATGACATACACTCGATCATCAACGCCTACATGATCTTAAAACAGTTCAACTGCGTGTGGCTCTTACGCGGCTGACTGAGCAAAAAAAAAAACCCAATCGTTTTTTACACCTACACCGGGGTGATCAACTTTCCATTTGTAAATTAAATATGCATACTATCAACAAAATTTAAGTATCGAATCCCATGTTTTTTTTTTGGAAACGCGACTTTTTCTTCTTAAGAAACTTCCCATGTCAGCTGCAATTTGATGCAAATTTTAAAGTGATTCCAAATTGTGTCTAACAGCCCGAGTAGAGTCTGAGATTAAATAAAAAACTAAATATTATGTTGTGATGATGCTGATAATGATTACTCAGTTTGCTGTCGTTTTGGTTATTTTAACGGTTAAAAGATCATATTTGATAGTAAACATTTATTCCTTGACATCAAATTTAAAACTGATCCTGCTATCAGAGAGAGCAAATTGAAAAGTCAATTTGCTGTACAATTTTTCCCGTTGATAGGAAGATGAGTATTCAACTTGTTCAACAACAACTACTTTTCTTAAAGCAAAGTGAACGCAAGATTACAGCAATATGAACTTGAATACGAAAACTAAATTTGTTATCAAATTTGACAATTGTGAAGTGATGGTGATATCTAAATAAGTTTTCGAATTGCTATCTTTATGATGTTAGACTTTACTCGGGAGCCTCTTCCAATATGAACAAATATGGTAAAAAACTTATGTTGCATAAGGCTTTTGAAATTTATTAGGAAATCACTGATGTTAATTATTTATGACAATGTTTATCTTCTTGTACGATTAAAATAATTATAGTCACTACCATTAAAATTATAGCTTGTAGAGGTAACATAGGGAGCATTTAAGCCATTTTATATCATAATAAAATAATAAAGTCTGGAACGCGCAAAAATTGGTCAACTTCAAATTGGTGTATTTCTGTTAAAAATGCATTAAAAAAACCTGAAATGCTGCATTTGGAAGTTAAGTGTATATACAATGGTTGCTTGGATGAATTTTCACCGTTTGCTTTCCAGTTTTCAAAATGACGTCCAAGCAAGAGGAGCGGCGTGTCAAAATTTTGCTCGTAAGAGAATCCGACGTTCTCGCACGCCAAGTAAGCAAAATTGTTGGATGTGGCCAAGGAGAGCGTCTGTCGACCGCCAGGAAACCTGGAAGTGGCGGCAATCGTAATCGGGAGGGGGGAGCGATGGCGGAGAAGGGGGGCGGGAAAAAAAAGAAAACCTCATACTTCTCCCCGGAGGAGGCGGGGATCAATATTTTCTTCTACTACTGTAGAGTGGGCCAGGAAACGAGCTGGGTTGTCGACGTTTAAGAAAGTGAAAGTGGCGAATCGAGATTACAAACAACACATGCGGCAAAGCAGGGGTCCCGAAAGCTGTATATAAATATGCTCACAAACTTATGTGAAGGCGGATTTCAAGCAGCTTCCGGGACAGGAGTTTTATACCGCATCAGGAAAAGGGAAGGTGCCCAAAATTTTCAGAACCATCAAACTATCGAAGTTCCCGAAAATATACCTCGTCTGGCAGGCCATACGCACGTGTGGTCTAAAACTTGGCATTTCCATCACTACGGGAACCATCAATCAAGAGATCTACGTTCAAGAGTGTCTGAAAAAGCGGCTGCTACAATTCCTAAAGCAACATAATAGACCTGTGCTGTTCTGGCCGGATTTGGCGAGCTGCCACTATGGGAAAAAGCAATCGAGTGGTATGATGCGAACAACTTGGTTGTAGTACCCAAAGACCACAACCATCCTAACAGCCTAGAACTCCGCTCTATCGAATGGTGTTGATCCTTGGTCAAACGGAATCTCAAAAAAACTGATAAATCCATGGAAAACGAGCAGCAGTTTAAATCTAACTGGCGTTCGGCGGCGAACAAGGTCGATGAGACTACTGAGCAAAATTTAATGGAAGGGGCTAAGCGGAAAGCACGGCAGTTCAGATTTAGAAAATTAAAAGAATAAACGAACATTTTTTTCCTTTATATATATGAATTCAACTACACAAAAAAAAAATTTGTTTGTTATGAATTTTGACTGAAAGAAACGATTTTTTTGTCGACCAATTTTTGCGCGTTCTAGTCTCCAATAAAACCTCTAGAAATCAACGATTTGCTGTTCTGATCAGATTCTGTATTGATTATTTCTTCATTGTGGCAATATGAAAACACATGTGGTCGGTATTGTGCATTTTTTGATACATCTCAATCGTTATCACTTTTTGGGTTATGTGTAATTGAACGTTGCCAGAGTATAACATTAAATATTGACTTTATGTTCCATTCTCACTACGTTGTGGATGTGGCTCAAAAAACTTGAGTTATTTTTTTTATGGTTGAGCCAGGAGCGCAACGGCTTATGAACATTTGTATAAAGAATGATTTTCGTGTTATATTTTTGTCACTGCTCTGCAACATGCGCCTCTTCATTGCATCAAGTAGCAGAACACAGGTTCAAAACCCTAAGTTTCAGAACGCATCATTAGAACAAGAGTGTAGATTATTTGTTATGTTGCACTGGAGGTTAAAATTGCTTCACAATAAACATCACATAGCTGGAAGTTCTAATAACTTTGAAAGAATCTAGTAATACTGTTTAGAATCTTCCATGTAACATTAAGAATCTCCTGTGCCATAACATGAACTCTAATATAACTGTGAATGTTTTCACGATTTTATTAGATTATGTCATCAAAATAAATTATTTTGTTCAATATATGTTGCACTTGTTGCTTGGTAGATATAAAAACCATTTGATATTTGAGTAGTCATTGTTACATGCATTATTCTTAAATTGAATCTACATTTGTGTAATGTTAATATTACATGCATATTATGTCATCTCAACGTGTCATGATATTTTAAGGCTACACTTTGCTTCATAAAGGCATCATTTAATATAAGGTTTAGTTGTAATTTCGTTGAGATTAGACTGCAACCATTTAACTATGTTGCGCTCTAGTTCAATATTATTTATATCAAGATCTTCTCTACCTATTAGTATCGTGTGTGTCATATTTAAATTTACCTAAATGCAAGTTCACAAAGCCAAACAGGTCTTGACTTACTCCAGTGTATGTTCTCAATAGCCTTAGCGAACCAGTTGAGCAACATCAATGAAATATCTAGTTTCTTGTGATACGTGAAATAAACTCTGGTGTTACAAAATATGTTTATTTGTTACTGCAGAATTACTAAGATGAAACTAAGTGTTGAATTTAAAACATATTTCTAAAGCTACTTGAGAAGATTATTAAATATAAAAAAACATAAATCAATTCGCTGCGAAGCGGTGTCACTAACAAATAAAATCATAGCAAATTGACGACGCTGGTGCAATGCTTGGATATGGAATATATTAAAAATTGCTTTTATACTAGCTCAATTTGGTCAACATTCGTTTTATGGAACTGGGGAGCAAACAATGCTACAGTATTCAAGAACAGACTTAACAAAAGCAACATAGGGTAGGGAACGGCTTAATCAGGGGTCACTATTTTAATCAGTTGTTAGGAAATAGGTCTATACATAACTCCTACATTTGCCAAATTATTTCATTTTTAATGATACGATCATAAGCTTTATCTATTCGGCCAATGATTCGATGTATCAATCATGATTGATTACCAATTTATTACTGTTATTTTGAAGATTTAAAATATATCATCTAGAAATCATCAGCTTCTGACCAGCTGAAGAAGTTCGCTTAAATTTTGCCTTTGTATATTTTACATTTACATCGCGTGTACCGGAGAGCATGTCTTCAGCAGCTCTCTCTCACAACTAGGCTTGTTGCCAGAATGTGATGTTGAACATTGAGTTAAATTTATTACATATTTAGATAATCTGAAATCGCTATTTATTTCATGTTTCTTCCAGTCATTGGAGGTTGATCTATGCTTATGATTATATTGTCCATCATCTGGCACTATCATTTGCAATAAAAAATATGTTTCGGAGCTGTCCAATAGTACCCAACGATAAATAATGCTTCGCTGTTGAGCGGCAGCTATGGCATCACTGTTGCTTTTGAGAGAGCCCATGTTTCCTCTCTTCTTTGTTAACCATGGATATAGCACACCGGTAATGTAACGTGAAGCCTGCTGTCTCTTGCATTTGTTTGTTTTTAAACGAAGCATCCCGCTTGTCGTCACAGTCGCAGTGGCTAACATTTGCGTGAGAGTAAATGAAATAAGAAATACACATTGCCAATCTAAAGACCCCAGTGGGTCTGGGTTCAATCCCAGTCGACGTCGGTGGTTTTTCTGAGGCGAAAAAATCTAGTCACGTCTTCCTTCGGAAGGGAAGTAAAGCCGTTGGTCCCGGTTCATATTCATGAGCCGTTAGGTAGGGTCCAGGTGGTGGAGTCGTCTTCCTGGCGTCGGCGATTGTCACCATGTGAGGAAATAGGCCGACGTAAAATAAAGATTAAAAAAAAAAAAATCTAAAGATCAATGACAAACTAAACTGCTAGGAGACGAGTTTGTGGTCGTAGCAATCGACATGTTTTGGTTGATTGTTTTCGAGAGCGGATGGGTAAAACAAAGGAGCGGGTTGAGGAAATTGACGTTTGCAGCAAATCTTCAACTGGCCTATTTCATTTCGCCTTCGCACACATGCACAGAATCGCACTCATACAATATTGTTAGTTTATGTACAGATTGAGGAGCTGAAGAAAACATTTTTTTAATCGGAAAGCAATCCGCATGGGTTTAAGAAGTCCCTGCAATTGGGAACTTTATTCCATGGCTATGAAATTTTCTGAGCCTAATGCTCATTGCTGAAGGTATGTTCCGATAGACCAGACGTAAGCAGAGGGATTATTGTCTAAATATGGGCAGTTCTAATTATAGATTACATACATCTTCATCAAATGTCTCAGGGGCTGACTCAACTGCTTAAAACCCGTCCCGTACCCTATAATGTTTTTTTATTGTCAAGGAGTCATTGAAATTGAAGCTGAAGCGTTTTATAAAGCCAAGCATTTTATTTGTCTTATGAATGATTGTGTTGTAGTGGCCAATGAAATTTAATTTAGAATCTAAGTTAACACCTTTGTTGTGACCGTAGTGAAAAGAATAGCAATAAGACTTTGTTAGGAGGTGTACTCGTTGCTGTTGCCCAAAAGTACTCTAGCTCGATGGTTGAATTGACGAATGGACAAAATTTGGAGCAAGTATGCGTTTCGTGTACTATGAAGGGCCAAAAACTATTGTTACTGGCTGTCTACATTCCACCAGATCGTAGCCAGGATGTATCAACTATTGATGCACATATTGCTTCCGCTCAAGAGCTTTGTAACAAAGCTTCGTCCAATGATTTGGTTCTGGTTTGTGGAGATTACAACCAGCCACGACTATCTTGGACGAGAGGAGATGATGGGCTTCGCTATTGTATGCGTGTACAATTTGGCTTGCGTAGAGACCCAAAAAGTTTCTGGAGTTTTGTGAATTCTAAGAGGCGATGCTCTTCCATACCGTCAAATGTATTTCTTGACGCATCATAATCATCTTCAGCTGAAGAATCATGCGAACTGTTTGCCAAGCATTTCACGTCTGTGTTCTCCGCTGGGCTCACATCTCAACAAGAAGCTGAAGAGGCAGCTTCAAATTTACCTGTTGATGTATTTGACCTGGACACCTTTTCCATCACTTCGGACATGATCATTGCTGCTTCTAGGAAACTGAAAAGCTCGTATTCGCCCGGGCCTGATGGTGTATCGGCTGTTATCTTTTGTCGCTGTGCTGCTCCCTTGGCGACTTTTCTTGGTCACATCTTCAACAAATCGTTTGAGCAACAAAAGCTCCCCGCTGTGTGGAAACAATAAATGTGAAGAACTACAGAGGAATTACCAGTCTATCTGCGGGATCGAAGCTATTCGAAATAGTCGTTAGTAATGTGATTCTTGGCTGTACCAAACAATACATTTCAGACAATCAACATGGATTTATGCCAGGCCGCTCTGTAACAACGAACCTTCTTGACTTCACTAGTACCTGTATTACGCAGATTGAAGCTAAAACTCAAGTTGATGCCATATATACGGACTTGAAGGCCGCTTTTGACGTCATTGATCACAGAATACTTCTGTGCAAACTATCTCGTTTAGGTGCATCAAAGCGACTTGTGGTATGGCTGGAAAGCTACTTGACGGGTCGTGTTCTGAGCGTAAAGCTTGGTTCAGCTGTTTCCAGTACGTTTAATAATAATTCAGGCGTTCCACAAGGCAGTAATCTGGGGCCCTTGCTATTTGCGCTGTTCTTCAACGATGCTGCTTTGTTGCTAGGATCGAACTACGTACTCATATACGCAGACGATTTAAAAATCTACCTGGTGCCACTATTCTAAGGTGGTTCTGGAGTGGTATGCTTTTTTTTTTTTTTTTTTTTTTTTTGTCTGGATTATCGAGATTTTCAGCCTCGGGCTGGTTCATCTCCCGTCGTAGCCACTCAAATACCTCTTTTGGGTATTTTCGTAACTTGTCCGGGGGTGAGATTCGAACTCGTGACTTTGGCGTGAGAGGTATGGATGTTAACCACTACGCCGGGGTCGCCCCCGGAGTGGTATGCTTTCAACAAGACTGATTTTGTCCCCAAGCTAATTGGGGAAATTGCCCGGAATTTCGACCAATCGAAATATACTGGGCAATTTCAAAAGCGACTTTGACGAAGCAGCAGTCAAGGACATCCAGTAAATGCGGGAAAAATGAAAAAAATACGCTGATTCTGTGTCCGTTTCGAGTGTGCGAGCGTTGATAAGCTCCATCAAGAGGAAAGTTCGAGATTTCGTGCGAACTGGAGAAATGTAACCATCTTATCCTATCTTACGTAACTTTGAAGTTTTAATAAAAATACTGTAAAGCATCTATTAATGGACTTTTTTAACTTATTGAATCACAAATTACAGGTCGGCAGGTTACTTCTAGTCAGCTTTTATGGTGGTAGACATTTATTTAGCCAAATCTTATTTGTTTTAAGTATTCCAGAAATAACACGTTACCCAATGATATTTTTACGATGTATAGGATACGTTTCCTTTTTTTTTCAACAAATTCAGCATTAAATATTAGCATTAGTTCATGTTTGGATAAAAAGATATAAATAACATTGCAAAATATTTAGACATTTGTTTAGCCGAATGGTAAAATTTTACTTTGAAATGTCTTTAAAAGCAAATTTCAAAGACAATCTACAGCTTATATCTTGTATGGCCGTTATTATTTCGTATTACTTCAAATATACGGTTTGGCATCGGATGAAAGAGATTTTGCAGTGTTGCCATGTCGATTTTGGCCCAACACTCTTAAATTGCTGTTTTAAATGCTATCAAACTGACGCCCGTTTGCATAAACCATTGCAGCCAAGATTTCTCCGAGGTTTGCAATGGCTTTAGAATTCGGACTGCAAGCTCGCCAGTCCAGTAGCGGAATGTTTTTCTCGACAAACCCCGATTTGGTTTGCTTGGAGACGTAAATACATGCATTGTCTTACTGAAAACCGTTATCGTAATTGGCGTCATACTCAATATGACCGATCAAAACATCTTCCAAAAGCTCCAGCTTTCTCCAGCTCCAAAAGCTACATGTTGGAATCCATCCGGGTTGAAATTAAACAAATTGGATACTTTGCATGGTAAGACAAAGCACCTCAAATCATCAAACTTCCACCCTCAAAGTTTTGCTTTGATCTCACAACACCAGTTTGATCCAAGTCATGTCCGATCCATCTAAATTAATCTTTTTCTCGTCAGAAAACACAACATTTCGCAATACAGCCTTCAAATCTATGTACTTTTGGATGAATTTGAGCCAGTTTTACTTATGATTAAGGTTAAGCTTTGGCTTTTCATCCATTCGAGACTCGTTCCTTCCATTCGAGGCTCGGCGATTCATTCAAAATCCGAGCAATTTTTCTGAGTCACCGGATCATCTAGTCTTTACTTTATTTGAGAGCCCCGGTTCTGTGTGGTTTCATGTCTGATATGACCCTTAAGCCTACAAAAAACTTCAGTTTGGCTTATGGTAGGAAGTTGAGCCTTTTTTGATGAAATTCCGTACCGCTTTCTCGCTTCGACCATTTTTTCGTGCGATTGAGACATTAGAGTGACTTTCCTCCTTGAACAACCTTATAATACGCCGGTCTTCCTCCGTCAAACGACTGCACCGTTTCAAGGACTGCACTTGAAAGGGTCCTCCCTTAGCTCAGTCAGTAAAGGCGCGGCAAAAAAGCTACACCATGCTGGAGGTGGCTGGGTTCGACTCCCCGTCTGATCTAGGATTTTTTCGTTAAGGAAAATTTCTCGACTCCCTGGGCATAGGGTATGATTGTACTTGCCACACAATCATACTAATGCAATAATGGTACTTGGCATCGAAAGCTCTTAATTAATAACTGTGGAAGTGCATTTAGAACACTAAGTTGAGAACAAGCAATAAGCTTGAAACGCTAAGAATGAAGAAGAAGAAGACTTGAAAAGTATGGAAACTGAAGGCTGGAATTTTTTATAATTTATTAGTCTTGAAAAGCCTAAAACGAATCCTCGATAGTTTTGAAATACAATAAAAATATGTACGTTATATCGAGTGACGCCATTTTGAGGGTATGTTTTATGGAAGTGAACCTCGGGCAATTATCAATCAATTATGCCGCAGTGGCATGGTGGCTGAGGATGCTTTTTGAAGCAATCGTAGAATAGATTCTGGTTGACCAGCAAAATGCCATAATTTGGGTTATATGAGTAAAAATGCGTGACTCAAGACATCAAGACTACATCTTTTTACTGTTTTTGATGTTAATTGTAAAAAAAATTTAAGAGAATTCCGCATACCACGAAACCATGTTAATTTTGAAAGATTCAAATCAATCAAATAGAATTTTTTTTCCAAGCCTAATGTGGTTGATCATCAAAAATTGTTCGTGATTCTAACTCTACTTCATCCATTCTCGAGAACTGCTAAAGTAAACCTCTTTTGTGCCTAGTTTTAATTCTTCTTCTCTAAGGTTTCTGAGGGAGTTTTGCATTATTTTTTTAACAGTTCTTGCATTTATGATATTCCCTTGCTTTTTGATGGAGTGTGCAATATTATTGTGTAATTAGCTTTCTATAAAATCAAATTTTTAGAGTTTGATTAGTGGTCTTCATTTTAAGGCTGATATTATTTAGAAAATTTTACTTTCCCGTCTGTTACTGGGTTATTTGCGATAGTTGACACAGTTTTGAAAATAACGTAAAGAGAAATCTGCATAAGGCATCAAAACGCCAATTCTCGAATTTTTCGATTCATAAATGTACTCCTCCCCTAGTAGTACACCGGTCACAAATCAGCCGAAGCAAATTCAGTGTGCTTCAAATAAGTCACAATCAAGTTGCTGCAACCTATTTTGAAAGTTTTGTGTTGTTTGGGTTCTAATTTGCTTGCTAGAATGTATTTATGTCGAGACTTACAGCTTCAAGAAACAAATTCGAATATTGGTCCCTTTTGTACTATCCTATGACTATAGATATCTGATATAACGTAATTTTATTCGCACTGATCCCTCGGTGCGATACTTTTGAATACCTATCGACTAGCGAGTTACAATAACTATCCGTTCTTATCAATATCGCAGTGCAAACTGCGAAGATTATCATGATTTATGGAATTCACTCACCCGCAATACCTATCATGCTTCTTGGCACCCTGCACCATCCAGTGTTCCCTGTTGCATCCAACCTTAAGTCCCCCTTCCGCACTCGCACACGCCGATAATTGATTCCGACGTCCCTTTTATTGCTTGCTGTTCGGTTTTCTGCAAACACATCATCGCAATTAAGGCGAGTCTCATAAATCATCTGCCCTCTCCAGAACGATCGACGCTTGTTAGCATACAATCATGTGATCCCTTTGCCGATGTTGTGTTTTTTTTGCGTGTCCACAGGGTTCTTCGGAGAGGTCTGGTTTTATCACATCTATCTCTCTGCCTGGTGGAATCGCGCGTGCGTGTGTGACACGTTCCCTAACCAAACGGAATCGGAGTCCGTCCGACGCTTTTGTCGCTTAGGACCAGCAGAAATACAACATACCAGAAATAGTTCTGACGGGACTGCCGATCTTGCAACAACCTTTGATGGGATACTATAAGGGGATGAGAAGAGGCGCTCATAAATCAACGATCGAACGAGGCAGATACCGTCGCTCGTCGTCTACTGACCAAACCACTCTAACTAGCAAGGGGAATTCATTGTTTCTGCAATAATAAATATTGATTTCTATGTGAATATATTTTACATAGATCATCGGACGAACCTTCGTCAAGCGAAGAGAGATTTTACCTGAAGAAGGTCATTGTTCGCTAGTGAGCAAGTGCCAATTTTTGCCGCCATCCTCTGGAGAATGTTTGCTTTTCCGAACAGCAACTAGTTTGAAGATAAGTGGGTTCTTCACAAGGTTAAGTGGTAGTCTTCGTCGTGGTCAAGGAGTTCTCCATCGGAGGATAAGAGGGGAAAAGTTGCTAGGTAAAAAACGACCACTTTGGCGCCATCCACGCTGAAAAATTTGTATTGATTCGGGAAGTAGATAAAAAATATATCACATTTACAGCTCGACAAAGAAACCAACGCCCGCTTGGTACAGCCTTGGGTTCGAGCAACAATAAAAACCGGATGGCGTCACTTGGTGTGCAGCAAAATGCGTGGGTTTTCTTTCACATACTCCCTCAACTTCAACGTTACTGGCTTGGTTGCGTTCGGAAACTCGCTCCTGCATCGTCGACAAATTTGCATGTGCCGAAGAAGTGACATCATCATACATTTTGTCTGACTCATAATTAACACTAATGCTATAAAAAGCACAAGAATGGAACCAGTCCTTCCGTAAGCAGTATATGTAGGTACTTACATAGCACCAGCCAGCAGTACCCAACTGTGTAGGCAAACATTGTTTGGCTGCGTTTCCTGTCTTTGACCCTACGGACGTGTACAGAGCTTAACAGATGGACATAGGCATGGAAACGTGATCAGCCCCAACACGCCTATGACCAATGAATGTTGGAAATGCCGCTGAAATCTAAATTGAATCGGGCATTCAGAGCAGACCTCCTGTACCAAATCGAACGGGGGTTCGTCGCTTATATTTTACAAGTCTCCTTTCGTATTTTGTTGTTTTACTTCGTGGCCTCCCAAGAAAACGAGTGTCATAAATCGCAGAAAATTAATAACACTTTGCGCCCCTGAAGATGGTGCAAAAAGGATATCATTCGTTCGGTTGCTCGAAAAAACTCCCAACTGGCGACCATCGCCGTCGTTGGCCTTTGGGTGACTTGGGTGAAAAATTAGCTTTTTATCATCGACATTAGCGCACACCAGCAGGATTTGAACTGGCGTGAGGTACGACGAGCGATAAAAACTAAACACCTCGTAAACGCTGGTTAGGTTTCAGTTACCTGGATTTCACCGTCTCATCGTTGTTCCCCCCCTTTAAGGTCTGTATGGGTGTAAAATTACACCACTCGACGAGAGTCTCCGAGAAATTTCAAATTTGTCTTTGATTACAACCGAGCAGCTCGTAATTCATAATTACAGAGCCAAACCATTCTATATGGCAGAGTTCATGTTCACCACCGCGCTAGTGTTTTAGCTGTGGGCCGGATGTTGCCCGATAGAACAGGCGGAGACATCGTAATAAATTGTGATGGTGGGATATTTTTTGCACTATGTCAGAAAGTTCTATTCCACACGGGCTTATAGGATCATCCGCATTCATTCTTTTGGCGAAACCTACGTGCCGAACGAAAAGGAAGCTGCTATGACAAGTTGAGACCACCAACGTGGCGGCGAGAGAGCAAAATTAGCCCGCAGCCGATTCAGTGCTGTCGTTACCTCTTAGCGTGGCAGTTGGTCGTGCGATAGGAGAAATTGCAAACGGGAAATTTATTGGCTTTTTATATTCTTTTGGGATTTGCTTACCACCGCCAAAAGGTTGTTATTTGGTTGTCAAATTAATTCTCTTAAAGTTCACTTTGAGAGATTTAGGACTGACGAATTGATGTGATTTGAACTAATGAGTAGCTAGATCGAGTATTTAAATAATCATTCTCCCAGACGGTTGCTGGATATGGTTGATTCCTTTCTTAAAAACAACACTGTACCACCTGAGTGGAAACAGGTCAAAGGTATACAGCAATGTCACAGAAAAAAGATATAAAATCTCTCAGAATGTCGTAATAATTGGTAGTTTTGTTCCTTTTCGAAGAATATTAGACCCGTTTACTTTTATTTCGTACCGTTCTAGAGTACACTGAAAAAAAATAATGAATTTTAACAGACTCGTAACTTTCCACTCGTTTAATTTCAAGCCAAGGCAAGCGTAAACAACGTTATTGTTTGCATTATTTCATACGGCATACAACATTATTTGCAATCTTCCATACGAAAGATCTGAAAGATCCCATTTATTTATGTTTTGGAATTGGAAATATCTTCCCAATATCATGGGATCCCCGTAGTGAACAGCAATTTTTAAATTGGATAGAACTAGTTTGAAATTGAATAGTAATAGTTTGAAATTGAGCGTAGGGCTTTTGTTAAGCAGTATTTCGAAGCAAACGCACAGTCAAGGCAGGAACGGGTCAGCCACCTTGACTGGCAACAATGTATGTGCTTGATCGTGCTCAAATACCGCCAATGGCACAGAATGGTTCTAGCGATGTAAAATCTCTGTTCTTACACTCCCTAAAGACCACATGTGATGGAAATCAATTTCCAATTAGAGGTTTTGAAAACACAGCTTCTCATTTTTACCAGTAATGTTTTTCTCGTCGTTGTTTACTTATCAACCTCAGAGAGAAACCCGGTATGGTGTTGTATGCTGATCTTCTCAACTTCTATTCAATTTCATAACCTGCCGAGCTCTATCGGACCTATAGATACTTTCTCTTCAGATCTTTGGTTCTAGCAGAAATTGCTGTTCTGTTTTGGGATCCCGTAGATGTTGGGAAGATATTTCCAATTTCAAATCATTATAATTTTAATTTGGCGCACTGTACGCAATAAAAACATAATTAGTAATGTATTCATTCCATGATGGGGTTTCTTTTAAAACATGCTGTTAAGAGGATCAGCATAACCTTACTGGGTTTCTCTCTGAGGTTGTTAAGTAAACAACGACGAGAAAACGCACCTGAATTGCGATATTTATTATGAAAACATGGATTGGGACCAGAATATTTCCTGAGTTTTATATATTTTCCTGCAAGTTTAGACCTTTTTACAGAACATTTAATAAAACTGGTTGAATTTGTATTATAGTTTTTGAGCAATTTTTTTTTAAATTCTATGTGTCTAGTTTTTGCTGGTAGGATATACCACACGTTTCCAATATTCAAAGTTACTTGCCAACCACGCGTTCGCATTAATCTTAAGAGATTTTTATAAAATCTTGAGAGCCTAGAGATTGCACATAAACCACGTGTTCTCATATTTGAGATTTTCAGACCAGGTTATTCTTCGGCCATGCATTTTTTTTTTCAAAATTATGTGAAACATGTGTTCTGGCCAACTCCCTCCCCTTCTTCTACATCCAAAACACCATGTGGTGTATGGATGGACCACAATGGTTTAGCTCAATAAATAATATGAATAATAAACATGCGTCATTTTATAGAGACTAGCCTTAACTAGACTGGGTTTTTTTCAACTTTAAATACATCATATAATGAAACCCATTTTAAGGCATTTATTTCCAAATCTGTTTTTATTATACAGTCGGACCAATCTCTACGCTTAATGCGCACCGTAAAATACTAAAATACTAAATCGTAAAGAACGATACTCTCAGGTTATGAGGTTTTCATTAATTCACTACAATTCACTATCTCTGTTGTTTAAAGTGATAAACCTCTACAGCCATCGACAGCATTTTTGTACGGGGTTAGGCTAATACGTCTGTAACATTGGATTCCTTAGTTGAGAATTTCACCGCTACAGGTGCTTTACTTCCAAGTTATCATCAATGAGTGCAGTGACGCTTTGTGATAAGGGGTAATTGAGGGGAATGGTGGACACATAAGTTCGAAATTTACTCCCTGCACAGCGCTGTGCATGTGACCTCCCAGTTTGTTTTTGCTATTTCTAGAGAGCATTATTAGTTAGGATGTTGCTTTCTTCATCAAACTTGTCCTAGTGGCCAAGCTCCTCCGGATGGTGGTCACAGATGTGTACAATTCTCTCACTACGCGGTGCTAGTATGAATATTAATTTTCACTTTATTTAAACTTTATATCGAGAGTCTTACCAGTTAGGACAGCAAGTTTGTTCTAGACTTGGTCTCTAGAACAAACTTCCTTCAGCAAGTCCATCTGAGTGAGGTCTCTTACGTTTGAAATTCAATCTCTACGCGAATAAGGAACAGAAACTACCTAATTTTTGTTGTTTATTATTAACTCGATAAGGAAAAAACATTACCAATTATCACAAAATGCTGAGAGATCATACATATTTTTTCTGTGGAACTGCTGTACACGGTGTTCAATAAGTTCGGATACACTTTCAAAATTTGTTAAAAAAATGAAAACATGTTTTTTTATTTTTTGGATTTATGTTATTGAAAGCTATGTTTACAAGGAACGTTTACAACATTTCTCTTGGAATGACCCCCCCTTTGTACTCCTTAACGAGCTTCAAACGTTTCTCGAACGCGTCGCAGGCGGCACGCACGGACTGCATGGGCATTTCGTCCCAGATTTTGAGAATTACCGTCTTGAAATGATCCAAAGTGCTGACCTTGTATTCGTTCAGCTTCGCCATCATATAGGACCAAACAAAAAAGTCGAGAGGATTCAAGTCCGGGGAGCTGGGAGGCCACAAAGTTTTGTCCAGAAAGTCGGTTAAATTGTCCCGACACCAGGCTTGAACCACATTTGCCGTATGGGCTGGTGCACCGTCCTGCTGGAACACGTAGTGCTCATCGCCGTAGAGGCTTCGGAGACTGGGGGCAACAACCTTTTCCAAAACCTCAGTTTTGTAGTACGCCGCGTTGATTTTGACGTTTTTTTCAATAAACACCAAGGGTAGCTTACCACGTTTGCATACTGCCCCCCAAACCATCACCGACGCGGCACTTTGGAACCGAGGGATGTTTATATTGATTCAGGAATGCTGTCCCTCGATGGCGCCCACACCCGGTCATTTTGCACATTGTGCGGCTGCTGCAGCACGAACAGTTTCTCGTCCGAAAAAACAAACTCCTGACCAGCGTGCCGAGAGAGGATCCTCTTAGCTCGATCCAACCGCTTTTTGCTGGTAGCCTCCGAAACGCCATGGACCTTACGTTTTTTGTAAGGCCTGAAACCAAGGTCCTTGGTGAGTATGGTGTGAGCGGTTCCAATGGAAACGTTGAGATCTGCAGCCGTTTTCCGGATTGAGCGGTTCTTTTTGCGCCGAATTCGCTCCCTCACGATCTTGATGACCCGTGGCGTCCTCGCTGAACGCGGCCGACCGGATCTCGCACGGTCATTGGTCGAGGACGTCTCCCGGTATCGCCTGATGGTCGTGTAGACAAAGTTCCGCTTGACCCCATGCGATTTCAGCAGCCGGAATATATCGCCGGGTCGCTCACCGTTCAAAAAACGCTTAATTACGAAGTCCCGATACTCTTTCATCGCGCGTAACAAACAAACAACAACTAACAGAATGTCAACACCGCGCACATTCGGTAGCGTATGAATGAAGCTAAAGCTGACACCAATACCAATGCAGAATATGTACATGGCGCATACCTACGCAATGATGAAAACTTGTATTCGAACTTATTGAACACCGTGTATAGCTAAGTTGAAAGTTTGACAGACTAGCTTCTGATCATAACTCATACTATTGCGCTGCTTTCATGCATTAGGGAATTGTCGGAGAATGTGTTCCTTTGGAGCTTCGATCACTGGGTGGAATCGAATTACTTGGTATAAAATTCACAGTTTGGATTACGCCAGAGGAAAAGAACAAATTTGTCTAGTACTGCTTTCCACGGTAAAGTATCTGCATTAGCATTGACGTTTGCGGATTGAGCTACAATGGGGAATAATTCGTTGGAGGTATTGCATGTCACCGTGAAATGGACTCAGTTACTGATACGTTTCTTCACGCAATAATCTCCACAAAGACTTTCCTCAATCGCAAACCTGGCCACGTCCTTGCAACCGTTGGAGTTAGGGAGGATTTGGCATCTACTTTAAGACACGGTGAACTCAAGAACCCTTCAATAGATTTCAAAGGAAAAGGGAAATAAATAGTCGGAGAGAATAGTTAAACAGAATGCCCTGTTTGGAGTACAGAACGAAAAAATATTTCAAAATGGTCGTTGGGAGCATCTAGTCTAAAAAGGTTAAGTGATGCTCCATTTTTCTTAAAACAGTTGAGACTTAAGCGTAAACTATAGTCCTAGCCCTATATGGCTTATGGTTATAGCGCCATTACTCACTTTCTGAAAATATAGATTGTCTCAGAATATAAGAACGGATGGTGAAAGAAAACTTATCAGATTTCTTGGATTGCAGCAACAACATTACATTACTTCAATATCATGCTCATCAGGACCAATATGAAATTCAACATATAAATCTTAAAACTATCCGTCCTACTGTCAGTTGACCAATCCTTATATATTCCAGTAGCACGGCTTAATCAACAGGTATAGTTGAACTCGACACTGATGAATTTTGTAAGTCGCAGCCTAAATCTGTCAAATGATAAGCTTTTTCTAGTGAAATATAAAGGAATTTTCACGCGTTTACTAGCGATAAGGACTGTTCATTAAAAAAATGGACAGCTGTTTCTCAAAGGAAAATATTTATTTTCGAACAAATTCATAAGTTTGCTTTATTTAAATGAAAATCAACATACATATGACCGAATTCACGGGAGTTTGAATATTACTTCTCGTTTCTGAAAAACGCTTTGACTTTTCTCTTGATACCTCCCATTAGATTCTGTACAACTTTTTCCGTTACTTTTCGTTGTGCTGCAGACCAAATTTCCTTGAAGCTGTCAACAAAGCTTGCTTCTCTTCCATCTTTCTCATGATGTAGTTTTATTATTGCCCAGTATCTTTCGATAGGACGCAGTTCAGGGTAGTTTGGAAGTTTTGACATTTTTCTACAAAATCGACTTTTTCCTACTTGAGCATCTCCAATGTAGCAGAAGCGTAGTGAGCAGATGGCAAATCCGTTCAAAACAATGTAGAATTCGTATGCTTTCGCTAGATGGGTAGAAGCCGTTTTTTGATGCATTTTATCTGTAATTTTTACCGTTGATTGTGCCCGATGTCAAATATGAAGAGCTCTTCAAGCCACAGAATCGAATGGCTTGTCACACCAAAACCTTTTTCCGGAATTTTTCGGTTTGAATGTATCGCACATCATCAGGCACATCTCCCCTCTGCTTAGCGTTGAAAAATTACGGCCCGCAAGTGTACTGGTATCCAATTTGACGTACGTCTCGGCGGCCATTAAGATGCACCGGTTTGGCTTTGAGAGGAGAGCGTCATACAAATTCCGTGACAGTATTTTTGAAGATTTTTTCTGTGAATCCGTTCTTTTGGGTGCTTCCTTCTTCTTGTGGGTTCTGATATTGTTCCGTTTTTTGATATTCTGCACAGTTCTAACGTTAATATCCACTTTTTGACAATTGCACAAACGGAACACGATTTATGCGATTTCAAAAGGCGTACCACTACCAGCTCCTTTTTTTGGTCCGATGCCCGCTTTGCGTCCAGATTTCGGTAAATCTTCAAGAGAACACGTTTCTCCAAATTTCTTAACAATCTTGAACACTGCAGATTTAGTTCACAATTCTCGACACGACAACTTTTCGGAAAACCATTTGTGCAGAATTAATCGGCGAGTTGATTAGCTGATCCGCCTCATCGTTGTAAATTTCTCACTTTCTTTTGATTTTTCTGGTGTGTTGCCAAAGTGAACAATGTTTTCACACACTGAGCGGAACAGGTGTCCACTTTCCCAAATAACACACAAAACATCTTTTAAGAATGATTTATAACTGTATGTTTTATAAATGTTTTATAAAAGTATTGTAAAACATGTCAAGTTCGGAGTGGTTTGGATCTCTTGTATTCTATATCACTCTGACTAACGATAGAGCTAAAAATATTTTTTTCCGGGGGGGGAGGGGTGAATACTTTTTTATTGTTTTTTAAAACACGGTTCAAAAATTTTAAAAAAAAAGAACAGGGCAAATTTTTTGGGGTTTTTTTAAAATTCTTTTTTTTTTGCATGGTACAAAAAATTTTGTTTTTTATAAATTTTTTTTTAAAAATAAAAAGGGTTGTAAAAACTTTTTTTTTAAAATTTAAATTTTTTTCTGTTTTTTTTCTTGTTTTTTTTTTTTTTTATTTTTTTTTTTTTTTTTAATAAATTAATGTTCTATCTATTTTCCGTGGGGGTTAAAATTTTTATTTTTTTTTTTTATAAAAAACAAAAAAACGCCCCTTGAAAAATTTTTCATTGCAGGCAAAAAATCATGCATTATGGTAAATTTTATAATTCATTTTCCATTTGAAAAAGAAACATCATTTGTTTTTTGTTTTTTTTTTTGTTTATACCTTCCACTAAATATAAAAAAAAAAATTTATTATATATAATAAAAAAAAATTTGAAAATTTTTGGGGGGTGTATTTTTAAAAAAAAAAAAAATAAAAATATTAAAAATTTTTTTTTTTTTTTTTTTATTTTTTTATATTTTTTTTTTTTTTTTTTTTTTTTTTTTTAATAATATAAATTTTTATTTTTTTTGGTTGGTTTTTTTTTTTGTTGTTTGTGTTTTTTTTTTTTTGTTTTTTTTTTGTTTTTTTTTTTGTTTTTTTTGTATTTTTTGTTTTTTTTCCCTTGCGCTGAACTGGCCGGCTTGACGTGCCGCAAGGGCTCAGTAGGGATCAAGACCTGAAGCTAAGAGTCAGTTCCATTGTGGTTATATCACATTTATTAGCAGAGCAGCACATCGAAATTTTAGGTTCATTATTCTTTATATGCTATACAATTTCAGATCATCCATGGATATCCCAAGTTTTGTAAAATAATTTAAAATCATTTTTGGCCATGATACATTATCTAAGCTTTCAGGTTCATGGTGGATGTGCGGGTCCGTATACAATTGCAGCAGGACCACAATCTGCAGACACATAAATACAAATGAAATTATTATCGTTTTATATTATAACATCCATTCACTACATTTTGTATGCTTTTTTATAAGTCATTTTCAGCTTCGCATTTATGCATCCTTGTCAGTTATAGCTCATCTAACTTACGTTATGTATTTGAAAAGATAGGAAGGTTTTTATTGTTTTTTTTTTTTTTTAGAAAGGATCATATTCGAAAAATTCTACTTAAAAAAGCACTTTCCTTCTTCATCAGAAATATATATTAATTCAAAACCTAACAGTTTACAATCATTCATTTCCTATTTCACAGACATGAGGAATCATTTATGGGTGTACAAGAGCTATAGAAAAATTCAATTTCCTATTTTTTTATTTTTTTAGTTTTATTAAGATTCAGTTTTTAGATTCATACTCATCTGAAATTTATTTCGCCTTATTATTAGCTGTCTTCAGTTTTTCCAATATGATTATGAAATTAATACACATCTAATTTTTATTTTCAGTAACATACCAGTAGATGTCATATATATCTTGTACCTACGCTTATTATGTCCTCTGACTATTATTGTGAAAACAAATTCTAATCTTAGTAGATCTTATTTCAATAGAAACTGCAACAGTGGAAGTCTTTCGATGAGTGAATGATCAGATTAGTTACGGATATATGTATTCTACTATAGTTTACTGGCTTGCTGGTATTATTATTTTATATTTTAACGTCAGTTTATTATTTTATGTTATGATATTAAATGATGTGACATAATTGCATTTAAATTCATTTCATTAAAATCACTATTTCCGATGAGACTCACTACATAAATTATTGCAAGGAAACGGAACAGCACATCGAAATTTTGGGTTTACCATTCTATTGCTACATAATTTCAGATTATCCATGGATATTCCAAGTTTGATGAGATAATTTTAAATCAATTTTTTTTCTCGCAGCTACATTGTCTAAACTTTCAGGTCCACAAATGGAATTGTTATTATCATTCTTATATTCATTCACTATATTATTTGTCATTATAATATTCATTCGCTATATTTATTATAATTATAATATTAATTCACTATATTTTATACATTACTATATGACATTAAATATATATTGGGAAGGGAGGGAGCATCAGGGTATCACTCAAGCTGGAATTGGACAATGGAGTGGTATGACAACCGGCGTCTAGGAGGGAACAAACAGTATCATTTTCTTTATCCTACCGATTCGATTGTGGTGCTGTTCAGTACTCCAACAGTTTCAGTGAGAGTGACGCGCCCTTCTTAACAAGCCATCCCGTAGAAAGCTTAATGAGTATTGCGAATTGGGTTGTTCGATTTGTTGGATCGTATCGTTGGAAGGAGAATCTCATGTTCCCGCGGGTTTCGCGTAAGTGTCTCTGCTTACGGGTCCGCCCCACCGTTTTTGGCCCTTCATACAGCGTTACTGTGAATGCAAACCGGTAACTCAATTTGATCTTGCTATTAAGTGGAGCTGCATACATGACAAGGTCTTAGAAGGGATGGTGGCTACCTTACATAGATACATACATACATCTGTAGAATATCTGGTTTTATGCGTGGTTTTATCCAATGAGTCTTAAAAACCTTTTCAAGTTACTTTAAAATTTTTTTTTTGTTTGTGGGGGTTTATTTTTTTTTGGGGGAGAAAAAATAAAAGTTTTGAGACATTTTTGGTCTATTCTTGTGGTGGGGGGAAAAAACAAAAAAAAAAAAAACAAAAAAATTTGGGGGGGGTGTTGGGGGGGGGGGGGGGGGCGGGCTGGGGGGGGCCACTCATTAATGGGGGGGTGGGTGGGGGGTGGGAGGCCGATGAGAGGCGGTGGGGGGGGTAAAAAACTGACATGGGCCAATCCAAATGAAAAGAAGGGGGGCCGTTGGGGCCATTCGCGGGGGGGGGTGGGGGGGGTTCTTTCGGAAAAAAAAAGAAACCAAAAAAATTTAAAAAACCATCCTAGGTCGAATAAAAACAACAACAAAATCCTGCTGAGGCCACTCACAATGTGCGTTGGTGAGTCTTCGTTGGAAAGATAAGGCAATCCTATCATCGCTTAAGAATTGATTTGGACCGATTTATATCAACAGCGAGAATGCTCATTGAGAAGACAACATATTTTAGTAACGCCTAAGAGCTTATTTGGACTGATCCACACCAACAGTAAGGATTCTCTACGATCGGGGGCCGATTTGGTCGGATTGAAACTAAGGCAGATAAGGTGAACAGTAGTAATTTGCATGAAATGATGGGTGGAGCTCTTCGAAAACATCAAAACTTCAAACGAAAAGCCGACGAACAATCTTTCTTGATTTTTTTTTCCATGAAGCTAAACAAAAAAAAAAATAACTACAAAATGATCCTTTGGATTTTTTGTGCGTTGTTTCCTTTCGAAGAAAGCCTATTTTGTGCGGCCGAATTTTAAATGAAACAGAATTTATCATATTCAAATATCGGATAGAATTCAAACCAAAAAAGTCTCAGAATATTGTATAAAGTTTTAAGAGTTCAAACAAGTATAAAAAGAACGTCCTCACCAAGTTTGCTACAAGCGACTATGATAATTTTCCAGGATCGAGTGAAGGTTTTGCTGCACTTCAAAACAGTCATTCTACAGAAACAACGATCACTTTTATGCACATCTTCTCTTAGCTTTTCCTGGATGCAGTCAAACTTACTGATGCGTATAAACTGACGAAACCCTCACCTAAACGGAACATCAACAAAATAAATCGATACAAAACTATCACTTAAAACCGTTTTCACTTTTCAAAACGTCAAAACTCAAATTCGCGAGAAGCCGAAAAAAATGACTGCTCTTGAAATACAAACCCCTGCGAGCAGCGCCTACTCCCTCTCGTCTTGTACTGCTCCACACAAATTGCAAGCCAAAGCAAGCCCAAACAACGAAATTGCTTGCAATTTTTCATGCAACAGTTTATGTGATTTTTGGCTTATATTTACATGAAGTTTTCCATGAATGTATGCAAAATATAGTATTCCATATGTGTGCATTAGCTAACGCAGAAAATTAGATATTTCTTTCAAATTAAGTATTTAACTGACCCTTGCTTACGAGGAGCAATTGACTTAAGCACTATCGTATATTAAGTGAGCAACGTAACAATGCTTTGCCAATTTTACCTTTTTCCTATTTGACATTTTGACTTCGTGGCAATCAATTGACTTCTTATCCGTTTGAACTTTGTCTTTCGGTCTTTTGTGATACAATCGTAATTGTTAGAACAGCTTCATCAAAATCGTCTTGCTTCATTTTATAAACAAATACTTTAACGTATATTGTTTGTTAAAACAATAGTTAAATACAACTTGAACTTAAGTGACATATAGCATCTCATTCACTTTTTAACAACCGTACTTTAAATCAATTTCTTTCAATCACAATTGTTTAAAAAACTTATGGTCAATATTGTAACATGAAATATTTTGATTTGAATCGTTATGATCTTAACATATCAACGAGTTTGGAAAGCTAGACCTTCTGCTGATTCTTGTGCGGATACTTTCCATGGACATTGAAGATACAATTTTCATGGAAAATCGTCAGCAAACATATTATGACCGCTGTTTTGAAACCCTTTTCGGAAAGGAATCTCTCAGGGTATTTTTTTATGCCTAAAAATAATGACATCATTCCCGGGAATAACGGGAACAAAAACTCCGTGGTTTCAAGATTCGGCTTGAAACATAAATTTCAAAATACAAATTTCTCCCCGGTCAACCCTCGATCCTCGAAACAATGTCTGAGCCAAAGTGATAGGAGGAATTGCAAAAACAACACTCATCAGCTGCTGACATCTGGTTCTACAGCTATTGCAAGGAATGTGAGATCACTGTCAGGATCTCACTTTGCAGACAATTCTGAATTTCTGCGGCTCGAAACCGGCTGCTGCCCACTGGCTGACCAAGATGAAACAGCGAGGAGGTGACTGTGTTGCGCATGATGTCGATGATGATGGTGCACTTCCAACCACATCATACCGTCATCGATACTTCATTTTTCTTCTCGAGATCCCCGCCTTGCCTCCAGCCAGCAGCACATCCCATTGTAAACCGATAAGATTCCGGCGAAAAGATAACAGAGCCAAGAGTTCGATCACTTGCTGTGGCTTCTGCCAAGTTGTTCATGCGATCGAAGCCTCTCACCGCTCCACCTCATTCACCCAGAGTCTGCTGTCGTCGTCTTTGTCAGTCAGTCAGTCAGCAAACAGCGTAAAATCGTTCGCATATTTTTCGATCCAACCGATCAGTAGTGCTAGCAGTCGATCGAGGTTCAGTTGTGCAAACGACTTTGGCGACACTCTTATCTTGTATGCCGTTGTCAATGCTGCGGTTGCTTCTGCCATTATTGCGCTGATTCTACAACAAGAATAGACCATCGTCGCCTCATGGGCGGAACAGGCCACATATAAACACACGTTATAAAAATTAATAAACAGCTTAAGACAACACCACTGACTGTCAATGAGAGGGAGCTGTTTGAAATAGAATTTACTATACGGTAAGGAATGACCTTGGCGATCAATTATTTCTATAAACACCGCACGCAATACTCGCCAAAGTACCACAGAACCTGCTCGACTCGGATTCCAGATCAGAAGCCACTGCCAGGACGTGGGTACAGTCGGTGGTTGAATTGTATGTGCCGAAGAGTCGCAATGTTTTGATCTGCACCAGTTAAGTGGCCCCTAATCCGATTTGGTACTGTCTGCTGGTGTTAGGAC
Organism: Aedes koreicus; assembly: GCA_024533555.2. NCBI lineage: Eukaryota > Metazoa > Arthropoda > Insecta > Diptera > Culicidae > Aedes > Aedes koreicus. Next base: position 331,787 of record JAHHFK020004701.1, read on the forward strand.
TGTGGTTGGTTTGGCGGTTATTTCAAAGAATCCATTATGTGCAAGTTTTTTTTTGTTTTGTTGCGTTCATTGGTCCTGAATGGAAAGGATGGAAAACAGGGCTTTAGTATTTTTTCCGCGGGATGTATTCAATCAAATGTGTGTGCTCTTGTCGCTTTTATCATGATTATTTTTGTAAAAAATACATATTGCACTTAGATACCAGTTCTCGAAATTTTCATTTTAAAATCATGGTTTGGAATTGAATTTCCATGTTGCTTTAAGTTAATTGTTGCACTCATATTTTGATTTTGTTTTTCATTTTTAAGTTCGAGAACTACATTTAAAGGTTTACCCTTATTCAATTGTTTAAGTCATATTCAATCTTTATCTAAAGCATTAACAGTAACATTATATATTATTTTTAAGAAACACTTATGAGACATTTATAGTTATCCTGTTGTAAGAATTGATCTGGTTATTTTTGCATGAGAGATAGGGATGCTTAAAAAATGAACTATTTTCCTTAAATCGTACGTTTACTAAGCCTTATTCATGCCTTGCAGGGTAGTTTTACGGCAGTTGACATAAACCACTGCGACCCCGTATCCTTTGTTTAGTGCATCACCCGTATCCTTTGTGGCTCAATCCGAGTATTGTCACTTTCATCAAGACATAATATGTAATAGGTTTTGATGAAGAGTATCAATCGCTTCTGCAGGCACTCGTTCTAGTTAATCTTCTTGTTGATTGTGCCTATAGTGACGAAAGATTTACTCTTTCTGCCACACGTGCAAATTGCTGCCAAAAGAGTTATTTTTTGAAAAATTTCGAAGCCTTCTTCGTCCTGAAATGCTTAGCTGTAGCAATTCTAGCCATAACACAATAGAAAACCAGACCTGAAAGCTGCTTGAAATCCTCCAGAACACAAGTTCCATCGTCCATAACAACGCATGAAAACTTTGTTAAATATTCGCAGTACAATCGTCAAACCAGTGATTTTGCTGTCAAGTTCTGTTTGTCGTTGTGATTTAGAACTGGTTTTATTTTAGACGAATTAGGCTGCAAACGCTATTTTAATTTTTGGACAAAACCAGGTGACATTCCTATTTTGCGAGCCACCGTTCGAACAGAGAGATTCGGGTTTTTCTTCAATATTTTCTTAAATTTTTGTACTGGATCAGCATGTCCATTGTTTTCACCTCTTCTCGGTTTCGTTTCGATAGTCAAACGTTTCAAAAATGTTTGAACACACCGTGAACAGTGGATTTAGTTAAAGGAGCGACATTTTTAACTCCTCCGTGCAATATTCTAAAAGTTACAGTGATTTGAAGGTATCCGGATTGATGTTGATACAGACCTTAGACGCAATTTTCATACATACGTTGGATTTTGAGCTATGATATTTATTAAAAATGTCCATAAACACATATCCCTGTTCAAAAGTATCCCTTCAGATGCATGGATCACTGGGCCGGTGAACATATATCTTTTCCCATATCCAAGTATGGATTCGGGTGTGAAAGTAGTTCGCCTGCCCGTGGTGCACCATGGAAACGTTAAGCTCCCCTTAACGGCTAAAAGAACTACGGAGGAAGCGCCATATGGCGCGAGATCCAGCAGGCACCTGTAAGCGGTTGTGACATGGGGAACAGGGACGATCATGTGGTAGCCGATGCCCCAGGCAACCCGACCCCGCTCTAGGCCCTGGCTTTTTTGATCGGAGGAAGGACCATACGACGCGAGGTTCGGCAGGTACCGTTAGTGGTCCTGCAGGGAGATCGCGAACTATCTGGCCTTTAATGGACGTCCCGAACCCTGCTTGGATCCCGGAGCATCTCGATCAAACCAGCGTAAGGTCAGCGGAGCTAACTACTAAAGATCTATGTAGTTAAATATAGCCCCCTCCCTGAAGTAATACCGAAAGATGGTTCCAGGGAGGGCCGGGGTTCGAAGCACGGGTGGTTTTTTAGTGGGTCGAGGAGTTGGCGCCCTCATCCCTCCAAGAGTTTGTTAGCAGATTTTCCATCCCGTCTAAAAAAACCCAAGCAAGCACTGACGCAAACGCGAGTGCGAGGAGGGACAGGAGAGACGACTCCAAGAGGGGAAGGGAGAGTCCCTGGACAAAAGTCCGGAAAAAAATGGAAATAGATCGAAAAAAGAAATCGACAAGTGACATGGTAAGCGGAACCGCGGTGAGGCCCTCATCATTAAGACCCAGGAGTCGAAATACTCCGAGCTCTTAAAAGCGATGCGCTAGGACGCCTTAGGCCTTAAGTGAGGGTTTGGAAGTGCGTGCCCTCGTCTCACAGGTGACGATCCAGTGCAGGAACCTGGATGAGATCACTGAGGCGGGCGAGATCTCCACTACACTGAAGAAACAATGCAAGGTCGAGGTCATACGGCTGCGGAAGGGTCCACTTGGGACCCAGGTGGCCACAATGAGGATTGCGGAAGCCGATGTGGACATGGCTTTAAAAGCGGCAAAGGTGAAGGTGGGATGGTTCATATGCCCACTCAGCCTGCAGAAGCCGCTGAAGGTATGTTTCAGATGCCTGGAGAGCGGGCACATGCCATGGGACTGTAAAGGCCCAGACCGCAGCAACATGTGCAGAAGGTGTGGCAGCACAAGCCACAAGGCTCGGGACTGTAAAGGACTCCCCAAATGATTGACGTGCGCTACCCAGTAAACACAAGATCGCATATAATAACGGATATGAGTATAACGTGGAGGCGATATGCGTACATTAAGCATGGAGTTAAATGAACGAAAGAACGTATATCGCCTCCACGTTGTACTCTTGTACGCTATCATATGCGATTCTGTGTTGAATGGGTAGGAAACCAGATCCCTAGCAGCGCACTTGTTACAAATCAGTTGAAGTGACTGCATTGTGACTCAATTAAGTCACAATCAATGCTGCAACCATTTTTGACTACCGTTCTCTGCCTGGGATGACAAGCACGTCATGAGGGGCCAAAGTGCCCGGCCTCTAAGGGTATAGCAAAAAGCCAAGCGTAGTGCAGGTAACTCAACTTAACCCAGCAACTGCTGTGTCAGACTTTTCGCAAGTTGGCAAGGGATATCCCCATAACGGCAGTTGGGTTGCGGATAGGTCCAATATGGCGGCATTATGGACGACGTGTTCTTCTGCAGCTGTTATGCACCGCCTAGATGACTGATTTACCAGTTTTCCCAAACAGAGAGCCACTGGTTGAAACCCGTTGGTAATAGCGGGCGACTGCAATGCCTGGGCACTGGAAGGGGGGAATCACCTTACTAATCCCAGGGGCCAGATCCTGCTTCATGCCCTGGCTAGGCTCAACGTAGACCTGATTAACGTAGGTACCAAAAGTGCTTACCATAGAAACAGAGTGGAGTCGATGACGTTCAACGTGACGTTCTGCAGTCCTGGGCTGTCAAATATCTAGAAGGTGGAGGCTAGCTACACTCATAGTGACCACTTAGCGGTTCGCTATAGTATCGTCCACAATACTAGGGAGCGTGCAGAGGGAGGAATACCCACTATATGGAGATGGAGATGGAGGACATCGTACTTCGATGAAGAAGTATTTAAAGAGGCGCTTGAGCGGGAACGAAACATGAGCGAAACCCAGGACCCGTAGCGCTACTTATACGCATGTTCAACGCAACCATGCCTAGGAAGGTCAAACCTAGAGATGGGAGGTCGCCGCTGTATTGGTGGACGGAGTTGATCGCTGACCTCCGTAGAATTTGCCTCTACGCAAGGATGAGGATGCCAAGTGCGCGGTCGGACTGCGAATTCCGGAGCGTCGAATGGTGCTATCCGCCACCAAGGCCACGCTAAAGAGGGAGATAAAGGCCAGCAGGTGAGCCTGCTTCGAGGACCTGTGTTCGAAAGCCAATGCGAACCTAAGGGGGTGACGCCTATCGGATGGCATTGGCCAAACCCAAAGGATCGGCAACTCTAACCGAGCAATCACCGGAGCTACTGTAGTACTCCTTTCACACTACGACCCAAGTCCCTGGCCTCTCATTGCTGCAGAATTGTCCATGACCAGCGTTCCAGTATCTCAGATCATAACGCTGTCATGGCGGTGGAAGGATGGTCGGCGACACCGATCATCCGCAAAGGGCGATGATTAGTGCAGGTAACTGCACTATCACCTCAAAGTGGCCCCTGAGGTACTTGGGGGTTATGATCGACGATAAACTGGCCTCTATCAGCCGATCATAATTAGTTGTAGGAACTTGATTATTTCTAAAACAAGTAACATTTATGTTATCTCGACCGAACGGCAACAAGTCTGCTACTAGGGATGCCCACCGGCATCATCATAAAATAGGATGCAGAGTGCTTCGAACAACAAGGCACGAGTGGTATCCGTAAGACCACTAGAGCCACATCAATGGTCAATTAGCAGAGGGAGTGGAATAACTCCACCAAAGGTCAATGAACCTACCGACTAATTCCGGAGGTATCCGGATGGTATCGCTGATTCAAGTCGTTCACTTGTGCAGCATGAAGAGACGATGAGGATTATTTGAGCTTCTTTTTCTGATGAACAATTGCATGAGAAAACTAAAGATCTAGCTCGCAGTGATAGTATCACATCTGTTGCCCTTTTTTTTAACAGCCATGTCGTAGTATGTTTATATAAATGCTTTGACGTTGAGAGTGTTACTTGTCGGTTATGCTGCAAATCACTCTTACGAATAGGAAAATTAAGGTTTGAACCATAGTTTAAACACAAATAACCTGAAATACCATTTTTGGTTGTATAACAGATTGTTAATGTTATTAATTTTGCATGGTTCATATCCCATCCGTGGTTGTTACTTTGATTAGCGCTTGGGATTCCTTTTGTATCGTGCTTCTATTGTGCTGTTCAGATAGATTTGTGACAGAGTGGGAACGTGTGAGCGTTGTTGGAATATCAGATAAGAACTAATCGGTGTGAAATTGTTTTACAAGTCCCTAGTAAATGTCACTCAAGACGAACGATTCATGGCAAAAAAGAAGAAGAAAAAACTCAACCTAAAAACATGGTTCCTAACATATTTTGCTCAACTGAGTCATGGAAGAACCTAGATATAATTATAAAATAGGAAGAAGAGGGCCCACATTCGAAAGCAAGAAGCAAGTATTTGAGTAATTTCTTT